>JANVCC010000270.1:9879474-9916974 GCA_025345505.1 Todiramphus chloris collaris
CCCCCCCCACCTAAACCAACCTAAACCACCTAAAAAACCTGGGGGGGAAAAAAAAAAAAAAAGACAAAACTAAAAATCAAGCACTCTGATAAAAGACAGCAAGGGGTTTTAATTCTTGCACAAGTTCAACAGACATGATGACTAATGACAAAGAATTTCACCCAGAGCAAGTAAATCACTGTAGCTTCTATGAAAATTAAACCCAGGAAAAGCCCATGCTGTGTGCATCCCCAGGAAATCCGAGTGGTGCAGCCTGTGCAGGCACACACACCACCAAATGAAAATGCAGCAAAATGCAGCTCCAGAAAAGGGCACGCTTTGAAAAGCATCATTTTCAAATCTCAAAAATCACAGGAAGTCTTTTTAGAGATTTTTCTTCTTCAATAAAAGTACCACATAAGCTGCAAATGATCCAATACTCACAAGGTTAATTTTCAATTTTCACAGTGAAAGGCTGCTATTACATCCTGACCTGTAAATTGCATCTTTCCACTAATACCCTATCATCTCATTTGTGTCCCTTTGCAGCGAGGACTTAAGTGTTCTATATTTGGTGACTCACATCTGTTTATTATTTCGGTTCTGCTTGGCTTCACCTACCAGTTCAATTAGCATTCTGCAGCACAGTCATTTTGGATTCTTATACCTGGCCTACACACAACTGCTTTTTAGCTTTTTTTTTTTCCCTTTCTGTTAAATTGATCAGTGCAAATACCATAGCAGAAATGGTCAATAAGGCTCAAGAGTCAAATAGATGCCTAAAAGGCAACCGAACAAACCTGAACGCAAGACATTAAGTTTGACTCTCGTCATTCAGAATGAATCAGAGCAGCTAGACCCTAACAGCATCCAGAACGGAGACAAACTTTACCATTAAAAATATGAAGCTTTCAGGATATATACATTAGGAAAAAAAAAAAATATCTATGTCACAAGTGCAATGAAAACCTAAATTATATATCTTAACAAATAAATATACACTGAATGGCTTGGCTATACACAGTTCAGAGAAAGCATCCTTACCCAAGCCTCCCTCCATAAGGTTTCCCCTCCACGAGCATGTTCTCAGCACTTCCAAACGTTTCCGAAGCCTTACATTTCGATGGTCTCGCACTCTAGCGTGCGCACATCAAGAACCCACAGAACGCCAGGTAGATGCAGCAGCTGTGGCTTTCACAGAGCCTGACATATTGGATGGAGTCAGGTAAGGAAGCAAATGTTGGACAAGCACAAAAGCCTTTGCTGGTGATGCTCCCAGTTTGCTTAAAACAAATTAAATCCATTCTAATGATGGTATTTCTTTGCTGATAACCATTAACTCCCTAACCCACAGAGATGAAACGCGTCAAGTTTCCTGAATCCAGATTAGGGATTTATGTGAATATTCTGTGGGTTTTTGTCTAGCTGAGCACCAAGTGTCCTAGTTTCAGGTGGGACAGAGTCCATTTTCTTCCTAGCAGCTGGTACAGAGCCGTGCTTTGGATTTACTGGGGGAATAATGGCGATAACACCCTGACGTCTCAGTTATTTCCGAGTAGCTCTTCTCCTAAGTTAAGGACTTTCCAGTTTCCCAGGCCCTGCCAGCGAGCAGCTGCAGAAGAAGCTGGGAGGGAGCGTGTCCAGGACAGCTGTACCTGAGCAAGCCAAAGGGATCTTCCACACCACAGGGTGCAAGGCTCAGTACATAAACTGGGGAGGGGCTGGACTGCTGCTCAGGCACCAGTGAGCAACTGCACCGTGCACCCCTTGTCTTTGCTGGAGTTTTCCTTCTCTCTTTTGTTATATTCCTTTTCATCACTATTATTACTATATTTTAATATTATTATTGCTATTATGGTATTTTATTTATTAGCCTGTTCTTATCTTAATACATAACTTTTCCTTCTTTTTTTCCTATTCTCCCCATCCCACTGGGAGGAGAGATGAGTGAGCAAGCAGCTGGGTGATGCTCAGTCGCTGGCTGGGGCTGAGCCAGGACAGCAAGCCCCCCTGCTCTGGAAGCTGGCTGCCCGGGAGGCAGGAGCACACTGGTAGAGAAGGGTCCTCCTGCTACTGAGACACAAAGTGTGCACCTGAGCCCACTGACCGCTTAGCGTTCCCAGGACGGGTAATGTCTGTGGAGTCCAAGAGAGCCCCTGTGGTTTCTAGCTTACTAGTTGTCTTCCTCCTCCGAGCAATGCGAAGGGTGAAGACAGCCACCCACCCACCTCTTGTGCCACGAGGTCAAAGCTGCAACTTCCAAATTAGGCATGAAAGTAGCAAATACCCACTTTGTGAAACAGAAGCGCAACAGATCTGACAAAAGCTACTGAGAAATGCCTCTTGTTGAGTGTTTCTTTTCCAAAAATCTTTCAGATGTTTCTATTTACCACATGCCCTCTGTTGGGCTTTGATGGCCTCTGTCAGCAGTGTCTCTCCACTAGAGGCCACCCAACCCTCAGAGCTTCCATAGTTCACAGCTCCAAACATCAAACTCCTCGATTACCACAGCACAGATTTCCATCCAAAGTCAAATTCTGAGACCTCACGTAAGGAAGCTCTCTCAGTTCAGGCAGTAAGTGTGACCCACACTCTAACCTATGGCAGTCCCACCTCAGGAGGGGAAGTGGCTGCTCCGAGCTAACTCAGCAGACTGAGGAACATGGAAGTCTGGAGAGGAGCATGAAGAGGGGAAACTTCAGAAGCACCGTTGTTACCAGCCACGGCAGCTCTGTACACTCATTCCCTCTCCTCGGGACACAATCGCCCCACTTCTTTAGAAGCACTGGTGTATGGGACTAAGCCAAAACAAGCACCTTATCAATATCTTGGGTAGTTTGGAGCAAGTTCCATACAGTAAGCAAGGTTAGGTGACAATGATGCAGTTACCTATTTTATCGGTTATAAAACCTAAGTCTACTGAAGTCAGGAAAACTAATAGTTAAGGTCTGTAAGCCTTCATAACAGACAGGAGTTCACAAACTCTGTATCAAACACAGAAAAAGATCCAACCTCATTATTCTTGTTGTGGATTCAGAACTCCATTTTTAATTAGAACGTCAGATTGATTTTAACCTAAAATAAATACTAATGACCAATTCTGAAAAAGTTTAGAAAAAGATGTAAACTGATAGCCCACAAAATCCTCACTATATTTCATTTTATCATAAACCAATTAGATTCTAAATTATTCTTTTCAACTCTGGTGACAATATTTGTCTTTAAGGAAAAATCTCTTCTACAGTAAGTTCTATTAGCCTGTGACTCCCATTTAATCACCTATGGCAGAAAATGCTACAAATATCGAAGCACATGAGTCAACAGGCAAAATTAAGGCCAACAAGTAAAATGAAACAGCTTATGCATAGAAAGCATTTAAAGGAACAGCCATATCTTTATTTACTTGTAACTCTGAGGATGAAAGGGTTAAGAACCTCCTTGCCCTGCCAAAGAGCAGGAGTCTGCTCCTCACTGCAGTGGTGTTCCAGGCTTTAGGCCATTCAGTCATTAGGTACAGGACTGTTCCTTACACAGCCCAACTCAAAGCCCATCTCCAAACTCTCCTGACAGTTCTCTGGGAGAGTGTGTAGCTGGCACAAGGACGGGCACTCTCATTCCCTCTCAGATTAACATCTTCTGTAGCTTCCTCTGGACCAAGAGGAAATACCACTTCTCACCCAGCTGCCTTACTGATTTTCAGTTTGGGAAATTGCAACCCCGAGTCCCATCGCTCTGTGGACAAAGTACCTACCCCCCGTTACTTGTCATCTTGGGGAGTTACAGAAAACCTGATATAGTCAACACGAAGAAATGAAACTCCCCTTGCCTTCAGGCACAGAGGGCTATAAATCCACAAAGGGAGGCATCTGACGCACCCTGCTGAATCCTGAAGACCCTCCATGACTGGATCAATCCTAAGAGGCTGTGATTGCCTGGCAGAAGACCAAAAAAACGCCCTAAGGCTAGCCTTGCTTGCTTGAGATACTACATCAATCAGGGCTGGAGCAAACAAACCATCATACTACTACTGCTCCCTCCGAATGCTGGACTGTCTGGAATTTAGCTGATCTTAGAAACTGAATCCACTGATTTTATTTTTTATAATAGAGCATTTTGAGAGTGAAAGCAGAAGTGAAAAAATCCCCCAACAACCCACCTCAGCTTGGGTAAATTGAAACGGAGATTGGATACTTACCTGACTCCAACATAACCTTTTATCAACCAAGACAGAGCAGCAATATATTTCTGTGAAAAAAAACCCAACCCGGTCTAAATAGGGTTTTGAATCTGTCAAGGCTCTGAGTGCGCTCTCCTTCCCAGGAGTTTAACCAGTGGCATTCAGGGCCAGCTCAGTTAAGAGCTGATGAAGAAACAGCTTGAAGAAGCCTCCCCGGGGGCTGCCCTCCCGCTTGGTCCTGGGATAGCTGCACCGCAGTCACGTTGCAGGCCATGCCCACATTTGGCCACATCCTCCACTGACCTGGTAGGCCAATGTGACCACCTTGCTTTGGACCTACCTCATTGCCACCAACTTTCCTTGCAATCATCAGACTGTGGATAATGCTGGTTACTGTCTCGGGTCCTGATCCTGACAATGATTTGACTTCATGGATTGAATTCAGATGTGCCTCATCACCACAGACTTGTACAACAATCTATACTCTTGACTGGCTCTGGTTTCCAGCGGGGGAAAAGCTCTTCTCACCTTGCTTGGACATCGTGGGGCTGTAGAGCTCACCACTGAGGCCACTGCCTCTGGCAGCCTGGCTATCACCTCAGGTCCTGGCTTGCCAGCCTGCCACGGCCGCTCCCAGGCAGAAACAGCTCAGTATTTACACAGGGTTGCTCCAACACTTCATGACCAGCTGATTGTCACTCAACATACAGTGCTCCCTTTCGAGCTAACATCAGTTCACGGGAAAGAGCCACTGCCCCGTGCCTGCTGTTGGCAGCTCTTCCCGATCCCTCCAGCAGTCTGGGAGTTTGCCCGAGTTGTGCTGACAGCTTTCCTGGAGCCGTGCTACGAACCCGACCACTTAAACTGAAAAACGACCCATGTGAATAAACGCTTTGACGGCTTTGGCATATATGAGGGAGCAATCTGTAGGGTGAGAACGAAGGACTAGAGATGGAAATTTTCTAAGCATGCTGCTTAGAAGAATTCCCACATAACCAACCTTCATTTCCTTCAGAGCATTTAAGAGCATCTTCACTTCAGACAATAGCATCTACTTTCCAAATCAGTTCGCTGTGTAAAGAATACAAAGGTTCTATGTGTGGTATTTTGAAGTTAAGGCTGTTGGTTTGGAAAGAGGGAAGAAGCAGGGAGATTTCTTCTCTCCCAATGCCTGAGTGCTCCCAACAGTTTGTTTGCCTTGGTCAAGAGCAGCTCACGTGTGTTTCCAATCAGCACTGCATCGTTTATATTTAGAAGCAATGATTTGATAACATTTGACGTCCAGTACTTCTCATCGAGAAACTTCATGATTAAAATAAAATTATTAACTTAAAAATACAGCTTGATCATGTGAAAAACCTGCCGATCAATATTCAAGACAAGCTATGGAGTAGTTATTCTTTGTGGGTCTCAAAGGTCACCAAAGTGATGGTTTTATGCTACTGAGTGATTTGCTTTTCACAATACATTGACAAAACAACACAATTAGTCCTGCTTCAATAAGCACACACAATAAAATGAATTAAACAATACAACATGTCTCATACATTACAGCTTCACTTTTGTAAACACAAAAGCTGCTTCACTAAGGGCATATCATTTCCCTGTCTGTTTTTATATGATTGGCTTTGTATCCTTGTAATTAATTTTAGCAACTCTGTTGTTTCTGGACAGAAACATTGGAATTAAATAACTGACCACAATTTAAGGTAGTATTTAAATATTCAGAATCCTGGAATTATAAATGCTCGAGGAGGTAACAGTGCAGGACAAAGCCAAACCAATAAATAGCTGGTTTATGAGAGTAAGCAGTCATTAAAAATAGTGACTGATCAATCTTCTCTGACCAAGGGGAGCAAAGGTCCTGAAGGGCTCCTGTTCATAGCATGCCCCTGAATTGCTGGGTCTGTGACCTCTGAACTCCATTGCTTTACCTACTTAGCTTATATCCTTTTATGATTGTTCATTGCATTAAGGTAGCTGGCTTTCTACAGATGAGCTGAACTCACACCTCTGATGGCCATTTCATTTTTTTCAGTGGGTTCTCAATGAATGCTTATTGTTTGCTATGCTGCAGCTGTAGAGGACAAGTGACAGACAAATGAAACTTTCCACTCTTTCAGAGAAAATGAAATATTGATCACTTATGATAAGAAACAAAGAGCCTGGCATAAGTAGGGTTCACATTATGAATACAAAATCAGTTACTTAGCTCTGGTTACTCTACATATTTTATGATGAATGTACCTGCTTCTAAATGTGCATACCTTGTCATGGTTGTATTTTATCTGTGTATGGATGCACAGACACGCACAGATGTGAAGAATTTCCAGTGAATTCCTTGAGTCAATTCATTAAGTGTATAGTGTGTCTACTTATTACTAAACTGCTTCTCTCCTACATGGAAGAATAGTTTATACTTACACATTGTTCTCTGCTCTTTATATGCCATGGTGATATCATGCAATATTATATAACGCAACAGGCAACTCTGCACATAACATCTTCTTTCAAAAGACTGCAACCAAGCCAGACCCATAAACAAAATGTAAGAGAACAGAGTTGTAACGTTGAGAAAATACAATGCATAAAACTGGTTAAGTCTATTAAATGATAATGTTGCTTATTAACCAAATATGTTGTGATAGGTCAGTGCTGAGGTTAAACAGAAAACATCAATTGAACCATTTCCCTAAATAAAGCTCCAGGGTGCAATATTCAAAGCACTTTATTCAATAAAAAATGCTTTTAAAATGGTACTTTGGTGATTGGGAAACATTGGCATCATCCGTCAACCTAACTGCAGGAAAGTTCAATAAGCTAAATAATGAACCATTTACATTATTTTCCTTAGGCTCCAGTGATTTGCAAACATTGCATCAATAGAACTCTTAAAAAAAATTATGATAAAGACCTGCTAGTCCTTCAACTATTAGGATTTTGCTGTCATGATGCAATTTTTATGCTGTTTAAATGCTTTTTGTAGCTTCATCTTTTTATAAGACTCCATTTAGCATCAACGTCTCATTATATTAAAGCATATTTGTTAAATATGATAGTTTTACTGTTTCAAGCACTATCTTTGAGAAGCAAAAAGGAAATCTCATGCTGTCTGTTCTAAAATGCGAGGTTTTCATTTCACTGTCCTATAGTTTGAATGGATGAGTTGAGATAACAAAAATTAAATCACTATTAAAAGGATGCCTGTGCTTTCTCTTCCTTGAAGCACTAACAATTTCTTTGTCGCCGATTTCCTCTTCCACTTCCCTTTCCAGCCTGAACCCCAGATCTGTCGTTTTAGCAGTTTATCCACTTCCCTTTCCTCTTCCCAAGGTCAAATTCCCTACCGTCTTCTGAAGGCACCACCTGCATAATTCCCAAATCTTACAGCTGTTTCCTTTAGCAAATAGGAGAATTGCTCTTTCTGGCACTATCTGGAGGTTCCAAACAAATGAGTACACAACAGCCCCCGGGACGAGAAGAGCAAGTGGGGAAAACCCCTCACACAGCCTCTCTCAGCTGCACATCTCTTACCTCTGGCTGCTGAAGCAGGATGTTTACTTAATCCATACTTGTCACCAGATCTTCACAGGTAGTTCTTGCTGGTGCAGTCTTTCATTATATTTAGCAATACCTCACAGGCTCTTTCTATCGAGCCACCCAGCGAATATGAAAAGCTGTGCGCGTGCGGAATACGAATGGAATGTCACCAGCCACGCTGTGAACACCGCCTGGTACTGTAGCTCTGGCACAAACACACCCCCGGCCAGCACTCCCAATTCACAGCACAGACCAACCCACCCCACCTAACACCACGTACAGTACTATGGATTGCTGATTTTAGCCAGAGCAGCGTCTCAAGTCCTACCTAGAGTTTGTTTTCTAAAGTCTTCCGACTGACATTTTTCCATCGCCGAGAACCAGGCATTTCTTTACATTCTGCAGCCCTCTGACACTATGAAGGGTGGTTATAGCACCTGGAATGCATGTAATGCCTGCTAGCTTGGCACCGCGTGAAGACGGACAATTTTATTCCTTGCATTCCTAGAATTACTTGTTACAGACTTGTTAGCTGCAGCCAGTACAGCTTGCAGTTGTGTATTACATATGGTGGTGCGTGAGAAACGTAAACCCAATGTACACCAAGAATAACAGACTGTGCTGTGGAGAGATGATGTTTGTGGAAGAAATATTACCTTGTGTGAGATCAACTTGTGGAGCTAGAAAAATACACAGGCTTTGAGATACGGGCTCCTTTCTTCACATCTCACAAAGCCCTTGTTTGGATAATGACTGAGCTACTGCGGCCACAGCAGCAACAGGACATCCCAGCTCCAGAAACTGCCAGAATTCCTTTGAAACTGAGACACCCCTCAACGTGCTCACCTTCAGAAGCAAACCAATCTGGAAATACTCTATTTCTCCATTTGTCTATTTTGGTCCACATACGTGCTTTTATAAAATGAATGGGCTGTAATTAATTTTTATGCTTACTTTGCAGTATCTTGAAACTTGAGCTTCACCTTTTTCTTCTACGATTGCATTTTAGGCAATCTGTTTAGGCACCAAACCAGGATTATTTGGAACAATAAGTCAAATCCACTGGAAGTAGAGGGATTTGTTTAAAATTTGGATTTCAATGAGAGTCAAAGGCATGTTCTTATTGAAATGGGGTTTTAAATTTGTGCTACACCTACTGCAATTTTGACTGAACCCTCAAAATTATGAAGCTGTCAAGGGTTTAAAGTTCAAAAGCGTTTGGGGTTTTTATTTTGTTTGTTTGGCTTTGGTTTTTTTTTTTGTTTTGGTTTTTCCTATCAAGAATCTATACATTGCATTAACTGGTAGTGTCTCTAGCTAATGCACATAACTGTCCATCACAGTTTCATGTCTATGCTATGATTCATATGTGGAGAAGACACCTAATGATTCAAATTGCAATATTCAACACAGTCCTGATGCTACAGAACTGACTTCACTCATCTTTTAGACAAATAATTGAAAACACTTTTATGCAACAAACAAACAATAAATCCTTCCTACAGATGTAGAGGAAATCATCACAGAATGGTAGGGCTTGGAAGGGACCTCTGGAGATGATCCAGTCCAACCCCCCTGCCAGAGCAGGAGCACCCAGGGCAGCCCACACAGGAACAGAGCCAGGGGGGTTTGAAAGTCTCCAGAGAAGGAGACTCCACAGCCTCTCTGGGCAGCCTGGGCCAGGCTCTGGCACTCTCACAGGGAAGAAGTTTCTCCTCATGTTGAGGTGGAACTTCCTGTGTTTCAGTTTGCAACCATTGCCCCTCATCCTATCCCAGGGCACCACTGAAAAGAGCCTGGCCCCTTCTCCTTGACCCCCACCCCTCAGATCTCTGTAACCATTCATCAGATCCCCTCTCAGGCTTCTCTTCTCCAGGCTAAACAGCCCCAGGGCTCTCAGCCTTTCCCCAGCACAGAGATGTTCCAGTCCCTTCAGCATCCTCATACCCTCCATTGGACTCTCTCCAGTGTTTCCCTGTCCCTCGTGAACTGGGGAGACCAGTACTGAACACAGAAAAGTGACATTGCTTCTAATTTTAGAGAAACCCCAGCCCAAGCACTCTTCTGTCACAGTTCTGCTCTTTTTAACTTAGCTCAACCTGTTCTTTTGGAGGCAGGAATTTTTTCCCCTTGCATAATACCAACCTCATCAGGGCTGGAAGCCTGGTACGTTCGATTTTCATCGCTGAAGTCCTGATCCACCTCTGCATACTCTGTTTCTCCAGACACCCCGGCCCGGGACTCGTACACCGGGGTGACGTTGTGGCACAGGGCAATGGCCTTCACTGCTTCCTGGATCCGACTGCTGACGCTCTTGCGGACTTTGGGCGCAGCCGCCTGAGGCTTCCTGGACGGGGTGGAACTGGTGCTGTTTCCACTGTTCTGGGAGTGCACCTTTAAGAGCCAACACAATGAACAGTACAACAAAAGTTCGATAATGGAAACAAAACGTGAATACCAGTATCTATCTCCAATTGTTCCCTTCACAAAGGCTGAGAAATGATAATGATGGTCACCAGCTATTTACTTTGGATAACAACTGGTAACTCATCATTCAGTCTGTGATTCGTAAAAAGCCTCGTCTACTTTTCTGCAGAACCAATATGTAACTGTGGGTTCACCACCTTGCATCTGTAGTAAGGTTTCACTGACAGTGCCTGTAGACAACTGAAACCTGTGAAATGAAAACAGGTATGCAGTAAAAGAGGTGAACAGGCTGACCGGGTTCTGCAGCAAATCTTGCTTCCTCACGTCAGAATTTACCTTCTTCTGTCACAACAGTCTTTAAGCGTCCTTTAGATTCTACAAATTCGGTTAAAAAAGCCAGCAACCAACTGGATGAGTTCAGAAACACCAAGCCAAGAGTGCAAGGGTGGGGCTTTGCTGATGTTCTCCAGTTGCTTTGCCACCCGTGTGCATTCAGAGCTTAGCAACTCCAATGCCATGAAATCTGAAAATGACCCATTCATTTACAGCACCCAAATGTCTGGTTTTTAAAGACCACTACATTGGCAGGGAACAGGAGAACAAAAGTATCATTAAAATATAAACATTAGGAGTCATTAAAACACAAATATTGCTGATTGAATTCATAACCTACACAATTTGTGAATGAATGCAGTTTGCATGCTGCTGCTGCAGGACGAGATGAGTTTGTCCTCAGACAAATGAAGTACTCTAATAAAATTATGCAAAGTTTGACACATATTTGAAGAACACGTTGCTATCATAAGCACCTCAGCTAGCACCATTTTAAACTGTCCTTCAGAAATGCTCAAACACATGACTGAATTCTCTTTGTAAGAGAGTACTATATGTTTACAACTAGTTGAAACCAAGTGGGTTGTTTTTTGTTTTGGGGCTTTTACTTATATATTTTAGTTTGGAGTTTTAATGGGTTGTGGGCTTTGTTGGTTTTTTTTTGTTTGCTTTTTTAAAGTCAGCACATTAAATACATCAGCAGTGCTACCAACAGCTCTTCCGTTCACACTGAAAACCTCTTCACTCAGAAAGCCTCTTCAAAAACCATGCTTTTTTCCTCCTGACTGCAATCTGCTGAACCGTGAACATTCTGCCCATCAAATTACAGTGTTGTCTAATAAAGGGTTTAACTTTCTGCTCATCTGGCACTGCTTTTCAGCTACTGCTTTAAACCTCTGCATTTGCATTCTGCTAACGCTGATGCCATTACAGCCGCAAATAAATTAAGCTGATTTACTCCTTCTGAATTATGTTATGTTTATTGATGCTTGTATAATTTAATTTCACACAAATTCCATTAAAGATTATGCCCTCTATCACAAAATGCTTCCAGTGGGGAAATATAATCAGGTTATAATAGATTTGTGTGTTACATTAAGATGACAATAGTCTAGTAGGTCCACTGTAATAATAAAACAGAACACAAACAAGGGATAAAATCAATGTCACACAAGAACCGCTGCCTAGCTAACAGGCAGCTTCTATTATCACAGATTAAATAAAAACCTCACCATACTTTTTCAGATGGAAACAATTGTTTAATATTGCTTGTTTTGTTAGCGAGACTCCTTCATTTTCCTGAGTTTTGAAGAGTTGCTACCAACGCACATAGAATTAAAGCATTATTTAAACATAAGGAAAAAAGGAATTTCCAAGGAAGTTATTTTCATCATCTACTCCCAGGAAATCTAGATTTGGGAAACCTTTTCCCACAATTAAAAAAAAACAAAAAAGCTTCTCATGTTTTAGTACTTTTAAAAATTTCAGTGTCAAATATGTTAAAAACTTAACTAGCCATGGGCACCGCTCATTTCATTTTACAGTACGAGGACTAACAGCTTTAAGGCAAGGAGGAAGCCCAGGGATCGTGCAGTTCTTTTCAGGTAGCAGAGGTAGGCACAAATGCAGAAGCAGTGCCAGTGAACGCGCCTCCTCCGAGCAGCAGCCAGCCCTCGGCGTGCCAGCTCAGGGCTGGTGGTTATAACATCGCCGCTGTCCTGAACACAGGAACAACCCACTCTAACAAAACCAGTCCCAGGAGATTTTTATAAGCACAAAGGTCTGCAGAAAGCACCCAAACAGGTGATATACAGAGGAGACCAAGTGATGCTGGCAGAATTCCACCTTCCTCCTCCAGCCCACAGCTGACCCACGCACAGCCAAGGAGGCACAGTCCCCTTGCACTTTGCAGATCAAGCATTCATGGATCACAGGGACATTCCACTCTCAAGCAATACAGAGTTCTCCTTTTTCTTGTTCCTCCATTTTATGCTGTTTGCAATGATAGTATTTTTTTAATTATTATTATTTTATATAGGCCTTTATACATTCTATGTTGACAACTTTTTCACTTTTTGGTTATGCCAATTAACGTGGCTTTTCAATGCCTATTCCTGATGAATATCTTCAAAGATACAATTAATGTGCAGCCTGTTCTGGACACTTTAATTTGTAATCTCAGTAACTAATAGCTTACTCTTAGATGATTTGGCAGGAGAAAGAGTGCACTGCACGGCCAGGTTAACACCAATTTCTGCTAGTAGGGAACAAAAAAGTAAACCGTTCAGTGGGTATTATGAGGAACTTGAGAATCAAGAGAGAACTGTGTATTCTCTCACATTTTTCCCTTTCATTGTATCTGTTAAGACACAAATGAAAGAACTTTCAGAGCATCTCTAATCTCTAGACATAATCAGTAACAACAATGCTTCAATGCTGTTAAAAAAGCCTCAACGTGAAAGGTAAATAATTTATGAAATGAGATACCTGTGAATAAGAGTTTATAATGTGACTCTGAATTTCATCCATCGTGTCTGTTCCATAGGACACAGTACCGAGGTGGAGGCGCTTGAATATCATCTCGTTCTGTGTCAGTGTTCCTGTCATAAAGAAGGAGAAGTTCACGATGCAGCAAAAAAATACAGTCAGAAGGCCACAGCCCCCCCCTTCCCCCTAAATCTTTCTTTTGGAAAGAAGGACTGAATCAGGAGTTAGTATCAGTTTAGTTAATTAAAGGAACGTTTGTGGAGAAACAGCAGGTTAGTCATACTGGAAGAAATCACTGCTTCCACTTTCAAGCTGATTCTGCCAACACAAGCCCGAAAAAAAGACAAGAACTTTTCCTATGAAAGAGAAAATGCAGTTTCTGGATGGAACTGACTCTCAAAAGCCAATGCAAGAGTTTGTACCATGTATCAGAAAATCTAAAGCAGCAGCCAAACCCAAGTTCACACAGATATCTGCACGTTGTGTGAGAAGCAGAGGTCCTGGCAAAGGCACGTTCGATGTTATCTAGAGTAAGTCGTTAAGACTCTTCCAAGTCATTGAGACCGTTCCAAAGGTGCCGGATTTAGCCTCCGACCGGAACGAGCCAACATGAGCAAAATCAGTGTCTTCAGAGCTCCCTTCACATGCGTAAGAAACTACAGGGTGTCAGTCACAGATGAACACTTTGCGTCCACCCCTGTCAACTGCTCATGTCATCTGGGGTGGAAAAGCTCTAATTGCGGGGTGGGGGCTTCAGCCTTTCGTGATGGGGCACATCAGGCAAAAAGAGGTCGCTACTGCCCAGCTTCCCATGGCCAGCTCACAAAAGAGTGTTCTGATAACAGCCCTCCACAAAACATTCTTCTACAGTTACTCATCTGAAGCAAAATTAATGTAGTACAAAGCTGTACTTATATTTAACCAGTTTTAGTCATTAAAATACATGAATCCCATGATAAAAGAAAAGAAACACAACATGGTACCAAAAATGACATTCTTGAAGCTTCTACAATAATTTTTAAATAGGGAGCATATGATAATTATCTATAAATAAAAAATGCATAAGAAAATATGAGACATTAATTTTATTCATGTTAAACTATTTTTGCATCATGTCCTTGTCCCAGTATGCCAAAACACACAGTAAGCTACAGGAAGAGAGAGGACTAAAGGTATGATGTATTGTATAGATATTATCTGGAAACCAGAACTTTCTGGAGAGTTACTATCCAGTTCATGCATCTACCATGGCTAGAACCAGCAGCAACCTTTAAAGATTCGGTAGGGCTGTCAGAGGCTCATGTCTTTCTCAGGTAAAACTGGAGCTGTCTGCCACTCCCTGGTAACATCCATACAGCGACACTTCACCCCAGTGACCGCACCATCTCCCTGCAGGATCAGACTGTGTCCTCCTCCATTGCCAGCACTAGGTGACCATTCCAAATTCACCCTCCAATGTTAAAAAAACCCCAGACATTTCCCATTTGCTTTTCCTTACACGTTGCTGAGGGTTTTGTCTTTCTATAGTCATACTATTTGAATTTTTTAAAAAATATTTAAAATAAGGCTTAAGTGAAATGCATAAATTCTCCACAGAATATGCATAACATTATCAAAAACTCACATGAGAAGCAGAATATTCCCACGGTTGGAGAAAACCCAGGAAGACAAAGTTCCTGATCTTCAGCGAGTCAGAAATTCTGGGTTGCTTTTATACAAGGGCTAAGAAGATTATTTTGGTTTTACAGTAATCATATAAAACCATGAGAAATTGCTTCTTCTGCCTTTAGAAACGGCACTTTTATTGAGATCTTTTGTTAAATTTGTTGACTAGATTTTTTTTTGACTAGAAAAATCCAATCTCCAGTTTGCACATGAGAAACAGGAAGGTTTCCACTAACAAAGAGGAGAGACAAAAAAAATCTCAGCTCCTAAAAGAACCCCAAACCCCCTCGCTTTGTTCAATAATGCCTACTGCAAGAAATTTCCAAGCAAATGTGCACCCCCTTCCTTTCCAGGCACACTAATATCTTCTCACTGCCCTTAGCTTTGCCAAGCCTTTGAATTAAAATAAACACTCCCTAGGAGTTGTGAAACTGAATGCTACTCAAAGCCAGAGACAGCAGGCAACTGTCAAACCCACTTCCCACTAGTTCTGTAATTGCAGCTTGAGAAGACTGAGCAGGAAACAAAATTAGCCCTATGATTATTATATGGAAAGATTATTTCTTCTGACACCATTAAATCAGTCCCACTCCAAATCATGCTTGGTGAGGGAAAGGCAGATAGGCAGAAAATGTGTGTGTATCCCCCCAACCCCTTCTCAGCAAGCAGAAAAGAAAAGCTTCTCAGTAGAAAAGGATCTTGCACCAATCAGGAAGGAGGGTTAGGAAAAAAAGCACAAGAAGAAAGAACCAACTTGTAAAGACACAAACATTCTGGCAACCCTGATTCACTACTCGCATCTTCCACGTTCCTTGTATGATCCTTTCTATCAGCTGCAGTAATGGGAAACACCTCTGACAGATGAAAAGAGGCTGCAGAATCACCTGCAGCTGCTGCACAAGATTGTAGTAAAAAAAAAAAAGGAACTGAAAAAACCAAAGGAAGAAGAAACAACAATTAGAGTTTGCTCGTGCTTCTCAAGACTGTAATTTTCCAGCAATCAGCAGGGCAAAGCAGCCGCGTCAGAAGCCAAACGCACGGAGCTGCAGCTCTGAAAGTGCTCCCAAAATTTCTGCAAAAAAAAAAAACCCAAAATCCTCCTTTTCAGTCATTCCAATGGAAGGGAAGTTTCATCACGTGTGCAAGTTAATAATTTACTTCTAAATTTTCCTAACGAATGAAACACCAAAATGGGACAGAAATATTCCCAACACGTTCCAGATACTACACGGTGCCAACTTCAGCAGCAGTTCTGTCTTAAACCTCAGTCTTTTAGTTGAAGACTAAATGCACCTTGACAAAAGCACCCATCTTTTGCTTTATGGCCCAAAGTACAAGCCCTTCAAGTATCTAGAGGCAGATTTCTTAAAATGGCTCACTTAGGGATGAAGAAATAACCCCAACGTGAGCTCTCTAGTCTACTCAAAGTGATGACTACTACAGGTCAGAAAAAGAGCCTCCTATTATTAATAATGTTTTTTCAAGACCTATTTCTGAACTCCATGCTTTTGGGACATTGCTAATATGAATCTACTACTACTAATATGCATTCTTTAACTTTGCTCTGGAATGCAGGTCCAGAAGGAAAATATCCTGACAAAAAGTTAGCATACAATTGCTGAAGAAAAATTTACTATGTTCTTTAACGAAGCCACGAGCCTTTTTCCCCGCCCCCTACAACTGTATCATTAAACACAGAGTAAAGCAGGCAAAGAGGAAATTAATTTCTAAGGAAAAAGTCCTGAAGGCATCATTCCCTGGGTGGCAACAGATGTGATTCACAACAGAGCAGTAGCTTTCTTTTTTATTTTGTTTTTGAGAAGCAGATGCAGATCTTTTTGATCCTATAGTACTAGATGGTAATTTGGATCAATACCAACAACCTAAAAATACCACAGCAAAAAAAGGGAAGAAAGTATCTACGGCAGAATTAATAACTTTGTCAGAAACTGAGAGGGTAACTTTCTTAAAATATGAGGACTTTGGGCTATTTGTTTAAACAGCTGACAATTCAGTGTAAGCGTGAACGTTTCTATGGAAGCTTTAAGGGAGATTGGGCACAACTAGCTTAATAATTAGACTGTGGGTAACAAACTGGAAATGTAAACTCTTCCTATGAACCCTGGGAATAATATAACTCGATACAGAATCTAAAAAGAAAATGAAAAAACCTCATGGCAAACACATCTATGGAATACATCTGCTAAGCTGCTTCACTTGTGACCGGGCCATAAACAGAACCACTCCAGAACTGCAAACCAAGCCAACCCCAGCACAGTCCATGAAGAATGAGGGCAAAGGAGAAGAGAGCTGAGCCGTTGATTCATTTCTGGGCAGCAGTTGACAGTGGAGGTACAGTTAATGCAGTCAGGAATAGCAGCAGCTACTCCCTCTCTGCCTTCTGCCTCCCCAGGAGCAGGGGAATGCCTCAGAGCCACATCCACACTCACCGCATCACCGGGGATTTTCAGCTGACGGGTGTCCCACAGAAGCCATAAGTTAGCATCCTTTTGACTGACCTACTTTGAGTGTCCATCTAGAAGCTTCTAGGAGCATCCCATGAAACCGTCCCACTCCTAGTCTGCTCTACTCACCCTGCAACCATAATGGGACTAAAATAATAGTACTAGAGGTAGAGGAAGTGCAAGGGCAAGAGTGTGAATATAAATCCATCAGACTGAAGCCAGGGGATGTCACTCCGTCGGCGTTGTTTGTGATTGCTCTTTCTCTGCTGTCACTTACATTGGACAGATAAATATTTAAAGTATACCTTAAAAGATTAATTTTCAGGAACAGTTACTGAAACTCACTGTTCCAACAGTGCGTTACGTTAGGCACATTTAGTGAGAGAGCCCATACACACCAACCTCTAACGCAGGGCTCTTCCAGAAACTCAAGCATCCTATTGCTCTATGCATCTGTTCAACTGTTCTATCTGTTCAGTAGCTCATTTGGTCCAAACGCCCGCTAAAATGTTAATTACAGAACTCGACTGCGAGCGTACGCGTTAGTAAACGGCTTCGCCTGGACGCCCCTACGCGTCTGCTTTAGCTGAATGCCCTGGTAGGGGTCGTGAACAGAGGAAGGTTTGCCACCCCACCTCCTACGCAACACGAACGTTCAGTAAATATTGCCAAATATCTTTGTTTTTCTTGCAGGATTAGAATCTTCCTGTGCCCTGGAGGGGATGAGACGATGTTCTCGGCCGCCCTGGGAAGAGGCTGGAAACGGCTGCCCCAGTAACTGCTCCCCCTGCGCCATGAAGGATGACGCCTTTCTGTCAAACTCAGACGTGATCCCAGTCCAAACACCACGGCATTTTGGGTAATGGATGTTATAATTAAAATGTGAGTCCTAAAAAACCTGTTGTTTTAGTGGGTGTTTTCAGTAATGGCTTTGTTCTACATGAAGATAAAAACTCCCTAACAAAGGAATTAATGTATTGCTTTAATAGGCTGCACCCTGAGTTAAGTTTTAAAATTTATGAGTTCTCTGCAGCATTGTTCTTTAAACAATGGCATTGTCAAATGCAACCAGTGAGAAGATTAAAGTTCTCCCAGCAGATTAAGTACAAATTATCTGTCCTCCTGTTTCAGCATCATTTGTTCATTTATCACACAACGTCTAGTATTTCTGGTCAGTGTCAATATGCTCTGCATCCTTGCAGTTAACAGATGTCTTCTCTTGTCGAATGAATTACTTTATGTTTCACGCACTGGTGGCCGCAGATGTGTCACTATAGCAACATCATTAATTTCAGATCTTACCGGAAACATGCACTCCAATCAAACCTAATTATACCACATTGCTTTCTTGTCCCACAATAAGGAAACTATAATGCAATTATTGGGATACTTCATTTTCTATTCTACTGTGGCAAATGAGCGCGCCACTGTGATGGACGCTTCTTGTCAAAAAGCTTATTGATGAAGCACAAACCCAATTTACAATCATATAAAGGGCTACCTTGCAATTATGTTAGTAATGCAATGCTCCTTAGACTCAACAACTAATTCTCAATCATTTCCAGTGAAGCTCGGACCACAGTTTAAGATTTTCTTGCAGTTGGTTCTCTGGATTCCCTTTCATTCCCAATATTAAGATAAACTTCACCAGCATTTTAGTCCTGCTTTTAGTAGCACCCACTTGGATGGATGGCTACAGAACTGGCTCTCTGCTTTCTCCTCTGACAGCCAAGCCTTAAGTGGACCAAAGGAGGACAGAATCAACTGGTTCACGTGACTAGGACTGAAAATTCAGGTGAAAAAGTACTGAAGGCAGCTCTCATGAACAAGCGTCTAGCCAGGCAATGGCAAGCATGGATGCACTGGACAGACTCTGTTCATTACCTAACAGCATGCCTCCCATTGCTGATAAAATGCAGAACGAGGCCAAATGCATTCAGGAACAGAAACTGGAAGCAGCTACCAATATACTCCAGTAAAAAGTACACAGGCTACATGTTTGTCCAGAATTCAAAACAGTTTAAGATTTGCAGGGCATTTGAGACTAATAAAATTGAGCAATGTTTCCCATCACAATCTGAAGAGTGTGGTCACAGTCAGTGTTCTGAAGCTGGTGATGTCTGCTGGACTCCAGGCTTATTGTCACTTCCACCAGCTTTCAGTGCAGAGGGTGAGACTGCTGCCTAGTAGTCCAAAATATTTTGCAACTACAGTCCTAGAACAGTGCTTTTATTTTCATTTTTACATCATTAACTTACAAATTCTGACCTCCCTCCAGAACTAAGTAGACTTCATTGCTCTGAAAAGCTTTTGAGGTTGAATGCTAGCCATCTTCCAAATGGTACATGAACACATTTGTTGGTAGAAGCCTTTTAATGTTTGTCTATTTAGCCCCTCTTAAGCCTGCACTCTGACAGGCAGCATACAAGTGCTGCTGCTTAAAATTTAAGAGAACTACTGTGATTGCACAGAGCATGATATGGGTTGAAAAAAAAACCCCACCAAACAAAACAAAACCACACCAGAAAAATGACTGGAAGGAAAAAAGGGTTGATCCTCTGTGCATATGCAAGTCAATAAAATGCATCCTTTCAGCGCTTTACAGATGTGACTCTGTCTCTGTGCTTTGAAAAACCCAGTATCACTACATTTTATGTTGAAAAAAAACCCAAGTCTGTTTGTTTGTTTTTTTTTAAGGAGGAAAAACTTTGGGTTTAGTTATTGTTGTAGTAGGTTAAAAGTATTGGTTGTCCTTCTAGAAATAGTACTGATGCAGGTGTGATTTGTTTTCTTCTTTTTCAAACGATCTGCTGTTTCTCAAACAGAGTAGCAGGTACCTACAGCTTGAGAAAAAGAAGACAGTACAGTGATCCTTGTGCCTCAGAATGCAAGCTGGTCACCAGAGGCAGAACATCATTCCTGCAGAGTCAGGTGAATGAGCTGCTAGCATTTTATTTAGCAAGCCTCTCAGAATTTCCAGAGCAGTCTGTAAGCAGAACACCTCAACACCTGAACAGCGTTTCCAGCTTGGTATTGCAAATGAAGTCCCTATCAGAAAAGGTTTAGTATCTGCTGGTTTTGCTTATAAAGCAGTGCTTTGGGCAAATGACCTCTACTGCGCTGTTTGCAGAATTCATTATTTTTGAACATATTTCTCTCTTTCCAAAGATAAGCTCTGAATTACATATTTCAAGCCTTCGATGAGGCAGCACTCAAAGTTACGTAAGTTATAACAATGAAGGGTGCAATTAAAATCAATAAGCAGTTTCAAATAGCACACAAATCATTAGCTAACTGAAATAAAACTTGCTAAAAGAACTGTTCACTTGCTTTGAAGAATTACCACACCATAATTAGCAATACTCTTTTCTACGTGCTAGGAAAGGTGGCAGTTGTCTCCATCTTTTGCAAAATAGAATGGCATTCAGAAGTGTATAGAGTAACATATGTACATACAGAAAAAAAATCCAAGTGTGTTTTGAAAATGTGACAATGGATTAAATTTACATTTTGTTTCTCAGTATGCAGAAATGGAAGTGTTCAGCACGGGAGGGAACGGGGAACTATTTCAAGCAGAAAGATGTAAACTGTGTATCGTGCTTTCTGAACCGTACAACAGAGGCCAGTTCCTGCCACACCCCCTGTAAATGCTCTCTCACCATTTGGAACTATATTTTACTTTAAACCACTAAAAGATTTCTTCAGCTGTTTTGGGGAACAACTTTCTCAGTTCAGAAGTTCAGCTTCTTAAAGAAACAGTGTGTCTACCAGAACTGATTTATCCAACCTCTGAAAGAACCAAGAGAGGAGAAATAATACTGTATTTGCTACAGAATTTAACTTGTCAGTTAGTATCTTTTCTGCACTAAACTTTAATATTTCTCAAATACAACTGGAACCATGAGCATGGTAAGACTGTAACAAGTTTGAGTCATTAATGGCAGACAGCAGCATAGCACAAGCTATGACTTCTTCGAACATCTACCTTCCACTCCTGGTAAGGTTGGGTTTGGCAGTGTACCAGGTCAGGTGTAGTAACGGGTTACAGTTATGAAGACATATTCATAAAGCAGATCTAGAACTTTGTAACAAAGAGCAACTAACTTCATGGGGATGACAGATGTCATTTTGGGGGCTGATCTCATGACTTGTTTTAAAAATGACTTGCTCACTCCCAAAAGCCATTCTGAACTGTTCTATCATGTAACACTGCCGCAGAAATGAGGGGCAGAATGAAACAGCACCTAGGTGCCAATCCAGAGTCTTTTCAGAGTAAGATACGTGGTACTCTTACTGATGTCACCCAGTATCCTGTTACTACAGCAGGAGTGTTCCCACTGGAATAAATCCCAGTACTACCAAATACTGACTTTCACACCTAAGTACCAGCCGACCCAAGCCTGCTGGCACTGGCACAAAGTCCTCAAGCACACACTTAAACTTTTACTGACAAATAAAAACCAGCAGACGAAATCTACTCTTGCATTAACATATTCAAATAGAGCATAAAGGTTAGAACTTTTCTAAAAGTCATCGTGTATCAGAATTGTAACCTGATGTACCTGTTTTATCCGTCAGCAAATAAACTAATCGTCCCAGCTCCTCCGGTATGGTGCTAGTTCGAACAACTGTTCCAGGAATGTTCTCATCTTTCATTATCATCCACCCATAGGCTGCCTTACCCATGTCCAAGTTCACACGTAAACTGCAAAGGAAATTTGTACCATCATCAGTGTGAATATTAGGCAAAGTGAAAGTTATAACCAAAAAATTAAACTAGAAGCTCTTTTCAGGATACCTGAAAAAACCCAACCCAACACATAAAATCTTATAACTCTATACGACAAAAATATGGGCACAGGGATTTTTTTTATGTGCTTGTAGGGTACATATCACATTAGAAATTTAAGCTCCATCCTTAGAAAGCACGAGAACAGAAATGCAGTATCATGCCTTCTGCATGAGATGGACTGCAACGCTTTGTGGAGATTCTTGAGGTAATTACATTATATACTTATACAGATGACAATATTACATAAACTTTATCAGTAAGAACAGATTTCTATTCAAGTCAGATGTTTTAAAGGTTAAAAAAATCCAACACCTGTATTTCCCTCACCATGTGAAAGTACAGATATTTTTGTACCTCTTCAAGCCACTGCTTTTTTAAAAACCATTTTTCTCTTTAGAAAAGTACAACTGGATTTGTCGACTTCTCTTTCCCATCACAAGGAATAAACAACGTTGCTGTCCTTCACAACAAGTAGTTACAGAAGCTCTCCACTGCAGAAGAATAATAGTGCCCAGGCTGCAAAACGTACCCTTCCCAGTAAGAAGGAACCTTTGGGTAGCTCTGTACTACAGCGTGTCACGTGCAGCAAGTTTTACCAATTTACACACAAGTGCACACTCAAAAGTACTCTTTCCAGTTCAGTCTGTAGCTGCATATTTACCTGTCCACATTTCCACCTCCGTGTCATACAAGAATTAATTGCCCTTGCACCTCTCTTCCTATGTTATAATACAGAAGTCTTCACTCTTGCTGGTCAGAAGTAACTTTAATCACGTTGCTCTTCCCCAAAATTAACTGCTCCAACTCAAGACTCTATGCCACTTTAAAAAGCTACTGACCTTTAGCTGTTCCACCAGGTTCCTGCTGCTAAGTCAGTGGCAGAGTCAGTGGCACGTGGCCATTTCCACTGGCCCTGCTCTAGCAGAAACACTGCAGAAACAGCTCGGACAGTGGGAGACTGACTGAAGTACCTGAGGTAACAGTGGAGGGAACAGTGGGTCACAAACTGCAGTGTCCCCTAAAAGAGACGTGTTCAACTCGAACTGTGAGAATACAAGGAAATTCAACACACACTGAAAAAACTCGTTTCATTCCTCGTCCCCTCCTTCCTGAATCTGTACAACAGAAGATCATGTATGTTCTGTCACAAAAAGAAACAAGCCCATTCGATACGAGACTCATCACCATTCAAGATGGTATTTTGTTCTTTAACCAGCTCTTATTTTCCCATTAAAATCAGCAGCAGCAGGAGACCATCCTTCCACCTGATGATATATCACAATTAGTTTTGCAATATCATATCTGATGTCAGCTGTCTTCAGACATGTAAATATATAGGAAAAACAACAGAAGGAAAACAACAGAGGAAGGAAAAACAAAGAAGACTCTTCCCAAACTCTTTTTATTTCAAATGCTGCTGCGTAAGAAGGAGAAAGCTACTGGAAGCCACCTGCCTCACACTGGTGAGCTACAGTTCTACCCTGCCCTACTCAATCCAGAGCCAGCACTGGGCAAGCAGTGTTTGTATTATGAGGCTAGTAACTTACACAGAACATAACAACAGAACACGCTTCACAGTGGAGTAATACATTAGTCAACAGAAGGAACAGAAGTTTTACTCCTCCTAGGGATGAGAAGTTGCTAGTTAGCCAGTCAAGTACAAAGGATGCTGTATAGCTCGACAAGAGAAGAAATGAGCACGCTTTATTGAAGAGCAGCTAGACAGTTCCTCCAGCCAGGAGTAAGCAGAGTAAGTGAAGGACAGAAACCACTCATCACCCTACTTCAAACAGGCTTTTGGGCTATAAATATTTTGTTTTCTGCCTGGGCTACTGAGACAAGAATCCTGCAATGAAAGCTCTATTTAAAAGCTGCAGTCTCAGGTACATGGCACAGGAGAGCAGAACCCCACATGGATGCTCTACCAGTGGAGACCTTCAAAGTCATCCAGATGGGAAAACTGTACTTCACTAATATTAAATCAGAAAGGTCTTTCAAAGCTAAAATGCAGTTTCTAACTTCTTAGGTTTAAATTTATATCACTTAAATCTTTAATAACCATGTGTGTTCCCTGGGTTTGATGTTCTAAACACTCTATATAGGCATTTAATTATAATCTCACTTAAATATAATCTAGAGGTAAGAAAAAAACCAAACAAAAATCAACAAACCAAAAACAAACAAGTAAAACAAACCAAAACAAACAAACCCCTGCACAAACAAAAAACTGCACAGGTTCTCTGAGTGGCGAGGAGAATTTTGTATTTCAAAGCCTCGAGGCTTTTAGGAATCACCCTGTCTATCCAGCGTGGAGCTGTGTACCCCCTTCATCTTGGTGGATCTGGAAGAAAGCTGGCACCACTGGCCTCTAGAGAAACAGCATCTCCCCAGGGACTAGGACAGCTTGATGGCACACGGAGATACCAGGTACCTCCTTGAATTAATAAGATGAATGAAGAAATAGATGGGAATAAAATGAACAAAAATGAGGGCTACAGATGCATTTGTAGTTTTAATTCTAAAACCTGTACATTGTGACCCGCCCTGGCTTCTTTCACTTGGTGTTTGTTGGCTCAAAGGAAAGTTTTGTCCTTTAAGTCACTGTACTGTCACCTAGCACACTACAGACACTCCCTTAACACTGAAAAGGATGGAGCCCTGCTAATACCCAGTTTGCTTTTGGAACTGGATCTCTCTCCAGTAAAGCTCCACGGGAACAGAAATACTTGACTGAAATGTCCAAGAATTTGTACATGATAAAACAAGGAGACACTAAGCTTCCCAAACACCAAGCTGCTTTCAGTGCCTGACAATCTTAGCTATCATTACCATAAACCCTTTGTGGGCTTTAAGAAACCCTCGTTTTCGAACCAAAACCATTGTAAATTCACCAGTTTTTAAATGCAATTTAAAGAGTCCATAGGTACGTGTTATCAATGACGCTGCACAGAACAGCATCTCATGCAGCACTGGCACTGTTGCATCAGTAACACTACTTCCTAGCAAACCAATTAGCATGCAATCTTTAGACACAATATGTTCATTAGATTAAGTATCTGAGGGCTGCTGCAGAGAATATTTAGTGAATGTAATCATGTGAAGTTTCTTGTCTCTCATCCTCAGCACTAGTTACCCTAGAGAGGGCAAACCTATGGTGACTTTTACCCAACTTGGGGATTTCTTCCACCAGGAGCCAGGGTGGCATTTCCCTACAGTTCAGCTGCAGAATAAATCAAGACCCCAACTTTTCAGAATCCACACTGCTTTTTCCTACAAGTTAAAACCAGATACTTTTGCTTTTATTTGCTCCAAAACATCAATAGTGTTTTAGGTTAAAAGAATTCATATTTACTGGACTTATAAATTTCACTTTTTCCCCAAAAGGGAATGACATCAGGTCCTCTTGTAAAGATTCCTGGGTTTGTGCTCTAGCCACAATGGGCAGATTTGCCAGTAAGCAAGGGCCTTCACTGGGAAAGCATCAGACAAATACATCGGGAAACCCCAGAAACACTCTGCCTTTCACGACTCAGTGAAAAGCAATCAAGACCTAATGAAGTTAGCAAAACCAATTTTGGGAACAAAGTGATACCACGCCTAATAAAATTCCAGTATGAATTTGAATTGTATGATAGTTTCACCTGAGCTCTGGTGGGCAGGAGGAACTTCCTGAGCAGCTTTGTGTAAGCAGTTTTGACGCAAAACCAAAGCTCTGCCGAAACTCCAGCTAGGAGTGAGTACCCACAGGGGTACCCGATTTTTAATATCAATGAAATAACTGAGATAGAAGTCCTAAAAATAAAAGGACTACAAGTAAAACACCAAAGATGATATTTGGGTCACATTAGTACCCCAAACTGGATCCAATCCCCTATGGTTTCACTCCCTCACCATCCCACATCCCTACCTGCTACACAGATGATTTACAAACTACAAAATGCTATGGAATAATGAAATGGTTTAACTTCAGCATTCCTGGAAAGTTAAATCTTCACAGAGGGGGATTTCTGGAGCCTAACAACTTCTATTAACTGTCACTGGGTAAGAATGCAAAACCCAGAAATGATTTTTTAACTGCACTATTCTACCAAGATCTGAATAAAAATAAACCCACAGCTCGTTCTTTACTTTGCTCTGATACCCCTTCTCCCATATTATATTTAAGTTTCCACTCCAAATAAAATATTCCTTTTGTGTTTAGCCCACTATATAAATCTTTATTTGGTTTTCTCTGTCCAATACTCCCAAGAAGAGTGCCAGATCTGTGACTGTGCAGCAGAATTGCTCTCACTAGCTCTCGTGCACTCATTTTCTATTTTTTAAGTATATAAAAGGAAATGAAAGAAGGGACACACACAAAACCCAGACATGTAATGTAACTTTAAAAAAGAACTCAATCCCACACGGTTATGCTTAAATATGTGTGGCAAAAAACTGTGTAGCAAGCCTGTATTGCCACAGTGACCGTGGTACACACAACTGCATGCGCCACAGTCAAGGGCCACAGGCAACCGACAGATAATTAGATGTTGTAACATAGGTGGAACTTAAAAGCTCAAGAGGAAATCTGGGGAATAATTCCTGAGAAAATTAATCGATTAATTTCTTACGAGCTGAAAATGCAATAAAGTGCAAAAAGCAGGGCAAAGGAGCACCCTGGCACAAGTGCTGTAGCAGGCGCAGCACAGAACAACAATTGCTACATAAAAAATGTTCCTTTGGTACTTTCACATTTATCAGGTCACAGGCCTTCTTTCATTCAGGCTCTTATACAATAGCAGCAATACTGCCATCAGCTGTCTAATACAAATGCACTTTAAAAAAAATTAATATTTTTAGTTTATTCCAGACAAATTTGGCGTTAAAACCAGAAAGCCAACTAGGAGCAAACAGGCAATGTTGCAAGGTTTCAAAGGAGGAAGATCTACTGCACTAGATCAGGTAAAAAAAAATCTCCCCCCTTTTTTTAGCAGTTCTGCTTTCTTAGTGCAGCATGAACATCAGCCATGGCAAGAAAAGCAGAAAGCTGAGGCAGCAGGACAGCAGCGTGCGGGGCAGGGGAAGATTCACTCTTCGCATCACACACACACAGCACGCTGCACAAAGAAGTCTGAAGTAGCTTGTAAAATATCAAGAAGCTTCATATAATATTTTTTGGTCTCTAGATAGATTGCATTTTATATTATGGTATGGTATAGAAGCATACTGCACATGTATACGGATTAAACTACTTTATGAGCAGTTCTTTAGCTCTTCCACACTGAAAGCTTTGCACCGTGTATCTGATGTGCACTGTGTGAGACCACAGACACCGGTACCCGCACATCCAGATGCTGGGTTCGAGCTCCAACGCGCAGAGCACGAGCTGCGTTATGATTGACAGCAGCACATCTGCTTGCTGCTGACTGACAGACACTATGGGCCTGCCTTGGGTGGGAGCTCCCTGCATCTTGGGAACACACACAAATTCCTGTTTGGATGATCTGGGATTTCACTGGATATTAACTAATTTCAGATAGAAGATTTCCTAGCAGTGTTTTTACTGCCACTGAAAAGAACCTGATGTAACTTGAAGGATTTTCTTTAAATGCTCCTTTTAAAGTCCCAGGAAAAGCAGCACTGGAGAGCCAGGTAGTGCCCCAAAACGTGACCACGTAAGCGCAAGGCAGCTCCTTCCAGACATTTGGGATAGCTTCTTCTGGCAGAACGGCTGAGTGCTGAGGGGCCCAGGAGTGTCTGAAGGAAAGCACGAAAGACTTTCATGCTCTTTCAGTGTCTCTGGACACCAAAACTACAGGATCCTCCTAAAAAGATGGCTGATGAAACCCCTGTCAATCCAGCTTCAAACTGCTACTAAACACAGAGCCTGGGCAATACACATTTTTATCAGATCCCCACTCAATACCTTACCAATTTCTGGTAAATCCTCAGCATTTCTTAACAGCCAAGCAGAAGCACGTGCAGCTACAAGATTCACTTGCCTGCATACACAGGTAGTAAATTCATCAACAACTGGTTGGCTAAACCTAAATCATCTTGAAAAACTTTCCTAGCTATATTTTTTTTTTTGGAAAAACTAACAAACAATGCCCTCAGGGGAAGCTGCAGCTCACTTTGTCTTTCAAGGGCTTGACGAAGACTGGCTTACGAATGAGCCAAGTCCCATTAACTAGTGGTGAAGGGGATCCTGTTTGGGGGTGCAGCACCAGTACTAAGGCAAGGCTTTTCTTTGGCCTTGGCTCTCATTTCTGAACTGATTACTATATGTGTGTGTGTGTATATATATATATAAAAAAAATATAAAGAGATGCTACAAATAAACGTTGGGGGAAAAAGACAGCAGTTTCTTTTGGCAAGGGTCTCGAGCAGCCCAATCACCTTTGCTGCACCCACATACACGCTGGGGTTTTCAGCTCAACAGCTGAGCGTGGGTATCCTGCATCCCCCATTGGCTGAAGTCTCTGCTATTTTTCCAAAGTAGCTTTTTCAAAAAAAGTTAAAACTGAAACAACTCATCAAATGAATAGCTGCAAAAACTGAAAGAAAAACTCCTCAAGGCTTACAGGATTTGTATTGGAATGCTACATGTGTGCAGTAAACGTCTTCAGTTCTAGACAAAAAGGGAATTAAACTCTCCTGATGAAAGTACAAGCCTGTTTTTAAAAAAGATGTAAAATTAAAAAGACTGTATCTATGATCACAGTGATAAACTGGGTAACCAGGGAAGAGACAGCATAATGAAGACAAGGCTTTACCTCATCCTCCCCCACCTGAGGTGCTTTTTGAAGGTTTTGTCCTTTGCCACTCAGAATTTCAAAAAATACAAGTCAAATTGATCGAAAGGACTTTTTGAAAAAGAAATGAAGAAACATCACAGGCCTAAGAATTTCCATGCTGGCAACACAAAGGGCAGCAGCACAGACACTGCTGAGGACACATGTGATACCTGCACTAGGAGACACAGTCGGACTGGATCCTGTAAAGTGATGGAGAATGTAATTCAGTGATTGTGTTTAAAACAGGCCATGAAATGGTCTCAGCGACACCAGAGGAACCTCTGGAGCAGTATCAGTGCATCCCAAACCGACTAGAGCCAACTAGGAAAAAAAACCTAGGAACACGGGAAAATTCAGAATGGGGGAGCATCACTCTAGAGAGACTTCTTTAGTTTTGGACAGTCTGTCAAGGACTCCCTTTCTCTCCTTCTTCCCCAGCAAATGTCAGGAAATGCAAAGAGACGAGCTCAGCGGGAGGTGGGTTGCCTGGGGAGGCTCCCGGGGTTACGCTTTCTCCGTAGGGAAGAAGAAACATGAATTAGTGCAGAGCCATTTTTAAGGACAAAGTATTTCTGGGGCTGTAGGGTTGTTCAAAATGTTTTGTGCATAATGGTTCTTAGAACCAATTAGGAGCTGAACTAAGCTATCAAGGTTTGTTTACTACTACTTGTTCTCCGTTTTTTCGTGATTCACTGTACACCACAGAATATGTGCAACGTTGTGGCTGGGTTTGGTTTCTTTGGGAAGGGGGCAGGTGTTGGTTGTTGGGGTTTATTTTGTTTGTCTGCTGGTTCTTTTTACAGTTGCTTTGTGGTTCACAGAATCACAGAATCATTCAGGTTGGAAAAGCCCCTTGGGATCACCGTGTCCAACCATCAGCCCTACTCTACAAGTTCACCCCTAGACCATGTCCCCCAGCACCACATCCAAGCGATGTTCAAACACACCCAGGGATGGCCACTCACCCCCCTCCCTGGGCAGCCCATTCCAATATTTCACTACCCTTTCCATGGAGAATTTTTTCCTAATGTCTAGTCTAAAGTTTCTAAAAGACTTCTGCAGTCTTACGTGCCCCGCAGTAACACCCTTCACACAGTGAAGCAACACTGAGCTCTACTAGAGGAGTATTTAGGATGCAGCTGAATCACAAGAAACTAGCTGCTCCCTGGAGCAAAACCAATTTCCTCTTCCTATGAATTACAGGAGGCTGCACAGACATCAGTTAAACTCTGGTTGCTCCTCCCAATGATCTTTACCAAACACGCCTGGTGATGGAAAATTATTTTTATTGAATACCAGAAACTTCCCTTGCCCTGCAAACCCAAACGGAAAAAAGCTCCATATTTAGAATTCTCTAAACCCATCAATTCCATGAGTTCTGATACCAGGCAACCCTCCTCTCCCATGTTCACATCCCTTACCCATGGAAAGGTCACTATTTGCTCCACAGAGCTATTTTAAAAATGAGAGGACACAACACTTGATGCTTCAGCATCATCAGTCATCTTCATCTCTAAGAGTTTACACTCCAAGTACAGCCTGAAGAATAAATCATTTCCATGCTTAACATCCAGAAGACAGGAAGAGAATTGTAGTTAGGTTTGTACACTGGCATGACTGGAGCTGTTTAGTTTGCTGTCAGTGTGGGAAGCAACCCTGAATATGAATGACAGGAGCTGAAGAAAAGTTGGTATAGAAATAGATAAAAACTCTAGAGAGAAAAGCATTCTCTGGTCAGATTCCTGTCTGATCCCTCTCAGAACTAAACCTCTACTCTTAGCATTCTCTGCTATTTCTGCTTTGCATACTGTCTCCCACAGGCAACTGGAAAATGGGATTAAGTGAATCCCAGAAATTAATTTTGGAAGAACTATTCCACAAGTCCACCAAACAACTCTTAAATTAAAAAAAAGAGCTACTCAATCAACATGTTTTTCAGTGGTATATGTTGAACTGGCAATATAGAGTCAAATTTACTTACACCACCTATATGCTCTTAATCCTCTTGCGTCCAGTAACAAAGATATATCTGTCTTTTACTCATTTAATAAGTTTTGGCTTAGTATGTTTATTATGGAAGAACACAGTGACTGACAAGTGATCCTTTATACTCTTAGCTCTTTTTTCCCCTTCCCCTACATATCTTTGATGATTAAGTGCATCTTTCAGCAATACGTAGACTTTACTTACCACTTGAATGCAGCACTTTTGGCCTCTTGACGTGGATAAATTGCTTAATACTCAGTAACTGTGTGTGTATGGGGGAAATAATGACCCAGTCTGAACAGCAGCATCATACAAGCAGTAAGGGAGCTATGACAGTGACAGTGTTTAGAAAGGTATCACAAAATTGAAATTAAAATGTGTAAATAATGTGTAAATAAAAAATAAGGGCCAGTTAAAGGAAGTGGAAGCTGGCCTAAGATGAGGGCTGCTCAACTCTCGAGAAGATTTGCTGGAACCTTCTCAAACTTACCAACACAGCCACTGCTTTCAACACAAAAGTAGAATAAAAATACATGTCCTTCATGATATAAAAACTTAAGACAGATACTTTCTAAGTATCAAACTGGTCACATATGATACAGTTTCCTTCACACAGACATGTACTTTGAAAAGATGAACACACTAACACCTATGTCAGGTGAGCTTAGACTGAAATAGTTACTGAAGTCCTCTTTTGGTTTGTGTTTCTTAAACTACACAGAATTACATACTGTGTGCAAACCTGAGGGGACAGGTCTTAAATCTACCTGTGATTCAGCTGCTGCCAACTCTGTGGCTAGCCACTGGCCGTAGGGAAAGACTGGAGTTCCAGTGAGCACCAAAAATTAACAGTCACCTTAAACTGAACACTGAGTATTTTAACAGAACTATTCCCATTTTGCAAAGGCAACTCCCATGCAAGGAAAAAAACTTCATTTCAGAGTCAGTGTTCTCACTTCTGTGTCCACAGAAGACCTGGTTACAGACATGGATATTATTTCCTGTTCCAGTTTATCTGCAATTTGAATATACAGTACTCATGCTTAATGAATTAATTAATTCAGGGCAAGTCTCTATTTGGTTACACACATTAAAAGTCCTCTCATTGTAAAAGCACACCTACATTATTCAGCCATTCAATTTAAATTAATCATCGTTGTAGTAAAAAGTCTGCATTTTAACCAGAGTAATGCAATTATTTTCAGTAATAAAGGCATTAAAAATAAAATTCCAATATATAGCAAACAGTTCACTCAAATGAATGGTTCCTAAAAGCACACTCTCAAACGTACCAAGATTGCATCCTTATTAATACATTTATGCTAGTAAAGGATTAGATATCCTGATTACTCCAGCAAGATGAACATTATACAAAAAAAAACCCCAAGCCAACAGCAGTATTGTTTTCTGTACAGTGATCCTTCAAGAATCAGCAGATTTGTTGGCACCTTCTCCTTCTGCTTCCTGATAAGATCAATTTCCTTTGCACTGAGAAGCAAGTATAAATTTCAAGAAATCCACATTCAGGGAAATTAGACATCTGTGTTTTTCTTTCCTTCTTATACATACCTGATCGGGATGATATAGGAAAAGAGGAGGAGGAACCGGAAAAGGTTGCGATACCAGGGGCCTACAAATCCTTGCAAGGTTACCATGACAACCGACAGCGCGACTAAAGCCATGAACAGGGCTTTGGTCAGTTGGTTCAACTCCAGGTCCAACAAGCCGACCTAGAAGAAGTATAAATTAAGTTAGTCATGAGTTTCTCCTCAAACTGACGCTTTTATCGATCCAATAATCAGCTATTGCAGGCCTGTTTGTTCCTACCTGTTAGGAACCCACGTACCTGTGGCAGCTGACTGCATTTTGACACCTGAACGATTTCTCCTGTGCCCCCACGCTGATGTTCCCTGCTTACACAACAATGGCAATTCCCAAACCACAGGGCTTTTCAGCACCTTCGCGTCTGACACGACCCTGCCCCGTGCCCTGAGCCAGGACAGGAGCATGGCAGGGTAAGGAGAACTGACAATTAAAGCTGACCAAAGGAACAGGAACAATTTCCTTCTGTCGTGCACGCAGCAAAAATACTGGCACCGTGTATGAGAGTCGGGGGGCGGCTACTGCTCGCTTACTGCTAGGAGGTGAAGAACCGGTTAGATTCCGGCTGGCGTGCACCTAGCGTACTGAACTCGTGCTGCTCCCGTGCCAGCCTGCAAAGCTGAACTCATGTCAAAGAAATCATTCCTAACTGCATGAAGCCTTCAGTTATTCCACGTAGTAACACACTGATCGCCGGCCAGGCAGAATATCCCTTTTCCGAGAGAAACAGCGATTGGCAGCTCTCAAGGAAAAAGGTATCTGATTCAGAAGCATTTCAGCAGAGCGGTGAAGCCAGGCTAGCTGGCAGCCACTGTTTCTCATGAAGAAGTATTTCTAAGCTATGTAACTAAGGCTCTCACCATTTGAATAATGTATGCTGTAAGCTAAGTATTTATGCTCCACTTTTTGGGATGCTCTTGTAGTCAGTAAAATATGTGGGAAAATTATGTCAGGAAGAGTTTCCTAGGCTCCACCACAGATGCCCCTTTTATCTCCAAGCCTTGCCAGTAAGACCAGTAAAACAGAACACTTCCTTAGATAACAAACAGCATGCAAAAGAACCACTTTAAATATAGTTCTTAAAAATTCCAGCAATCTTGCTTATACGTGGGCTGGCCCTTCCCTAGAGAACCAAGCAGCTGAAGACCACAGTGGCTGATTTATCAGCTGCATTTAAAAAGCAGCACAACGAGGACAAATATCTTGCAATTTCCGCTGCTTCAACTACTACATAGTTTATGCTTGAATTATTGAGAAAAATAGGTTTTTGGATTAAAATGAAGAAAAATTAAGCCAGGGAAGTAGAGCATGTTTCAAAGCCCAGATCTTTTTGCGTTGACAAAGGCAGTCTAGGTTTCAGGCCTCGCTGAGGATCAGATGAAGTCATTATTCATTCAGTCAGGGGAAAAAAGACTCAATTACCTCAACCTAAAGATGCTATCAATGAATGCAAAGTGCATATTTTACTCTATTCATCCAAATCCCATTAAAAAGTGAAAGGAATGATTTAATCTGGCCTTCTAGAGTTGGTCTTTTTTTGTAATAAAATAAAGAATCACTGTCTTGCAATATGCATAACCACTACCTCACACTTTTTTTCCCTGCATCACGGCAGTGAAAGCCTATCTCTTGCCTCCACACCCCCCCTCGCCCCCGTAAAAACCCCACCCCAGAACAGAAATGAATAAAGAGCTTCTTTGGAAAGAATGCCACTTTTTGGACAGAAACATTAAATTTAGTCCACTGCACACCGATACGTAGCTAATTCAAAGCATTAATACCTTTCTAATTGATGAAGACAGATGTGAGTTTCGGTCTGGAATCCAATAAAAATGTGTTTGGAGAGATATTAAGAGAATAAAAAAGTTGACGATGAAAAATTTTCACACCATACATCTCTTGCTCGAGAGCATTTGGTTTGTTCCTAATAATGTCATCCTTCTTAACCCAGCTCACACTGGTGGTCATAGTCAATTGGAATGGTTTCATTTACCGCAGCAAGCGAAGGCAATTGCAGAACCCTACTTAAGGAGGCACACAAAAAGTAAGTTTTAATAGAAATGCGTTCTCCATTTCTCAAAAATTAGTTACTAGAATGTACTGAAACGTAATTAGTTTAATTCCATGCCTTTCCACTTAAGCAACTTCTGCACTCAGGCTAATGAAAGGCTGGTGAATTATCCGGACGCGTTTCATGCAGAAATTCACTGGCGTTCGCTAAAATTTATCTGAATATTGGAAAAATGGGTGGACTTCATCTTAACTACAGTGTGATTTTATCAAAGCATCTGCAAAACACAGCACCTTAAAGAGATTTCTTTCCCTTTGGAAATAATCAGAATAATTATGACAAGATAAGAAAGAGATGAGTTAAAAATTGGAGTAATTTTCCACATTTATTTCTATTTCCCATATTAAAAAGGAAATTTTTCTGCTGCTTGTCATAATATTGGTTCTATCTGAAACAACTGTGCTAACAAAATTAAACACACCACTGGAAATTTTAATCTCCAAGGGAAAATTTGTACATAATGTCTAAGACAGCCACAATAGTTTTGCAAAAGGCCTGCTCTACATTAATGAACACAATAATTGCCTGTATAATCTAAAATGCTAGTAATGGCAACAACTGCAAATCCATTTAGCTCCTCTTTAATTTATGCACAAAGTTTTAAATAGCTAATGCTTCTCGGTAAAATAATGGCTTATGCCATCAATCAAAAGTAGGGCACTGTCTTCTTGCACCAAGAAAAGCCTACAAGTTTCTGGAATACTGTCTTTTTGAATGAGGGAATTATTAAAAGTATAAACTTCACATTTTGGACCACGAGGTGCAAGTCATTATCTTAGGGGAAAAATCCTCATTTAATTAGCAGAAGTGGAAAACAACAAAAGCCCTGTTCTGACTACTGAAGTAGAATATGAACAGAGTATGGTTATTGCTGCCCTAGATGTTCAACATTTGGGAGAGGTTATCCTCTGAAGCTATCACTGCAGTAATAGAATAAGTCTTCTAACATTACAGAAAGTACATTTACTTGGAAAACGAGGACATTTCTTTCTGCTACAATATTGAAATGCAAAATTTGGTAATTGCATAGGGCAAAATAGTAAAGATGTCTCAAAGTAGTCTAGAGCAGTCTTTTTTATTCAATTACAGTTCAAAGTGCATTATAAATAATTGTTCGTAAATAACATTTTTTTAAGCTTCTCACTTTAATATTGCCAAAGTATTAAGGCACTACCTTAGGAAGGACTTCCCCCCATCAACCAAATTCCTCCGTGAAGTTAATTAAATGTCAGTAATCAGCCTGGTTCTGCACCAACAAACACCATACTGAATCCAATGACATCTCAGGGTACGTATGTTTGAGATAGACTTTGGCTTTAATTTACACCGTAAACATAAACAAAAGTAAATCTTTCCTATTCTTAATACATGCTCTGAACTTAACTTTATTAAAACCTGAATACTAGTCAATTATTCATGTTTTCATTAATTGCGGTCTGAACACAGATGTAACAGCTACACAAAGTATTGGAAAGTACTAACATTCAAATAACAGATCTTTCTTCTTTAGGCTGACAAAAACAAGCTCTGCCTTTGAAAAGTGATTCATGGCATTTCATAATTTATAAAAAAATGATTTTAATATAGACTACTGTATAGAGTTACCCACATATCTGAACCCCTATGGCCTTCAATAATACGTTACACCTTCCCTATGGTCCCTAGGAATATTAGATTATTCATCTGTGCTTAAAGGCTAAATAAAACAACCCATCATTGTCTGCTTACTGTAATCTTTTGACAAGTACAGCAACTTTGGACTAGGTAAATGTTTCTTCTTTGTTAAGTTTCCTAATTCTGAGGTTATTCCTACGATTCAAAGTCTTGACTGCTCAGCAATCCAGGTAACCACATTAAGCTAATATAACTACGAACCAAAGCAAGAGAAGCAAATGAATTCAAGTTTAGGGAGCATCTTTCCTTAATTCGCTGTGCTCAAGTAATGGTCTCACAAAGATGTTGTACTACAAGCCTGTCCTGATGAATGTAAGCCCCACCAAATCTTGCATACAGTATGTCACATGTTTTAATCAGTACCTTATCCTTTTAAGCAGGAGGTTCAAAGGTAGGAAAAGCAAAGAAAACACCGAAATATATGAAGTGATCGTTTAGTGGAAGAAGTCACCTATCACTGCTTTTTCTAAAACCTACCAAAATTATTCATTTTAGAATTAGAGCAATAATTGGGGGTTTGTGTGGGGGTGGTTTTCTACTTGACTTAGTAAAACTTTAGTTAGCTAGTCCACTCCAGTGGCGTTATAAAAGAGTAATACCCAGAAAACAGCCCATTCGATTCCAGTATCCTGTTCTGTATTTCCTTTAGCAACAACCACAAAAAGAACGCATGCACCCTTGATGCTGCCTTAATGCAACCCAACAGCACTGTGACCAAACTGCAGTATTTGGCATTATGTTAACATTGCAGGTTTATGGAACTCAATTATGTCTGTTCTACACTGATTTCAAAAAACATTTTCCAATATTTAGCATTAATTATATCCTCAAAGAAACAAATTAAAATTAATTGCCTGTATTCTTACAAAAACCAGCCCATATCCAACAGAGAGGCATTTAAAACACTATAAATACTTTAGAACTCAAGAAGAAATAGAGTTATCACCCAAAGGAAGATGAGTAAGCTACGTAGATAGTGGGTTTTTGAATGTTTTGAAGTGTATTCAAAACCACAAGTTTAAATGCTCTTAAAAGCAAAGTATACTTAATGTTGAAATTACCCTTCTGACCTGCCTGTTTTAACTTTAACAAGCTATTCATAACTGCATAATATCTATGTTTAAAATAAACCAATCACTTTAGGAACAAAATTCCTTTTTGTAGCTAGTAATATATATAAAATGCTAAAATCATAGAATCAAAGAATGATTGTAGAAGAAAATGAAAAGAAAGTGAAAGAAAAAGAAAATGAAGACTCAAACATTTATTTCTGTCTCCTGTATTCTTCCTCTTTTATTTTTTTTATTCCCCCCTTGTTTTTTCCAGACTCAACATCATCTATATTCAAAGTGAAACTTGAAAGCTCTTTCCAGAGTTTTAGAGGTGCTCATCCCTGCGTTTAAACAGCTGACTCGGCTGCTTGAAGTAAGGCACTCACTTTGACAAACACTGGCCACGGATTTCATAACCTGAAGTTTGTCAGCTTTTTTCAGCTGTCCCGATTTACCCTCATGCCAATGATTTGC
>JANVCC010000270.1:9921974-10015773 GCA_025345505.1 Todiramphus chloris collaris
CACCAATAAACCAAGCAGGCATTCACGAGCTGAAGCCAGCAACTGGATAGCCAGGCGGATGCCAGCTGCACGAGCCGAGCGGAAGCAGCTCTGAAGGGAAGGAGACGGCGCGGGACAGGGTGGGCAGGAAGCTGCCCGTGGAAGTTGGCAGACAGAGCTGGAGAAATGACCCAGGATCACGATTCCCATCGTTGCACAGTGAAAGCAAACCAACAAAGAAAGTGCTTCTTGAGGCAAATGAACCGTGGCAGACGAAGAATATTTTTTGATAATTCCAGTTCATCACAGGGTTTAAACTTTCTTCTCCATAAAGGTGCTGCATGGGCAGAGATCTTACACTATGTGTAAGGTTTGTGTGGAGATGAAAGGAAGGAAGGAACTACTACAGAATATTAGACCAGAATATCAGGGTGGAGAAGCAGAACAAGCCAAGGGGGATGGTACTCAGAGGAAACAGATATGCAATAAAAAGGGGAGGACTGGTGCTGGTAGAGTCATGTTGAGAAATGGAGACCATACATACAGTAGGCAACTAAAACACAATGAAGCAATTTTTTTTTTCAACAATTCCTTCAAAAAAGGAAATATACAACTGCCAATATCCAACTGCCCAACCTCTTCAAAACAAATGAGAAAATCCCTCTGTGATAGGGAGAAAGAAAAAAAATAAAGCCTACCCCTCAAACCCTGAAGGCATTGGTAAGAATCTTATTTCCAGTTGAGTCACAAGCCATCTATTGTTGCGTTTATAAAGAAAATATTAGAGTGGATTCCTTAGAGACTAAGAGATTAAGAAAAGATAGCACAAAGTCTCCAAATCATAAAAGAAATGAAACTTAACACTGTTTTCTGTAAACAGTCTTTTGGGATACATTCCAAAAGATATAATGGGAAAGGAATTAGCTTTAAGAATATGAAGAGCAACCCACTCTTTGCAAACTAATCCACAATCTAAACCTCATTATTTTCACCCAGTACAAGCTAAAATGCTGATTTTAATGCTAACTCTATCCCCAGGCTGAACTGAGGTAAAAAGAAGGGGAAAGATCGTATTTGTTAATAGGACAAGCTTGTTACTTCAAGAGTGCAAACAGAGCCACGCCAATTATCTTAGCTATGATCACAATGTTCAGCCTCTATCAAAACAAATACTATGGCCTGATGCGTATAGAACTTTCCTTTGCCTCTAGAAATTGGTCACTGTACACTAAGATTTCAAGCCATCTGAATCACGATGCGCACTGTGCCTCCAGTACTCAAGGAACTACATCAGACTTGAGCTACATGAAATCAGAGGTCTCAAAGGAAAACACACAGATGATCTGTTTTCCTGCAAAAAGACTAGACAGATAAAAAATAACACCTGTAAAGCACCCAAATAAAAGATGTGAACATCAGACAAGTGTCTATCTCAAGAATGCTCCACAGGTCTCAGAAAGATCCTGGTTTCTGACATGTATGACAGCCCTCATCATAATAATTTTAAAAAATTGCTACCCTTTGAACATACCCACCACAAAAATGAATCTCTTTATTCCTCCTTAGATAAGTCCTTCCCATACTGGAAAAAAATTGAGCAAATTCAGAAAAATGTGAAAAGAATTGCACAAAATCAGAGAATCACAGAACGGTAGGGACCTCTGAAGCTCATCAAGTCCAACCCCCCTGCCAGAGCAGGACAGAACTAGAGCAGATCACTCAGAAATGCATCCAGACAGGTCTGGAAAGTCTCCAGAGAAGCAGAGTCCACAGCCTCTCCAGGGAGTCTGTTCAGTGCTCTACAACCCTTACAGTCAAGAAGTTCTTCCTCATGTTGAGGTGGAACTTCCTGTGCTCCAGCTTGAATCCATTGCCCTGATCCATCACAGGGCACAAGTGAAAAGAGGCTGTCCCTGCCTTCCTGACACCCATCCTTCATCTCTTTATAGACATTCACTAGATCCCCTCTGTAACATGGAAAATCCCCTCTAAAATATGGCAAATGACTCAATAAAAAGATATAGGCTCTTCTAGCAATGACTAGAGTTCTTGAAGATAACGGGCACAGCAGATGTTCTACACAGTTGCACTCTCAAGTTTGCAGAGCTGTTAAGGTGTAGGAACACGTGTGCACACATTTGCTCAGGAAAGCCTGTAGAGCAGTTCCACAATTCCAGTAAAGGTTTTAGATTTCCAATGAAATACAGGCAGTAAGAAACAAATACACAGAGAACAGTGCCAACTGCGGGCCCCTGAATTTCATCACGAGCAGCAGAGTAGCCACTTTATGGACCTTCTCTAAATACACCTTTGGAACTCCCAGCTGTCATCTCCACACAAAGATTCTCTGCCTGTATGGACACCTCTTCTCACTTTGGGGTTTTTGTTTCAGCCAGCATCTAGCCTGTTGTGTTCTGGCTGGAAATCAAGCTTTTCAATAGCATTTTATCTGCCTCTGGGAAAACAAGGGATGCTTGTTTAACCAAACTGTACTCATCAGCTGTCCAAAGGCCCTTGCAGGATCACTGACCTATTGAGATCTTCAGTATCCTAAATACGTATATTCATCTCTGCCCTGGAGGTGCTTCCTTCTTTGTCCCAGAGTTACCTGATAGGAATCTGCTCTGGAGTACATAAAGAAGAGTGTGGGCAGCAGGGCAAGGCAGGTTCTCCTCCCCCTCTACTCTGCATTGCTGAGACCACCTCTGGAGTGTTGTGTCCAGTTCTGGGCTCCCCAGTTCAAGAGAGACAGGGAAATACTGGAGAGAGTCCAAAGGAGACTATGAGGATGCTGAAGGGACTGGAACATCTCTCTGATGAGCAAAGGCTGAGAGCCCTGGGGCTGTTTAGCCTGGAGAAGAGAAGCCTGAGAGGGGATTTTATGAATGGTTACAAAGATCTGCAGGGTAGGTGTGAAGCAGAAGGGGCCAGGCTCTTTTCAGTGGTGCCCTGGGATAGGGTGAGGGGCACTGGTAGCAAGGGGAAGCACGGGAAGTTCCACCTCAACAGGAGGAGAAACTTCTTCCCTCTGAGAGTGCCAGAGCCTGGCCCAGGCTGCCCAGAGAGGCTGTGGAGTCTCCTCCTCTGGAGACTTTCCAACCCCCCTGGCTCTGTTCCTGTGTGGGCTGCCCTGGGTGACCCTGCTCTGGCAGGGGAGTTGGACTGGATCATCTCCAGAGGTCCCTCCCAACCCCCACCATTCTATGATTCTCTGCCCGGAAGGTGAGCCAGGATGACACATGCTGGGTGGTTTCCACACTACTCTGGTCAGCTCGCTTTGGTGTGCAGATGCCAGCAGGGCCTCAGAGGCCCTGAGATGTAACAGTCATGTTTAAAACGCACAAAGAGAGAGCAAACTCCAGGCAACTTTCACCAGGAGTCTCCAGAATGGGAAGTGATATATCTCAGAACCTCATCGAGTAAGATTCTTGGTGAAAACCACAAAACTTTAGGACTCAAGTTAGACAGGGCGTGTGGCCAGGCATTCACATTCTGGAACGTATCAGTTTTTATCCTCCTGTGTTCTTATAACAGGGAAAGATTTTAACGTTATGGGAATTTTACAGCTATGAATAAATTCTTGAGCTTAGTGCGATGAGTGGAAGAGTCTGCCCCTGATGCTGCACAGCAACCCCAGAAATTTACCCAGAGTGCAGCAAGAATTTTCTCCCTGCCCAAGAGAGGCCTTGTTTGTTCTCTGACAATTACTTTGTTTAGAACTAACTTAGAACGACCGTGGCACAGCCTGTGCCGTGCAGCAGGACTGCAAGCAGGATGGGGTAGGAGGGAACCGTACCACAGCGCAGGCCATCTCCTCGACTCCGCTGAGCAGCGGGCAGGATGGGGGCTCAGAGCCGCCCAGCAGCAGAGCTCACCACGCTCGACTCCGTGCAGCTACAGGAGACCTGTCACATGGCTTGGCATACCAATTGCATCCTCTTTAATTGCTGCTTTCAGAACAAATTAGAAGTTAGGACACAGGTTATTCTGGGACTGTAACATGTGAATAGATAGCAGGGCACATCATGGAACAACTTATTCTCTGGCCCTGGGATATAACAGCAAAGCAGATAAGCAAGTGATGATCTAATATTATTTTCCACGGGGCAAAGAAAACACATCAGGATTAAGTTTGCTGTAAGGCTACAGACATCATGTGAAAGCAAACGCAGCAGCACCAGCATTTCAGATAACACTGCTGTAAACCACTGAGTTGTATGAGAAATGAAGTCACAGAATCATGGAATGGTAGAGGGTGGACGGGACCTCTGGAGATGATCCAGTCCAACTCCCCTGCCAGAGCAGGAGCACCCAGGGCAGCCCACACAGGAACAGAGCCAGGGGGGTTGGAAAGTCTCCAGAGAAGGAGACTCCACAGCCTCTCTGGGCAGCCTGGGCCAGGCTCTGGCACTCTCACAGGGAAGAAGTTTCTCCTCATGTTGAAGTGGAACTTCCCATGTTTCCCGTTGCTATCAGTGCCTCTCATCCTATCCCAGGGCACCACTGAAAAGAGCCTGGCCCCTTCTCCTTGACCCCCACCCTGCAGATCTTTGTAACCATTCATCAGATCCCCTCTCAGGCTTCTCTGCTCCAGGCTGAACAGCCCCAGGGCTCTCAGCCTCTGCTCACCAGAGAGATGTTCCAGTCCCTTCAGCATCCTCCCTTGTAGTCTCCACTGGACTCTCCCCAGTATTTCCCTGTCCTTCTTGAACTGGGGAGCCCAAAACTGAAACGCAAGTCTGAGTGATGGGTGTCAGCCTTCCAGGTGGAACAGGCTGAGAATGGCTTACTAGTACAACTACAATCATAGAATCCTTTAGGTTGGAAGAGATCTCCAAGATCAATCGAGTCCAACCATTAACCTGGCACTGCCAAGTCCACCACTAACCCATGTCTCTAAGCACCACATCTATTGTATCTTGTAAATACCTCCAGGGATGGGGACCCAACCACTTCCCTGGGCAGTCTGTTCCAGTGCTTGACAACCCTTTCAGTGAATAAATTTTGCTTAATATCCAATCTAAACCTCCCCTGGTGCAATTTAAGGCCATTTCTGCCTTGCTCCAGCAAGTCCTCCTTGTAGGGCCTGAACCTGAACACAGCATTTGAGGTGCAGCCTCAGAGTGGACAATCACTTCTCTAGTCCTGCTGGCCACTCCTGACCTGGGCGAGGATGCCGTTGGCTTCCTTGGCCACCTGGGCACACTGCTGGCTCCTGTCAGCCAGTCACTGACCAGCACCCCAAGGTCCTTTTCTGATGGGCATCTTTGTAGCCACTCTTCCCCAACCCTGTAGTGCTGCAAGGGCTTGTTGAGACCCAAATGCAGGACCTGTCACTTTTCCTTCTTGAACTTCATCCCACCAGCCTCGGCCCATCAATCCAGCCTGGCCAGATCTCTCCGTAGATCCTTTCTATGCTCAAGCAGATCAATGCTCCCACCCAACTTGATATTGTCTGCAAACTTACTGAGGGTGCCTCAATCCTGCCTGAGGATTGAGGGTCATCAATGGAAGTTACTCAACAGACCCAGTCCTGGGGACCACCACTTGTGGCTGTCCACAATTTGATTTAACTGCATCCGACGCCTCTCTTTGTGCTCAGCCAGCCAGTTTCTCCCAGCGACGTGTATGCCTGTCCAAGCCACAAGCAGCCAGTCTCTCCAGGAAAATGCTGTGGGAAACAGTGTCAAAGTCCTTACTGAAGTCCAGTTCATATCCACAGCCTTCCCCTTATCCACTAGGAAGTCCCCTTGTCATAAAGAGAGATCAAGTTAGTCAAGCAAGACCTGCCTCTCATGAACCCATAAACCCATGCTGACTGAGCTGGGCAAGATCTTGGTCAAACAAATTTAAGGATGTTCAAAAAAGCATGGAAAGGCAGGAGCAGCATAATTTTGAGTATTGCAAGCACTGTGCTGAAGAATTCTACTGGTGAAGTGGAATCAATTTCTGGGAGCGCATGGACCAACTCCAGCCATTCTATTTCACTTCAAATAAAGAAGGGGGGGGGGGGGGGGGGGTGTGTGTCGTATTTTAGGAAGTATTTTTCAGAAATTTTTCTCAGAAAACAAGGCAGAGAGAAGGACACGCGTAGAGAAGCATTTTAAATGCAGAGATGTAAATCTGGTCACAGTACATTACGTAGAGAAGTTCTGTTGGAGGAGAAGAGTGAGAGGGGTGAAGTGATTTTGCCAAGTTTACCAGAAGAGAAATGTATTTTTAGTGCTTCAAGGCTCATCAGTGAGGCCATTTTCAAATAATAAGGGCAATACACACAGAAAAAACCCTCCACAAATACCAGTTCTTAGATTTTCATGTTTAAAAAAAAAACCCCACAAAATAAACAACATTTACAAAGTCATCAAAGCACCAACAAGACATGTACGTAGCTTTCAGGGTAGTTAAGGGTTAGGGAAATAACCCCAATATCCCTGGTTTGATGAACACCCATGGTCAGTATGATGTTTCACTTCTGATATTAAAACATACGAGCAGATGTAGAATTCCATAACATAAGGCCAAAAAACCCCCGTGTTTTGAATACTGCTTATAAGGATTAGAAATATAAAAACTATTTTTGTACTAATCTGAAGCACACTAGGCAGATTACATGCTGTAGCTCCTTTACAGAAAACACCAATTTCTCAGTTCTATTTAAGATCATTTCTACTCATTTTGATGCATTACTGTGTATACTCTCAGTATATCTATATATATATCTATATATATAGATATTGCATAGTCCAAGTAAATTTAATGTTTTGCTCTTAATACACAATGTACATTCCCTCAAATTTATTTCCATCTCCCTCCAAGTACATTGTGGTTTGTTTTTTTTAACTTTACCCCCTAAATCTCTTGCCACTGATGGAAACAGGCCACATTTGCAGAAGGGCTGTGCTAACAATGAAGACCAAAACTGCAAAAGAAAGTCTACATTTAGATTAAAAAATATTCTGCTGTTTAAGTAGGTAAGAATGAGAACACTGCAAAATGCCAGGAAAAAACCAACCAACAAAACCACCAACAAAAAAAAAAACCAACAACAAAATACCTGAAGTTTGTTAATTTCCCTCTTGGTTAATTAACACCTATAAATGACCTTTAGCATTGACAAGTCCAACTTCATCCAGAAAGCCAAGGTTTAAGAATATCTATCCAAATAGGATTGATTACTGATTACAGCATTGTGAGGAGCACAATTCAATCTGATTTTTTTTTTTCTTTTAAAGCTGAAGCTGCAGTCCTGAGTAAGCTGATGTGACTGCCAATGAGGTGAACTGGCAGAGAGTCATTACACTATAATAATGTTGATGTTACCATTCCTACATTTATCTAAAGCACAGAACATATATCATTTTAGACTGAAATTAAACCTTGTCAGAAATAATTTTTCTTTATATTGTTTGGAATTAAAAACATATTGAATGGATCCATTAAGAAAATGCTCTTCTCTCTATTTTTGTGTTTTTCAGAGCGTGTCTGCATCCTTAGGCAATGAAACAATTTTTATAATTGTAATAAAACAACAAAGTGTTGACTTTAAGTTAAGAAAATTGTTGCTTGAATAACTAAATACTTCAGCAAACGCAATAAATCCTTTTAGGTTTAACATACAGATAAGCCACATGCTTGAGCAGGTACATGTATCTCACAAGTTTCATGTGTAAGCTTACTCAAGCTTCTGTCAGTTTTAGTCTGTGGCTCAGTGTTTACAGAGCAGGTCTGCATCTCTAAACTTTAATATCAGTTTAGTGGAGGGGGGATTAAAAACAAAAGAAAAAACCCCAAAACATCTTCCCTTAAGCAGGAAAGCTAAAGTCTGCCATTAGTAACGTGAGGTTTCCCATACAAAGTACAGCAGCAATATTACACTCCAGCGAGAAACCCAACTGAAGCATCTATCCCTGCTGCTAAAGAGAGGAACGGGGGAGTCAAGCCCATGTCTTTTTGGCTTATTTCTGGACACACGTTCCAGTCGGGCCACGTGAGCTGAGCAGCACACACCTCAGCCTGTGCCCTCCCCAGAGCCAGAGGGCACGAGCATCACAACCTTATCCCCACCAAGAGCACTCGACACATTTCACAGGAAACTCTTTGGATTCTTCTTTTTCCCCAAAGAGCAGCAGAGACAGACTGCCATTTCAAACCAGTTTCAAATAGCACCTGGAACAATCCCCTAAAGCAGAAGAGGGGGTTACTTGCTTCCCCTCAAGTCTGCAGCAATATCACAATTACTCAAGTTCATTCCAATTGTTTCAGCAGCAGTTGGGTGCAGGTTTTGATTTTTTTTTTCCTTTTCAATGTCAGAATCTTTATCTCTCAACTGTAACACATCTGTTAATCTGTAAGACTGTTTTAGACTCCCTTGGCCCTCCTCTTGGCTCCCAATGCAACCAGCACCCGAACTACCATGTGATCATTACTGTGGCAGGGGGAAGGAACTGAGCAGTGCCTGCCTGCTGCACAGAGCCCACGCCAGGGTCTCCCTGTGCTCCAAGATACAGAGACACTGAGATCACAGTTAAAACTACACACTCAAAAATGCTGACAACTAGTTTTTACGCTGAAGTACTGCACCTTACCACTTCCTCATCTGCTTTAAGTGTTTGTCTGCTTCCAGTTGCCAAATTCATCCTTACTGGTCCCGTCACTCGCTGGCCACTGGTTTACACCAGTGTGTTCAGTCCGCAGAGACAACCCCCGTGCTAATGTCACTGCTGAGCAACTGGAACACACAGCGCTCATTTACACGCTTACAGAATGAACCAAAGCACAACTGATGCAGAGTTGATGCATTTGATGCAGAAAACAGGCTCTAGAAAAAGTCTACCTGTTCAGTGTAAGATTCTGAGATTTTTAAAATGCTTTACAGAGCAACTACAAAGGCAGAGACATTTTAAGCAGGTAATTTCACATATACTGTATTAAACCTCATTCTTCATATTTCATAGAATCACAGAAAGGTAGGGTATGGAAGGGACCTCAAAAGATCATCGAGTCCAACCCCCTGCCAGAGCAGGGTCACCCAGGGCAGCCCACACAGGAACAGAGCCAGGGGGGTTGGAAAGTCTCCAGAGAAGGAGACTCCACAGCCTCTCTGGGCAGTCTGGGCCAGGCTCTGGCACTCTCACAGGGAAGAAGTTTCTCCTCATGTTGAGGTGGAACTTCCCGTGCTTCCCCTTGCTACCAGTGCCTCTCACCCTATCCCAGGGCACCACTGAAAAGAGCCTGGCCCTTCTCCTTGACCCCCACCCTGCAGATCTCTGTAACCATTCATAAAATCCCCTCTCAGGCTTCTCTTCTCCAGGCTAAACAGCCCCAGGGCTCTCAGCCTTTGCTCATCAGAGAGATGTTCCAGTCCCTTCAGCATCCTCATAGTCTCCCTTGGACTCTCCCCAGCATTTCCCTGTCCCTCTTGAACTGGGGAGCCCAGAACTGGACACAACACTCCAGAGGTGGTCTCAGCAATGCAGAGTAGAGGGGGAGGAGAACCTGCCTTGCCCTGCTGCCCACACTCTTCTTTATGTACTCCAGAGCAGATTCCTATCAGGTAACTCTGGGACAAAGAAGGAAGCACCTCCAGGGCAGAGATGAATATAAGTGTTTAGCATACTGAAGATCTCAATAGGTCAGTGATCCTGCAAGGGCCTTTGGACAGCTGATGAGTACAGTTTGGTTAAACAAGCATCCCTTGTTTTCCCAGAGGCAGATAAAATGCTATTGAAAAGCTTGATTTCCAGCCAGAACACAACAGGCTGTTTCAGTTGGAAGGGACCTGCAGTGCTCATGGCCTGACCAGTCCAGGGCTGACCAAGTTAAAGCATGTTATTAAGCATGTCCAAATGCCTCTTAAACACCAACAGGTTTGGGGACCAACCACCTCTCTAGGAAGCCTGTTCCAGTGTTTGACCACCTTCCCAGTAAGGAAATGTTTCCCCATGTCCAGTCTAAACATCCCCTGAATTGTTGCTGAGCTGGTTAGTTAGGCAGTGTTCACACACTGGTATTATCTGGCATCTTGCACTAGCATGAGGATTTGGCTCTGTTAGTCTCTGTATGTGCACACATAGATGTAATACTTTGCTTTTCAGTGCCTTTAATGAAAATTAAAAGCTTATTTAGGTTCCCACTGTAGATGAAAGACAACATTCAGCTGTTGGCAGCCGTAATATTCAAGGGTTCTGCAAGCAGATGTGGTCTGTGCATTGCCATAACAGTCAAAACCACGCTGCACCTCGGCAACGTGCTGCTGGCTCTCATCGTAGGGTTACCTGAGATTTCATGTTTTGCTGATAAAAATTGGGAGCAACTTCTTTACTTTTAGTCACGGTTTTGAAAACATCAGGGAAATTCTAAACACATCACATCCTTTTACCCTTTATCATAGTTTTTAATGGGAAATATTAATGCAAAAAAAAAAAGTTTAACCAAGACCTACTAAAAATCTCATATATAAGATTAGATAATAGATTGGAACCTCTGACAGCCATAGATATTTGTATCTAATATCGAACACTATCAAATATCTAATCTAAGAATCTGTTGGATTTGGGTGTGTTACATTTACACACACCCCCTATCAATTTCCTGTATTAAACAGTTTCATCTTCAGCCCCTCTGAGAATTATTACTCAGAAGTTGTTCAGAATTCTTCGAAAAAGATTCTGTTACTGAAGGGCTCACCTTTCTATCAGATGAAATAGAAAATTATGCACCATAAACATTCTGGCTCCACTTTATTATTTTAAAACATATGTTACAAAGATTAAAATAATAAAAGGCCATCTCAATCCATATAATGGTCCACGTGACCCATTTCTGTCAACGAGACACGCAAAAGCATCTCTTTATTAGTAACACAAATCAATGCACTCAGGGGACTGCAATAACTGCTCCAAGCAATTTCTGTTATCGTTTCATTCTTGATGTTCCTACTCAGACCAACCTATGAATGGCATGAAAATGTCAACCTGTCACGATTGATTTTTTCCCAAACCTCTTGCAAGATTTTTTTCCTTTTTTAATTATAATTATCTTTTTACTAAACACAGGTCTGGGTTGTAAGATACAGCCTACAAATGAAATGTCTTTTTTTTATAATGGGGGGCCCTCACCAACTCGCATTAGAAACAGTATTGATGAAATAAAGATCTGTTTGCTTTGTTTTCAACTGAAAGAATCTTGTACAGAGGGGAGCACTCAAACTTCTGGTATCTTTTCAACAGAAAATTTCTTGTTGATATTTTCACTACTTACAAAAACATCCCTGGAAGAGCATTCAGGGCACTGACCGGAACCTCAGTTATCTGGCCTTACTTCCTCTGGGAGCCCAGATAAATTCTAGTAGTCTGTTATAAACACTCCTTTAAACCTACCACGTAGCTGTGGCCGAATACTTAACAGAAAAATAATCTGACAGAAGTGGTAATTAATGTTTAGCTGTGAGATAGAAGTATAGAAGTATAGTCTGAAGACACGCAGTTACACTCCAAACACAAATGTTTCCAGTAGTACCTGGAAGTACTACTGGAAAGGAAGAATAATTTCACTTTTGAAATGAGACTGAAGCAGAATTCACTTCTCACACCAAAGTTCAAGGCAGTCACACAATACATCAGATTAATTGCTTGCAGATTTTTGGGTTTAGGTGCATGTCTTTTTGAGTTTCATGAACACAGGAGTAGGAAATCCGAGAGTAAGGCTAACTTACCTTATTCTTTGGATTGGATGTGTTCATCACGCTTCGAGTTTCCTTGCCTGTGTAAATGACAACACCAATTACAGTTCCTGAAAAACAAACAAAAAGTGAAACAGAGATGTCAAGTAGTTAAGAGAAATTTTGTCTGAATTAAAATGAGCAGTAATTTACAGTCCCTCAAACAAATCAGTTCTATGACAGAGCCCAAACATTCAGGCAAGGTACTCAGCATGGTGGATGCTGTTTCTCAGAACCACGAGCACCGTCATCATTTCTTTAATTAACATCCATAAAAACGACAAGGTGCTTTCCTTCTTTTTAATGGAAACAATACTTTCAATGTAACGGCTTAAAAACTTGTAGTTGAACTTAAAATTGCCTCCAACTGTTTTCAGAAGTGAACACACAGCATAAAGAGCTTCCTGTCCAGCCAGCAACCACGCACCAGGCAGCTGCACGCTCCCTGCACCGGGACTGGCTAGAGAACTGAAAACAGGCAGAACTCCTGCACTAAGAGAACAGTTTAATAATTAAAATAAAGTTGTATAATAATAATTATTATTATTATTGTAATGAAAAAGAAGGTAACAAAGAGTGAAATAAAACCCAAGAAAGAAACAATTGCTCAAACTCACTGACTGATGCCCAGTCGTTCCCGGAGCAGCAGCCCCCGCTCCCAGACAGCTCCCCCCAGTTTATATAGTGAGCACGATGTCATATGGTATGGAATATCCCTTTGGCCAGTTTGGGTCAGCTGAGGAAGAAAATTAACTCTATCCCAGCAGAAACCAGGACACTCTCCTTCAGGAGGAATACAGGAGTGGGTACAATGGAGCTGAACACATCATACGCAAGCTGCCTGCTGGCTGCCAGCTACGCTGATGTAAAAGCAGCTCCCCCAGCTAATCACAGAGACAGAATCCCTCAGAAAAAACATTCTCCTCTTCATTAACTTCTGAAAATGATTGCCCCGTTCCAGCCATCTTCTAGTGTGACCTGAAATAGCTTTATGGCACAACAATCAACAATGTGTTGTCTTTATGCTACGGATAAATAATGAAGATAACTTGTCAGAAACACCCTGCTCAGAACACTTTAAAGAGTGTAGGAGCACTGCACATTTGTCTGACACGAGGTAGCCCCGCTCCTCTCTGGCAAGCAGGAGCGTGTGCACGTTCTGCTCTGGCTGCAGTCTCACAGCTCACAACACAACTGAAGAAACACACCAAGGGAAAACAAAGCGACAGCTGGAGATGCTGGCGTTAAAAAAAGGAAGTTTCACTTACTCAAAAGTGAGAATGCAACTGAAAACTCTGAATCCCCATACAAAACATCGGTGATTATATACGACAACTTTTGGACAATTAAAAATCAGTATTTCTGCTAGAATTTTCTATTATTTCCTCTGTAGTGAAGCTTTTTCTTAAGCCTCCCTGACAGAACATCTTCCCCAAAGCTAGTCTGCACCTGCTGACAGCTCCACACCCAAATCTGCACATAGATATGCAGCTAACACGTCTCCAACAGACCCCAAAATTCCTCCTGACTTCTACAGAAGAATAGTTATTGATTCATAATTTCTGACCTCTTTCTACTGGTCTCCAATGAACACTCCATCCCTTTGGGGAACTCGAGTTTGGAGTGATGGGCAGAGCTGCCCTCGGTGCAGTGCTCAGAACACACTGCCCAACGCCCTGTCAGGAACACTCTGCTGAGCAGCCCGACACTCTCTGCCTGGGGCTCCTTCGCCCAGTAAAGCCTGGGGAGAACTTCTCCATCCCTCCCGACACGCGTCCATCCCTCCCAGCTGGGCTGCTGCAGCTCTGAAACAAGCTGTCCTACTCATCTCCTACTGTGCTCCTTGTAAACCTGGTTTCAAAAGGTGAAAGCCAGGTAAAATCCACCTTGACTACACAGCTTTAATCATGATTCTGACTAACTCCGAGTGAGTTGCTGCTTCTACTCAGGCACTGACCTCTGATTTTAAACTGGGGCTGTTAGTTACCAACACACCATCACCACTCAATCTAGGGTTCCCGAGACCCGACTTATACTGGTGTAGGGAACTCCAGCCCAGTTTTAGTGCTGTCCCACTGGGGCTGCACCAGAGACAGTCTGGTGGTCTAGCAGGGGGTTTGTACCCAGTTTTCTCTCATTAACCACAGCACATTTAAGCTTCGTTGTGAAGACAGATGATGGATACTTGCACTACACTTCACCCTGGCCCACTGCAGACAGAAGTGAATCCAGCTGGGGGTTTCTGGAGGCACAGCTGTACTACAAGCCTGCGCTTATTAAAAGCAACAATTCAAGTCATAAGCACATAAAGAGTTATTTATGTACAAGCCTCCATGCAAACTGGCCGTCATGTAAACTGGGCAACCACTGACTGGCAAGGGCAGAGCGCCTAGCCAAGTAGGGAGAGGTTACAGGAGATACCACCAGAATAAATACGTGGGCCTGGGAGAGAAAAGAGGACTTGTACAGAATGAACACGTGCAAATAGTAAGGTGTACTCTGAATCCGGTGTGTGATCGCACTAATCTCTGGTATCTCCCAAGCACTATGTAAGCCATATAAATAAAAACAAGTACATCCTTAAATGAAGACTGTGTGTAGGACTTGGCACAAAACTGATTTTTACAGCTCTGCAGTTATACAAATTGTTCTGATTTTATCTAAGGTCACTTTGAGAGACTGACACCTGCCAAAATGACCACAGAATTCCATCAATATAAATGTCCTCTTAATAGTTATCTCAGAAAATGATACTAGCTTGGTTTAAGTTTGAACATTACAGTAAACGGAGAGCACAGGGTTCAAGTCCACACTGTAGCAGAACCTTTGTGGGTTTTCCAAGGGTAACTGCTGACCTTCCTTTTCCAAAGGAAATCCACCAAAGCTTTCAATAAACAAAAACACCTCAGTCACTGACCTCACGAACACAAATGATCTGAAAGATAAGTCATTTAATTAAAGACAACCCAAGAGGTTTTCAAAATCCTTAGTGTTTTAACTTTTGTTGTATTTGAAGTTGTTTCCTCAGTGAGAGCAGCTTTGCAAGTTTTCACTAACTAAAACTGTCCTTCCCTCAGGTACTGTTATTAATTCCCCAGCAACCATAGGGGTATTAAGAACAGCGCAGACTCCACACCTCGCTGCTGCCTTTCTGAAACTCACTGGGATGTTGCCTCTCAGTGGAAAAAGTCGGAATATTTTTTCCTGTCTCACTTCCAGAATAATGGCTGCAAACCAACAGAAGAACGGCTGCAAACATGGGACCAGAGAGAAGCTTCTGACTTCCAGCCCTGCCAAAGGGTCCCGGTGTGATGCTGACAACTCTGTCTGTGTGCTTTCTGCAGCAGGATAAATATCGTACCCACAGTTACCAGACCTCAGCAGGGCTGTGCACCAAGGGGCAGAAAGCACCTCGAGTATGGGAGCAGTAGGCATCTCCAGTTAGGTACCTGAGCTAGCAACTCCCAGGCTAGTCTCAGTATATAATATATACGAGGTGACAAAAAGGTAGCTTTTCTGTCTCTGTTTACCTTACTGTTATCCTAAAAGTAAACACCTTCCAAATGTACAGATTTAAGGAATGTCACTCTCCTGAACTTTACTTGTGGATATAAAAAGCCTGTGGAATAGCTTATTTTTGATGATTGTGTTGAGACATTTTTTTGGTTCCCCAAATTTTAAAAAATACAAAGAAGTCTTGAACCACAGCAAATATTTTTCTTGTCACTGCTCTACCAATAGGCTTTTTTCCCCCCCTCTCCTGTAGAATCCATTATTGTAGCACCCCGATATCCCTCATGTGCTTTGGTAATCTGCATTCAACACGTGCTTGGTAAGATTCCTTGAAACCTTCCTACACTTCCATCTACTGTTACTGATCTGGAAGACGATTGATTTGTGGTCCTTCTCCTCTAGAGCTGTCGGAACATCAGCAACCAGAGCTCAGGCTTTCTGAGGTATTCCCCAAACGCTGTTCTCAGCCTGACCTTGACCCTCTCTATCACCTTGACCAACAGCAATAGCGCGTGTCTCGGAGACACGGGGCTCTCCCAGCTGATGCAGTGTCTTCTGTGTAATGTGTCAGAGGGAATATCAAGACATTCAGCACATCTTCATCACTGGAAAGAGGAAAATGGGAAGGAGAAACCCCTCACCCAAAATGTGTCCTCTAAGTCCTATGCAAAACTTTTTTTAAAATTAAATAAGACTTTCTATCTGCAACTCAGCTACACACTCCCTTCCTGAGTACCAGTGATGTGGCTCCCTCCATACCCCTGAGACCAACAGCACCAGTCAGGAATAGGCCAAGACAACAGTGCAAGTTGACCCAGAATGCTTTGTAACAATCTGCAAGGGGTTGCCAAGGGTATAACACAGCCCAAGGGCAAGGGGGCATTTATTTGTTTGACTTAGAAACAGATGATGTTCAGGCTGCTTAAAGAGCACTGGAGGAAGCAGCTTTCCAACCTAGGATGCCTTAAATACGGACACACTGAAGAGACTAAAGTTAATTGAAGGGACACACAGGCAATGCTGCAGGGCAGAATCACAGGACAGTGGGGGGTGGAAGGGACCTCAAAAGATCATCGAGTCCAACCCCCCTGCCAGAGCAGGAGCACCCAGGGCAGCCCACACAGGAACAGAGCCAGGGGGGTTGGAAAGTCTCCAGAGAAGGAGACTCCACAGCCTCTCTGGGCAGCCTGGGCCAGGCTTTGTCACCGTCACAGGAAAGAAGTTTCTCCTCCTGTTGAGGTGGAACTTCCTGTGTTTCACTTTGCTACCCAGTGCCTCTTGTCCTATCCCAGGGCACCACTGAAAAGAGCCTGGCCCCTTCTCCTTGCCCCCCACCCTGCAGATCTTTGTAACCATTCATCAGATCCCCTCTCAGGCTTCTCTTCTCCAGGCTGAACAGCCCCAGGGCTCTCAGCCTTTGCTCATCAGAGAGATGTTCCAGTCCCTTCAGCATCCTCATACCCTCCATTGGACTCTCTCCAGTATTTCCCTGTGTCTCTTGAACTGGGGAGCCCAGAACTGGACACAACACTCCAGATGTGGTCTCACCAGCAGAGAGTAAAGGGCGAGGAGAACCTGCCTTGCCCTGCTGCCCACACTCTTCTTTATGCACCCAGGAGACCATTGGCCTTCCTGGCCCAAGGGCCCATTGCTGTTCCATGGAGAACTTACTGTCCACCAGGACACCAAGGTCCCTCTCCATGCGGCTGCTTTCCAGTGGGTCTACCCCTCCCCTGTACTGGTGCATGGTGGTGTTCCTCCCCAACTCTTATCTCCGACCAGTTGGGCTCAGGCTACAAACCCAGTTTCTTGAATCAAACTAGCAAAGGAATAGAAGATTAGGCTTGAACATCGTGTGCTCTGGGTGAAAAGTCCCTGCATGTCACAGAACTGAGAGCCTGGACAGCAAGGAGAGCGAAGTAAGATACAAGTGTGATTGAGGTGAGGTAGCTATCTACAGAGTAGAACACTGCAGACTTTCACATGCTGCAGGCTGTTTATTCTTCCGTTTTCATGGAATTGAAGTGGCATTTGTTTGCAGAGACTGTGTGCTGCCATAATCTCCCACTAAATTTCTCAAATATAATCAAGGAGAGTGACAGGCCATGGTAGGGGAGAGGATGCAGGAGTGCCTCCCCTGACATCCTACCATGGCAGCCTCAAAGGAAAGCAGTTCTTGTGTACTTATAATGCTGTCACACAGTGACAAGTGTTTTTATTAACGAGATTTTCAGTTGTCACACCTTGGAAATTCAATTATGAAGTGTAATTTAAAAAAATAGGTAAAAAAAAAATTAGCATCAAGTATCTTAACTTAGCTGTGTACATTCAACTTGGAGGCGAGATGGAAGCAACTGAATAACACATCAGTTACCAACCAAATTCAGAACATCTGAATTGGAACAACCTTCCAATTGCTTTGCCTTGTGATTTTTACGACTACATGGACAGATATGCAAAAGGACAAAGGCAATCATTTCCCTGTCTTTGTCAAAGGCCTAATCCTGTCAAATGATAAAATTTCCTCCGCAGAGGTGCTGATAAATTCTTAAGTTCTGGATTTATGATGCCATGCAGAACAAGCAAATAGCCAAATAAAAATCTTACACATTTGATAACTGCAGTACTGACATGAAAGAAGCACATTTTCTCAGTATTCAGTACATAAAGTGACGTAAGTGAAATGAATCATGTGCCAAAGTTTAGATGAAGATGTAATTAATGTCACCAAATCAGTAACTGAAGGAAATTTCTGATACCTTAATTCAACCAAATTCTGTATGCCCATTATGACACCATTTTTAATTACATGATCATATGCTATTTTTCCCTTCAGAAAGGGCTGCAATCTTGAAGAGCCATTCAATTTTTTTTTCATTTATATCATTCAGTGAGTTGTCTTGATCTCCCTCAGTCTTACACAACCATTCAAAAACCATGAGAATCCAACCAGAGAATTACCTTTTCCATGTTTTTCTACTGCCATCACTAAAATGAAGCTAAGTCCTTCATCAACCATCCTTCACAAGACCCTCAGAAGTAACAATCCAACCATATGCCAAGGCATACATTTTCAGCAGCACTGTTTCCGTTCATTTGGGTGCCAGCTTCAGGTGGCAGATCAAAAGGCCTCCGACATCACCTACAATTCCAAACAACCTCAAACCACCCACCCCAGGAATAAAAACCCCAACGGTGTTCAGCTAAAACTCAGAATCAGCGATTCAGAATTAGAGAGTTTGCAATTGCACACTGAGGTTTCCCCCATGTATAAATTCGAGGAAAAGGCAAACTCCAATTTACACAGTACTGGAATTTACAATTTGTGAGCAGAATCTTTTTACACAGCTACAGATCTGGGCCACTTGGCCAGCTGTAGGCATCAGCCATCTGACCAAACTGAGAGAACAGCTCCCCAGAGCAACCACAGCAGCCACCACTGAGTATCACAGCAGATGACCACCTCCTCAGGCTCTGGGCAGGAGTGCTCAGTCACAGGCTCCTTTGACAGCTCCTCAAGCTTGATCTCTTTACAAGTTGGTGGAGACCTTTTTTTACTTTATTTCCTTCTCCTTGAACTCCCTCTCCTCTTGGCTCATTTTCCCAGTTGTTCCCATTCCCTGTGGTAAACCCTAGCTCCTTTTTACAGAAATCATGCTCTTCAGTGCCTTAGTCACAGTCTTTCTGTGCAGAACAACCTCAGCCTTTCTTCCTACAGTACTTCTGACTTTTGTTACACAGAGCCAAAATGGAAGGAAATCATTTTCTGCTCTTAATAAAGAAAACTCAGTGGCTTAAAGCCTGAATACAGCACCTAGCTAATGTCATCTCCTCATACTACCCAAGACAGATGTGAAACATTACTAGTATTTAGATCCCACTGCTTTAACTGTGTTACTGATCTATACTTTCTGATTAAGATTTTGCCCCATAAAAGATTTTAAGCAAACCTTCCCCACAGCATGGACTACACACAAAACACCTAACGAACGCAAGACCACCCTTGCTTTTCAGCAGGAGCCTACCCACAGTGAGCTGAGCAGCACACTTTATAACCCACAGATTAACTAAAACAAAAAGGTCCTGGAGTTCAGTGGGTACAAGGGACAGAACTACTGAAACAACACAAGTTAAACGATTAAGGAGGATTAAGAAGGTATGCAAATATTGTGAGCAGCATGATGGCACCAAGGGGAAGGTAGACAACAGAGGAGTGAGAGATTAATAACCTGGAATACAAAAAGGTTTGTACTGTATGAAATATTAAAGACTTTTGAAAATAAACATATTGTTCCACAGGAGTTTTTAGGTGTATTACCTGCTGTGCTATTGCAGCACTTACCTGAAGCAACAACAGTGCTTGCCCATAATGTATTTTCTATGCTTAGGCTTTCATGAATTGCTGGATCACTGTCTTCCTGTAAAAACACAAACAGCTAGTAAGTCAACATCACAGTCAAGAACAATGTCAATCTGAGTAAGAATAACCTGCAGAGGATGTCTGCATCCTTGTGTCAATCACTGTGTAAGAGCACCCACTGCACATACTTTATTTGTCTGTATCCACACACAAAAATAACCTTCCAAAAAGTGAAATATTGATTGAAGGTCATATTACTTAAATCCAAAGTACTAAAGTCAATAGTGTTTCAAAATGAACATGTTATTTCCCTCAAATGTATCAAAGTGCAGAAGTTTGCTATACCAGTGAAAGCGAGTTATGAACACCAACCACCAAAAATTAATACCCTGTTCTCTGTGACAATTTCCATCACCTATAATTCATACAGTAAGTTATGGTCATCATCATTTTGCAACCCAAGCAATATCATTTCCATTTCAGGGAAGGATATTTAGACTTTTAAAAAGAAATGCACACTTCTGTTGTCTTAACACATACTTACAAATTACATATCCAATGGAAAAATGCTTCCAGTAGGAAATTGCTCCATGATTATTTTAAACCTCCTTCCCCCCCCCAAGCAATAATGGACCACAAATTGTAAACAGACTTAATCTCCCAATCAATTTGCAGCATATACAGATTTGTTGCTTATTAGCAGCTGTGAAATGTGCTGCTTACACCTAAAGAAAACTTCAGAAGGTAGGGTAAGCAAGTGTCTTTGATCAGATTACAGGTTGTGCTAAACATTTATCAGGAAAAGGGGGACCACTGATTTACCAAAGCACACAAATTTTACATAATGTCAATAATCAAAACCTAGTTTTCATCTTTATTTTGAAACAACCACCAGGATGAGTGGCTTAGAAATCGCTGCTCCTAAAAAATACCCCCCCCAAAAAAAAAAAAAAAAAGAACCAACCCAAAAGTTTCAACCTAAACAGATACATTTTTGTGTGTACGTCAAAATATCCCTGCACAGCAAGGAAATCACAGCTGTTATTTTAAGTGACATAAAGTCACCGTTTAAAAGGCCCAGAGAACCAGAAAAAAATAGAGGGGAAGAGAGGGAGGATATGGAATTAGCTACAAGAAGAAAACCACAAGTTGCAATTCAAGATTCACTCATGACATTAAAAAAATCTACCAGGAATCTATGTTCTTTACTATTAATTTTTCATTAAGAAAAAGGAGAAATCTTTTTTATTCTTACCTAAGGAAGTAATACTGCAATAATTATTTACCATACTCCAAAATAAATTGGTTTTGAGAGAGCAGGAGCTGCAAGCCCACTCTAAAGGAGCAACGTGACACTGTGTAGGGATTTTCTGTAGTTGGGGAGTACTACAAAGAGCAGAAGTGAATTCTAAGATGTTATGTCACAGGAGTAGTGCTTGATATTTACAGACCAAGGAAGGTTCAGCTGTAGAGAACTGAAAATATCTTTCTGAAGGAAAGCCAGGATCAGCAGCTATAGCAATATTCAAAATTATTCATCGTATTCATAACACATGATGGCTTGACACCAAAATATTAAATACAAGGAGAGTATTCTGATATAGCTCAAAAAAAAGGTGTCATTTGTGGCCATTATCAATTGTTTTTGTAACACTTGGTAACTCATTTCCGAGATGAGTGCCTTTGATAGGGGTTCATCCATAGCCTCAATTTTGGGATCACTTTTCCTAACTTTATAGTGTTTAGAGTCCTGGCTTGATTTATGACTGTCCCTGGGTTACTTGGATCCTGTGATTGTTTTAGCCTTCTGAAAGCCTTCATTAAGCAGCACAGAGACCTATACACCTAAGCAGAAATTACCCAGGAATACTACCTTTTCCAGAGGGAGAGGGTCATGCCACAGTGAAGATACTAACTGCAGCTATTTGGGCCACGCAGGCGCGGAGGGACTGCCATCGACACCTACAATGCTGCATCATACCTGTGTCCAGTGGGTGAGGTTTCATACAGAATTTATTCAGAGGTTTCAGAATCTGTTTCTGCAAGGTTAGAGGCAGGACACAACCTGGCCATATGCGAGCTGAGAACAGATACTCCATTTTTTCATTCCTATCCCGGGCTTTTCAAGAATTGCTCCATCCAACAGGCCTGCTTTCCCAAAACTCCTCCATGCAGACAATGCTGATTAGCTCTTTGTGATAAGAGTGGAAAGCTGCCACTTTCAGCCTGGCACCAAAGAGCAGTCTTCATTTCACACAGTCTCTCATGAGATACAGAGATTTTTCTCAGTCACAGCCACATACACTAACCTTGATTATTTTTTTAATCATCCACAAACTATTCTGCATAGTTCAAACTGTTTCAAGATGCTTGATTTTTACAATTTTAACTACCATCATAGCATTAAATAAAAAAAGGAAACTCTGCTCAAATATTCTGAACAAGAAATTTGTTTCTCACTACACTACTAGGTCAGCTGAAGTACAACGTATAGGTGTACAAGGAAAATGCTTTTATTCAGAAAAAACTCACTACTGTAGCATAAATAGCAAACCATACTGGAGCTCATCAGGGGTCCCCAGCAGGAACACAACAGGATGATGCGTATGTGGGAGAGCTGACCACATTGGTCCTGGATTCCAGTCAGTGGGTCAGTCTCTTACTATCACCAGCACGCAGTGAAAGGACACTGATGTGAACAGTGTATCTGTGAGGAGATTAGCCTCAAAAATTAAAAAGGTTTTGCATTTTGCCTTCAGAAGTTCCACACAGAACACTTGCTGTCCACAGCAGGACTCCAAATTGCTCCCCCCAAACACTGAGCGAGAGAATTCCCCATCGACCACTTAGTAAAACTGCAGTCATATGAGGCAGTCATTTTTGCACTACGTTGGCTTGCAGCATGAAGACAATGTGAATTTTGACAGGAGTGCTGTGCTTTAACTAGCAATTAGCACAGAATTAACGTATGGAATTAGAAATAGAAAAGCTGTAGAATTCAAAGACGTTTTTGCTGCTGTACCTTTGCATACCTTTGCAACTGTCACTTCAGATAAGACTAAGACTTCAGAACAAAATAGCTAGAGAAAAGCCACCTCTGATTTGATAGTGGGGTGATACCAGGCTAACACATCCTACAAAAAAGCACACAGATGAAACTCCAGAGAGTAAAATGCCAAGAGATGCACACAAAGAAAGAAAACATCCCAACTTCAAAGAGATGAGCTCTGAGATAATCAAAACCATAACTCAGAAACACTTAGAAACTGTCATAACTATCCAGAAAACAAATCTGGGGATCTTACAGATCTACTGAAACACTAACGTCAAGAACAAGTTAAAAGTGCTTAGAATTACTAGGAGAGGGAGAAAAAAGAACCACAAATCATGCTGCTACAAAGAAATCCATGGTTTGCCCAAGCCTTAAGTAGTTCTAGATTCCTCCCCCCCTTACTCCAAACAGCAAATAAAAGTAACTGGAGAATGTTCAAAAAGGGCAAGAAGGGCTGGGAGTGCAGCTCCCATTCGAGGGATGTCAGAATAAACCTGGACTGTGATGAGGAACGTGACTGACATCTATGAAATGGGCACCCAGGAAGGGGGCACAGATGCTGCTGGCTCTTCCCAAAGAAAAATCAGAAAACCAGCTAAATTAAACCAGGCAATTGCTCTTCAAAGAACTATGGAATTGACCTGAACAACTTCTTCCTGTCTGATGCTAGAAGGCTCAGGTGGGACTGGGTAAGGTTAAAGCAGGAAAACTCACTGCAGGTTGCTTACAGAAACCAGTTGCCACTCGGGAAGGTCCCACATCACAAGTGGCAACAGAGACAGAGGAATCTTCTGAGGAGCTATTAACCATCTCCTCAACTCCAGTCTTCCTCACTTGCCCAGAAGCCTGCTTTTGGCTGTTGTCAGGAACAGGACAGGAATGTGGGGGGTGGGAACTGGCTGACAGGCCATCCCCAGGGGGTGGCAGTGAACGGTTCTCTCTCAAACTGGCAACCAGTCACAAGCAGGGTCTCCCAGGGATCAGTACTGGGCCCAGTGCTGTTTAACATCTTCATCAATGATTTGGATGTTGGCATCACAAGCACCCTGATGAAGTCTGCAGGTGAGACCAAAATGAGTGGGGAAGTTGACACTCCAGAAGGGAGAGCCACCCTCCAGGACGATCTGGACAGGCTGAGGAGTGGGCTGGCAGGAACCTTCACAGGAGATCAGTGGAGACAAGTGTAAGGTCTTGCACCGGGGAATACACAACCAGGAATGCAGATCAGACTGGGATCCACCTGGCTGGAGAGCAGCACTGTGGAAAGGGACCTGGGGGTCTTGGTGGACAGCAAGCTCAACATGAGCGACCAGCATGCTGCAGCTGCAAAGGAAGCCACCAGGATGCTGGGATGCATTAACAAGGGCATCACCAGCAGAGAGAAAGAGTCATCATCCCACTCTACTCAGAGCTGGGCAGACCACACCTTGAGTCCTGTGTTCAGTTTTGGTCTCCACTATACAAAAAGATGCAGACAGGCTGGGAAGGGTCCAGAGAAGGGCCACGAGGATGATCAGAGGACTGGAAGACCTGCCATATGAAGAAAGGCTGAGAAAACTGGGTTTGTTCAGCCTAGAGAAGGCTCAGGGGAGACCTTATTACCATGTCCCAGTACATAAAAGGTGGCTGCCAAGAAGATGGAGACTCCTTTTTCACAAGGGGCCACGTGGAAAAGGCAAGGGGCAATGGCTACAAGTTACTCCTGGGAGATTCCGACGGGACTCAAGAGAAAATTTTTCACCATGAGAACAACTAGAGATTGGAATGATCTCCCAAGGGAAGGGGTGGATGCCCCTGCACTGGCCAGGTTTGGGACTCAGCCTGACAGGGTGCTGTGACAGCTCACTGAAACTTTTTCTTTCTTAGTATCTTGAAAGGTTGGACTGGATGATCCTTGAGGTCCCTTCCAATCTGGCATTCTGTGAGCATACTAAGCTAAGAAAATCTTTTCTTCTGCCTTAGTTTTTCCTTCAGGTAGCAGATTTTAAGGCAGTGAGTTATGAAACTCTTCCATACTACAAGAAGAAATCAAAAGCTCTGCAGTGCATAAGAAGAGCTGACAACATAGCCAGGAAAAAGTCACTTGTCCAATGCCTACCTGCCTCAAGACTCACTGAAATGCCTCCTTTTAAGTCACTAAATAGAAAAACATCTAATGAGCTGCTGTATCCCTTTCCACCCATGCTCCCCTCATCAACAGAACGATGGTCAGAAAGGAGCTTCTGCTCCTTTTGCTGTGCTCCTCTCATGTCCTCACACCCTCATCTATCATGCCCACCTCTCCACAGTGCATTCAGTTCACTGGATACCTCACCTCCTGTACCCAAATGGATGACATCTTAACCTTACATTTCATTTCTCATAAGTTATTCAAAAGAAAAACTGTATTTACAGGTTACAAGTTTAGCTGTTTCACATTATTTTGATTTCTGCTTTTGGAGAGATGGTGGGGAGATGAACAAGGGACAAGGACTCCAATTCCTGAATGAGATCAGGTCTGTGGCAAGGAGAAATGGTTCTGCAGATTTTCTGATGTTACTACAGCTAACAGAACTATGTATGTTTTGGGGTGAATGAAATCCATCACTCACTCTGCTAGGAGTAATCTGACATACATGGGCTTCTTTGTCCAGCTGATGAAGCTTTCTCTTCAGGTCTGGATAGAATTTCTCTGGGCAGCTGTATATTTACTGGTCCTTAAACCCTGAATTACATTCATTACCCCAGCAGGGCAGTTCAGTATTGCACTCGGGATTCACGTTCAGGCTCAGTTTTTGGAGCCATGTGCAGTATTGATCACAGAGGTTTAAACTGTTTGCAGGTCCTATTCTAGAAAATGAGTTTGTAGCTCTGGCATGTGAGGAGAGCAAGGAAGAGATAAGCAGTGAAATAAAAACTGACCATACCCTACTCTCAGTCCTGAGAGCAGCTGACCAAGGATCCTGACAAACCTCAATTAGGCATTTAAAGGGTTTCAAAGCTACATTTCAGTAGAAAATTTTTTCAGATCATGATAGAGGTCTTTGAGACTAAATACCTAGTCCTTGAATGAACCAGTGTATCACTTCCACTTGACCTTTTCTAGCCCTATTCCCACCTGACAGGAGGCAGCACAACCGCCTCTACCAACTCTGGTAGACTAACGTCTAGTTGCATCACTGAAAGAGATTCCTTCCCCACCCCAATCTCACTGTTAATTATTCTGGATACATTCCTTTTACTGGCACAGGTATGTTGGAGAGGGTCAGATTAGCTCCCGAGCCTGGCTGTCCCCATGGCTGTTAGTGCTGGCACAAAGACAGTAAGAAGCAACTGCAAAATGTTCATACCCTTCCCTTCAGTGGAAGCAAAATTAAGCCAGATTGAAGGCAACAACCACTGCTCCAGAACAGGTAGTTCTCTAACAGCAAAGATGAAGTAAAAAACCCAAAGACTCATTCTCTCTACTAAAATACAAGAACACATCTGCATAATTAGCTCCAGAGACTCTACTCAGAACTGAGTACAAAATTTTCAGTGCTCACATCAAGCTGTGTTTCCCAAAGCACCAGCAGCTACGTGCAACAAGTTCTGCATCGAGGGAGATTTTTTTTTGAAACATCCGACAAGGCACTACATTGGAAAAAATGATACCAGAGAGTTCTGTACCACAGGAAAAAAAAAAGGAGTTTATTACAGCAGATGAACTAAACTCAAAGGAATCAGTTCTCTGAGATTTCTGCTGGAATAAAAGGGATGGAGGGACTGAGGTGACAGCACAGAGCTGCGACGTAGGAGAAAAAGGAAGCACAGAATCTGTAAGCAAAAGGTAAATAACAGTGGTTGGGCCAGCAGACCCTGATTCAGTGTAGAGCACTCTTCGGGTGGCAAAAGTTGGGTTAAGAAGTATGCTACCTTCTTTTTTTTCCTAGAGAAACGTGTTTCTCTTATGCTTCTTCAGCACTGATGAAATCGCTTCCTAATTCACCAAGCCTCCCCAGGATCCTCAGACAGAAGAGAGGCTCCAGCAGTTCTGCCTGTGTAAACCCCTGCTCCATGCATCACTACGGCAGAATACACTCAGCTGGGACGTGGATGAAACCCCGAGAACAAATAAAACAGCCTCACACATCTTCACAGGATCCTACTTTAGTTCACCTGTTGTTTCTTGGTAGGATGGCCAGAAGAGCGGAGAGGAGGAGAGGAACTACCTTCTGCCATTAGTTAAGGGCCAGACAAGTGATGCTGGTGACAAGTGGTGTTCCCCAGGACTCAGTGCAGGGGCCACTCCTCTTTAACATCTTTACCAATGACCTTGATGAGGAAGTTGAGAGCACCCTCAGTAACTTCGCAGATGACACCAAGTTAGGTGTCAGTGTTGATGTCCTTGATGGTGGGAAGGTTCTGCAGAGGGATCTGGACAGGCTGGAACAACGGGCTGGGGCCAGTGACATGGGCTTCAACCAGGACAAGTGCTGGGTGCTTCACTTTGGCCACAACAACCCCAGGCTTGGGGAGGAGTGGCTGGAAAGCTGCTTGGCAGAGAGGGACCTGGGGGTGCTGGTGGACACCCGGCTGAGCAGGAGCCAGCAGTGTGCCCAGGTGGCCAAGAGGGCCAATGGATCCTGGCCTGGGTCACAAACAGTGTCCAGCAGGAGCAGGGCAGGGATCGTGCCCCTGGACTGGGCACTGGGGAGGCCACACCTTGAGCACTGGGTTCAGTTCTGGGCATCTCAAGAGAAGAGAGACATCGAGGTGCTGGAGCAGGGACAGAGAAGGGCAGCGGAGCTGGGGAAGGGTCTGGAGAGTCGGTCTGATGAGGAGCAACTGGGGGAGCTGGGGTGGGTTGGTCTGAAGGAGGCTGAGGGGAGACCTCCTCTCTCTCTCCAGCCCCCTGAAGGGAGCCTGTGCAGGGGTGGGTGTTGGGCTCTTCTCACAAGTCACAGCTGATGGGACAAGAGGAAATGGCATCAAGTTGCACCAGGGGAGGTTTAGGTGGGACATCAGGGAAAACTTTTATATGGAATGGGTTGTCAAGGGCTGGAAGAGGCTGCCCAGGGAAGTGGTTGAATCACCACTCCTGGATGTATTTAGAAGCTGTCTAGATGTGGTGCTCAAGGATATGGTGTAGTAGTGGCCCCACTAGAGTTGGGTAATGGTTGAACTTAATGACCTGAACGGTCTTTTCCAACCATGGCAATTGTGTGACCCTTCCCACAGGCCCACACAAGAACACGGGCTGACTTCCCCCCCCGACTGCACACAATGCACCCAGCCCAACGAAGGGCAACAGAAAATAACCTCCTGGGAAGCTGGCAGACATCAACTGACTGCAGCAGAGCTTTAACTCCTCCTGATGCAGCCACGCAGGTGTACTGCAAAAGGGATCTTCTGTCAGCTAGCAGGCTTGCTGCGGATATGTTTTTCCACATAGGAGTACTTAAGAGAAGTTGTTCCCTCATAAAACCTCCAGAGCTGGGCACTGAAGTTTCTGGTTTGCTTTATAGTTGTGCACTCTTTGAAATTATCCAAGTTTGTCTTCTACATTGTTAGCACTCTGTCTTCATAATGGGGGAAAGAGAAAACAATCAATGCACTATTACCTTGTCAACCCACCCCTGTAAGAATTCTTTGAACATCAATGTTTAAGTAGGAAAAATGTATGCATTAGCATCACTAAGCACAGTAATTTTTTTCTTTTTTACCTTAACATAAAATAGAAATTAGATGTGAGAAGTGATTTTGTGTAAGAAGCAAGTGCTCGCAGCAGAAGTGGAGAGATAAATCAGTAAACAAATGTCCCAACCCAACATTTCACTAGCAGAAAATACACTGTTAACAAGAAATAAATAAATAAAATTAAACAAATCTCAAAAGTATCTACAGCATGATCCACTGTAAAACAAATGTGAGGGCACAAGTTCAGTTTAAGCTGCCCTTCCCACCGAAGCAGTCAACACAACACATCCATAACCTGGAAGCACAGAACGCGGCAGGGTTATTTACACATATCAGGGATGCTAGGATCATACAGCTCTTATTACATGTACAAACAGAGCCCACAACAGGGAGCAACTGCTTAGTGATGATTTCCCAAGGTCTCAATTACACGCACCAGAGTTGTTACAAAGGCTCTGAGGGGTTCAATTTATATTTAGAAAAGTATACACTTAGCCACTGGGACAGGAATAACATGAATTTTACAGCTGTTAACAGAAGTTTCATTTGGACAATTGGTCAATACGAGCTTTAAGTAAACACTGTTGCTTACAGCTTTAGAAGGTGTGGGCAAATGACATTCACTTTGTAGGCAGCATGAACTACACAACTGGTATAAATTGGTCTTTGAGAGCCAACAACTACAATATCTCATTCATCAGTGTACTTAGAATTGTGAACTGGAATTCCAATTACTGAACAAAATCTATTACCAATTTGAGTCACTTGGGGAAACCCCCTCCTCTCTACCTCCACAGTAGTTAATTCTCTCAAATTATTTTAGAAACACTATCAAGAGGAATGAGTCTACTAACATGGAGTTTGGCTAACAAAACAATCACTGCATCTGCTAATATAATGCTACAAATCATGTAAAGTGATTTAAATTTACAGTTGCTACCTATTCCTAGGATGGCAGGGGCGAGAAGGGACCTCTGGAGATCATCGAGTCCAACCCCCAGTCTGCTTTAAATGGTTAACTTCAGCAGACCACATTTTGAAAATACCAGTAAAAGTCACAGGAAATTACTGCATTATTACTGTCATGTTCAGTTTTGAACACCACTATAGCTGGAAGAAGGACTTAGTAAAGCCCCCAGAAGCAGCTTTTAGTTTTGTTTTACTTTTTGAGCTAACTTTGGAAGAAGCATCCTTCCCTTGGCCAGAAATGCTGTCAAACAAGGCACATTTTTATTGCACATAAACCAGCAGTGGCATTGTCCCAGGCTGCTGAATAAATTCAACTTGCCACTTTTTTGACACATATGAACAATAACACATTAGCTGCCTGGAGACAAACAATATGTACAACTACACAAATGGCTTCATACAAAAAGAAGATTATAGTGATGTCAACAAGCAGTCCATTCTCTGATGCTGCTTTCTTCAGATTTTTTTTTATTAGCTTTCTGCATATTTACCGGGCTCTCTCTCTCATGAGCACTGCTGTAAAGCTCAGGGAAGATCTGATGCAGCTTTGACACTAAGTACAGGCTTCACTTACAGTGAGAAATGGAAGAGAGAGGTAGAACTACATTTCCAGACACTACTTACCCGTGTGAAGGTACCCTCAAAACTGTGGATATCCAGCTGTGGCTTCTGGGCATAAACATAAGCATTGATTGAAAAGAGATCCTGTAAAACAGATTAATGCACTTACTATTATTTAAGCTTAAATTTAATCACATATTTCCAAGAGCCTTTTAGGGGTAGAGATTTCAGCTTATGACCCCCACCACCCTACCCCAAGTTAAATTCATGACATTTTTACCCAGCTAACAAGGGTGCTGGGCTTTCAGAACATTTTGCTAAAAAGGAACCAGATCCAAGATGATATTCTGCATGTTGCTAGTTCAAACACCGAAAGGTTTTACACTTTTAACATGAGATTGAAATTTTACAATTTATTTTCTCCTGATAGCCCCGCTTTCATTTATAACAGTGTTGCCTTAAAATATTTTCTAATTACCTTTCTTTTTAAAATAAAGCGGGTTTTTTTGTTTTTTTTTAGTGAAACTCAGAAAAAAATACTTTTCCAGCAAGGACAAAGCTAACTGAATGTAAGAAGAAACAATGAAAGTGATTCCACTTCTCTTCAATGCTCAAGCACATATGCAGTCAACCCCTGAGACAATCCCATCAGCCTCGAGAATGCCTGGCTACATCAACAGGTTATTCAAATGCTCTGAGTCAGGGATATGCTAAACCAGTCTGACCACACTGGCTCCAGTATACGTGGCACTACTATTCGTGACAGCACACAACCCATGACCATCCCTACCCCAAAAGTAAGAAGAGTAAGAGGCTCAGATACTTCAGTAGGTTCTATAAATAGAGGAAAGGAGCGGATGCTTGACACCAAATCCCAGCTGATCTAAGACTCCTAACTTCTGATGAAGTGATGGCTCAAGTGTAGTTATTTTTAAAAGTGTTTAAAAGTTTTAAAAGTACTTTTTGTTTGTGATTTTGAATATAAGAAAAAATAACTACACTGGAATAGTACATAATTCAAACATTACAGAAAGTAACCAAAGGCTCAGCTGCCCACCTGATACTGTCTTAAAGTCCCACACATTTGTATTTTTTTCCTACAATAAAATGACTACAGATTTTTGCATATTGTCACCTTTTCACTTTTCCAGATGAAAATGAACGTTCAGGTTTTTTTAATATATTGTATTTTTATCAGACATGTTTGACTTTAGGTTAGAATGTTTATCAACAATGAATTTGTATTTCTATTTATATTCTGCAGACAAGAAGTCTACCACTTCATACCTTGCAAAAAAAACACGGGTTTTGTTTTCCATGAATAAAATCCGAACATGAACTCTCAAATTATCCTAAACCACTAGGCCATTTCTGCAGCTTTTTCACACCCAAGTTCATTTATTGCACCCTTGTTCTTCCAACCTACTTTCATCGGGTTCAAGATATAATAATTCCTATGTAACTAATCCACACGTGGTGTCCTATATCTTCATCATTCACTTCTTTCCAATCTGTTATCACCTCCAATTTTGCTAATCCAGGCTATTATGTGGTTTATTATGCAAAGAAAAATAAAGAGTCTCTCAGAAGTGGACAGCACAGCAGAAAACCAATACCACACACGTACTCACAGGCACAATAAAAACTGCTAGTGAAATGCGTCAGCCAAGAACTACCCTTTCCAAAGGATACCTTGGTGGGAAGCGACTTCAGAGCAACAGGAAACATCCCCCTCTTTGAACACACACACTGGCATCTGTACAGTAATACATTTTCCTAGTTTCTAATGTTTGTTTTCTTCTGTGACCTTCTCCCTTCCTGCATTTTAAATCTAACAATTTCTACCATGTTTCTTTGCTCTTTTTTCTGTTGATGTTTCAGTTCTCCCTTTGTATTTCTGATTGTAAACTTTCCTGTTTTCCTTTTTTTTTATTTTTATTTCAACTTTGAAACAATTCACTTCTCTTTCTGAAAACTTGAGATGGGCACATTCCCTGCACATCTGCAGCATTACTCTGGAATGCCACAAACCAGAACCAGCAGAGTATTCTTCCTAAAACTAAACTAAAAAGTGAGAAAAAAGAGAAATCTGTCAGTTCATTGGAATCTCGTTTGTGAGTAGCAGAACGAAAAGACATAAAGGGATAGAACGTGTGCTCAGTAGCTTGCTGAGGTATTTTTTCATTATTAAGGTAAAGAAAAGGGATAGAAACTTTTTTTTTCCCTGTAGCCCAGTGCTCTGTACTCCAAACAGCCAGCCAATAAAATACAGTAGCTCAAGCTCTGTAATACCAAAGATACAAAGAGAACTCCAGAGAACGGCAGAGGTACAGAGAGCAGGTTATGGTACTGCATTCAACAAGAAATGTTCCTGCACCTAGTGCTGCTTTCCCAGTAGTAGAAGCTGTGCATTTCTCATCTCCTTGCCTTGAAAGTCGTGACGGTGAAGTTAGGAAGGATCTTTAGCAAGATCTGTGCACAATACTACAGTAAATACAGCTCCTGCTTACCAGGAAAGAAAAATGTACCTGGTTAGGTTATGTCGTTGCTTCCCCCTATAGAAAAGCAGTGAGAAGGGAAATTACCTTAAACAAAGAGCTTAATTATAACAAAAATGAGCTGTCTCTTTTTAATAACGGTTTAACTAATGAGGGACTTGATCTTTGTGAAGATCAGCTTCAGTCAAGAATGATTTTCATACTACAAGCGCTGAACTGCTGGTTCCCTGGAGCCAAATAATTCTACTGATACGTTCAATGGAAACATTATTCTGCATCTAAAATGACACTGCTTTTAGGAGACAGTGAGGGCAAATGACCTCAGATATTTTCTTACTCAAGGGAAAAAAGAACACTTGGGTAGGGGGACTGTAATAGTTCTAGATTAAAGAAACTATATGGAAGCCTTGAATCTCAATCAATAAAGTTATTTTTATACAACAGCATGTAAGATTTTAAAAATCTTGATATGCATTTAATTATATCATAATTGGAAATAATTCAGAAGAATGCATTTTATTCTTCTACACTGAAATTCAGGAAATGACTGTGATGGCACAGTAATAGTTCTCCTTTGAGTTTCACAGTTTAAAATTCACTGTAAAGTTATCAATAACACAGAAAAATCTCCTCTATTAGGTCAAGGGCAACATTTGTTCACCTTACTTAAAGATCATTAAAATACATTCTTAATCATAACATGTAGTGCATTACAAATAAAACTGCCTTTGGTTCAATAAAACTAATTAAATGTAAATGGTATTGTTTACTGCTGTATGGATCTTCTGATATAAATCAGCAAGTCACCATTTATTGAAAATTACAGTGACCTCATTGCTGTTAATAAATTTAATTGATCACCCAAGCTGGAGAAGAACGCCTGGGAACGCGCGCTGCCGGAACCCCCAACACTGGAACTGCCAGAAACCCAACCCGGGTGGCACCGGATTTCCATTGAACGACTTGCTGAAATTTTAATTCTGTCATCACATGAAGTGCTCCAGAAAGATGACAAAACCTGTACTGCTCATCTTGGTGGTGTCCTCTGTTCTCCAAGGAAGCTCTGGAGGCCCGCGGGGCTGGGTGTGCTGGCAGGGGCAGGGTGATGCCCCGCTGCCGTGCCAGCCGCTCCCGCAGCACCGCGCTCGCCGCCCTGCCAGGGAGCTGAAGAAACCGGGGTGAGCGACGATTTCGGAGAGTATGTTCTGCCAGGCAAATAAACTGTTTATAGTCTGTCTTCTGCTCAACTCGCACACGTTCTCTTCAATTATGCAAAAGCATTTGTTACTGTGTAAACAGGGAGCGTGAGCCCCAACTCCGAGAGCAGGCTGCAGACAGAGCGCATGGCTAACGGGGCTGCTGGAGACGCGGGGAGCCCCTGCGAGGCAGGAAAAGCACCGCTGCAGCGACGCCTGCTTCCACCCAACCGAGCCAGCTGAAAGGGTCTGGTCCGCAGCAGTACAGCCCCAGAACGGCGGCCCAGGCACAGCAAGGGCAAAGCATCAGCCCCCAGAGACAGTGCCCATGCCCTGTGCCCCCCCACAGAATCACTAAGGTTGGAAACGACCTTCAAGATCATCAAGCCCAACCAGCTACTAAACATTATCAGGACCACGAAGCCATGTCCTGAGCTGCCATGTCTGCATGTTTCCTGAACCCCTGCAGGGACGGTGACCCCCCCCCCCCCCCCGGGCACCCTGTTCCAAGGCCTCACCACTCTCTCAGTAGAGACATTTTTCCTAACACCCAACCTGACCCTCCCCTGGTGCAACTTCAGCCCATTGCCTCTTCTCCTATCACTTGTTACCTGGGAGAAGAGACCAGCACCCACCTCACTCCAGCCTCCCTCCAGGCAGCTGTAGAGAGCAAGGAGGAGCAGGCACTGGGGAAGTCACAGGCTGGGCTCAGCAGCAGAGGCAAACCAGATTCTGGGACCACACTCTGCACCCATGTCAGAGATGCTGTCTCTTACTCCAGTACAGAAGTCACACCCACAGCCCCTGTACTTAAGCCCTTCAGCAAAGTCTATAAAAACACACTTAGGACTGACTGAATGGTAATTCTGATTATTGATTACCCTTCCAGAATGGGTGTCACTCAGTTCAGCTCCACACACGCACTTCTACCAGGCATCAGCAGAACGGCAGAGAGCAGCACCTCCACCTTCCTTCTGGTACAGATGACCATCCACCAGATTTGAGGGCCAAAATTTCAGTTAGGACAGGAAAATACAATCCCCAAAACCTCATCACAACCCTCACTCACCCAGAGTTCTCCACAAAGGCACCTGGTCCCTCAGCCCCAGGCCGGCATTGACCCCCAGGTTCTCTCTGTAAACAGCCAACGGCTGGTTTATCAAACACATACAAAGCTGAGCTTGGAAACCACTCATTTTCATAGCAGTGGGATCACAGCCTAGTTTGCTGGGAGACAGGAATACAGCCCATTCAGTGTGCCTCAGGAGAAAGGTTGAGATGTTTATGACCATGAGATTCTTGAGCAAACAACTCCTACATAAACCTTGAAGACCAGCGTGCCCAAGTGGAGAGCTTTAATATGAAGTTTTGCCATTAAGTAGGGAAAGTTCCCAGCCCCAGGCATGGCAGCGCACCTACACGGGACAGGCGAAACGTACATGACCACGTTACTCAACTCTCCACCCACATCACGCTAAATGTCACCTCAAAGGTGGGAACAGACAGAATTAAGATATAAAAATCACAGAGGGAATACATCTCTTGGGGGAGAGAAGACTGAACAGTCTTGCAGAGGTGGCCGATGGGTGTTCTGCTCTTCCTCTACCCATGGCAGCACCTCCTCCTCGGCCAGAGCTGTGCCGGCGGTACGCAGCACACCGACTGGCACCAGTACCTTTCAGCACTCTTCTCAGGCCTGCAGCTCCGACCGCGTCCCCTGGTACCTGGGAAGAACTAACTCGGGCTCAATGATCTTTTCTGCAGCCAGTGCATTTATCAACAGCAATTCCAAAGCTGTTCTATCTGCTGCTTTAATAAATCAAACCCATCTGGTTTAACTCCTCCTCTGTCTCAGCCGAGTCCTTACCCAGGCTGAAGCAGGGAGCTGTGCTCTCAGCGCAAGCCCCTGGAGCCAGAATTCTCAGACATGCAGTTTGGCTTTGCAAAACTGGTCGGTCCAAGCCCTGGGCTCTGGCAGCAAACCCCTCACCAGCACCCTTACGGTGATGCTAGCCCCCAGTACAGACAGCAGCCTTCCCTCCAGTGTCAAGGCAGCACCGAACCAAAGCACAGGCCTCGCCTGTTTGAAACGGACAAGACTCACCAGAGCCTCCCGACCTCCACATCATTCTAGCAGGCTCCAAACATTGTCTTTACTGGGGGCTTTCAGTCGGTCCCAGTTCAGTCTGGAGACTCAGCAGAGGAGAGGGTGCCCGCTGGCTCGGCTGGCAGGATGGAGCGCGGTGCTGGGCACCTCACCCCTCACCGCTGAGCAGCAACGCGCTGCCCATGGGAGTGGAAACGTGGACAGAAATGGTAATTCTGGTTACTGATGACCCTGCCAGAATGGGTGCCACTCAGTTCACTTCCACGTATGCACTTCTACCAGGCAGAAAGGATAGAAATGGATGGATAGAAACCAGCATCTACAGGGTGTGTGTCAGGGTTTAGGGTCAGGGCAGCCCCTTAACCTATAACAGCCGCTCTCCGTTAACCCCCCTGCCTGCCCAGAGGGGAAGGGAAAGGGGATAAGGGAGAGAGACTCAGCCATTAGAAAAGGGAACTAGAACAGCTTCAATGAAAATAAAAATAATAAAAATGGAATATATACCAATCTATACAAAGCCAGTATGGAACCCAACCCCCTGCTGGTAATTCCATCCCCGTCCCCACTGGTGCTGTGGAGCAGGCACCGGGGCAGTCCCAGCCTGGGCCCCACAGCAATGGGAGCTGTGTTCAGGAGCTGGATTCTGGTACTGGGTTCAGGAACACACCGACTGGGATCGAAGGCAGAATGGACAGAGGCCTCCTTGGGTGCTTTGAAGAAGGAACCGAAAGAGGACCTGAGCCAAGCCAGGCAAAGCTGGCAAAGCAGGGCAAGAGATGCGAGACCTTCCTGAGCCCTTGGCTTTATACTGAAATGCCATCCATGGGCTGGGATCCCTGGCTGGGCAGCTTGGGGTCCCCTGTCCTGTCCCCTCCTCCCTGCAGGTGCCACCTTTGGCTTTTCTGCACCCCCCAATGTGGTGCCCAGGATCCAGCAGTGGCCTTAGTCTGCACCCCAACCCTTGGTAGCAACTCTAAGCTTGGGGTGTTCTCAGTGCCAGCAGCAGCCACTGTCTGTGAGAACAGGCTGCTGCCTTCAGACAGTGCAGGCAGTGAGAAGAACTGAGCTGAAAAGTCAAATCAGACCAGATTTACCAGATCAGAATTAGTCCTGTTCTCACTCAAACCAGGACAGTATGAATGATCTGGTGTTTGGGAAAGTGTGTTTCCCAGAACTCCTCAAAGCAGAACAGCTTCCATCAATGGCTCAGTTTCCTACAGCTGAAGCAAACACATGGAGATAGGTGTCCCCTGGAGTCCCGCAGTTTCAGCACATCAGTTGGCTTGGGGGGAAATACAACGCACTCGCCCACTCTGTGCAGCACATACTGCAAACAGGAGGAAAGGAGGATCATGTCCCAGCAGCTTCTTTTAGCACAAGGAAGGAGCACCACCCAATTCTCCTAACATTTTACAGAGGAAAAGAAACCAAAGTTGATCCCAGCCCAAAGCTCGGTCCTCTGCCAGACTGCTTCAAACCCCGAGGAGTTTCTGTAGAAGTAATTTTAAGCCAAGCCAAAAGTACATGCCACTATTACACACTGTAGAGCTCGCAACAGAGTGGCTTCCCAAGTTACAAACCAAGCCGAGGTGTGACTTCCAAAGCAAGAGACTGTTTCAAGTTAATACCTGGAAAGCAACTTGCCTGATGCTTTCATTTTATAGAGGATATTGCAGAAGCCCACTTGTAAAGTCTGCTCGAAATGGATTTCTCAAATGATCACTACTTTTAAGCAAGTTGCTTCAAATTTTCTCCACTGCATGTAGAGGAGAGCGTGAATACTGCTTACTGAGAAAACCTCCACTACATCATTTAAGCATCCATAGATGCTTAACAATTTATTTCTCAAGTCTATTGATAACTAGTTTAGTTTTTTTTTTTAAACAAAGAACATAATATAAAACTTACAGTAAATTCTCTGCTCTATCAGGGCTCTGTCTCTAGCAAGGAGGGAAAACTCAAGACAAATTTGGTTTGTTTGGGTTTTGTTTTGGTTTGCTGGTTTTTTGCTTATTTGTGGGGTTTTTTGTTTTGTTTGTTGTTATTTTTTTTGTGTTTTTTTATTTGTTGTTTTTTTTGGTTTTTTACCAAAAAAAAACCACCAATGTAGAACTTTTTTTTCTTCTCCAAAGGAGAGTGTGGAGAAACCTCTGCATTGCAATTTACTCCAGATTTCATCAGCCTCAGAACACCAAAATGATAACCAAGCAGAACTCTTCACAAAGAGCTGTATGTGTCAAGGGCAGTAGTGATGCCTTCCGAACAGAAGAGAAATAAAAACAGAACAGAGAAGTTGAACACAGTTTTAACTACCTGAAAAGCACTATTTAATAAAAAACAAACAAACAAAAATCAAAGCAATACAGGAGATGGAGTGGGTTTTATCTAACACATGCATCTGTCTCAAATGTGGACTTGATTTTTTTTGGACTGAGAAAAGACAGGCCAATGAGTAAATGGTAAAAGAAGAGGCATTATTACACGAACTGAATTCAAGTACAGGTTACAGAACACTTGTTAAACTCTGTTCTTGCACCAGAGCCCGTCTTGGTGTTACCAACCTTCAGGTCCATCCCTTGTTCCCAATCTTCTAAATTCAAACCTAGCTATTTTTGCCTCCTCCGGGCACATGGGATGTCAGAAGCCAGAGGACTATGAACACAGGAAAAATGTCTCTTGTTTGCTAATTTCATTGTGGCAGCAACTCTGTACTTCTGAAAGAGTAACTGCAGAAGTCCTGCTAAGAGCTGGCAGATAATCTAATGCTTTTTCTATTTAGAGGGCATATAAATAGTCATCCTAAAAATATTAGCAGTCTTCTTCACATAAACAGTCTTCTTAAGGTATGTTTGCCTTTAGTACCTAAAGGATATAGCATCAACACACCAGAATTTCTGTACAGGTAAATTTTCACAAGCTTGTAACTTGAATGTGTTTTCAGAGGAAGCTTCTTAATACCAAGCCAACCTCCTCTAAAACAGCAAGCTCACCCAGGACAAGGGACACAATTCACCTTCTCGCTCAGAGACATTTGTACCATTCTACATACATTTTTCATAAGTATCACAGAATGGTGGGGGTTGGAAGGGACCTCTGGAGATGATCCAGTCCAACCCCCTGCCAGAGCAGGGTCACCCAGGGCAGCCCACACAGGAACAGAGCCAGGGAGGTTTGGAAGTCTCCAGAGAAGGAGGCTCCACAGCCTCTCTGGGTAGCCTGGGCCAGGCTCTGTCACCCTCACAGTGAAGAAGTTTCACCTCATGTTGAGGTGGAACTTCCTATTTTCAATGTATACATACAGACACACATGTCCTCTTTCATGATTTTTACCTGTGACACACACAACACAGATGCACTCAAAAAACTGCCTGTATGCAGGCAACTGCTGGAGAGTAAGAACGTGCACCTTGCACCAAGTCAGCCCAGAAAGCAGGCTGACCACAGAAAGCACTTGGCCTTCCCCGAGCAGAAGGCTGCTGCCCAACCTTACACCTTACTGATCGAAGCAACGGTTCCTGAGGCAACAGGACCTGCACTCACAGTCCAGCCCTGGGCTGAACACACTACAGCTGTGACAAGGTTCCGTGGAGTGGGGATCTCAGTGGGGATCACAACGAGAACCACAAAGCTGAAAGATGAAAATCCATTTCATCGGTTTCTTTTCAATGTAAAACCAAGAATATTTGCGCCACTAACTTCTCACTCGGCATTCAGTGAAAGATCTCTCTACTATTTCTTGTAAAATCTAAGACTGTGGTAACAGATTTTCCAACTCCTATAACGACTGTAAGGATCTTAAAAGATATATATGCATACATGGAAGATACCTCGACAGCACAGGGATAAAACGCTTACCCCCAAAGCGGGCAGTCTTTGCGTGCAGCTGACAGCAACCTTCAGTTTCCAGTCCGTTTCCCCATCCAGCTGGTCAGTGCGAATGAAACACGAACCTTGAAATTAGAAAGAGATATCAAACTATTTTTTTTTTATCTCAAAAATTCGATTTGGGTTAAGAAATTCAAAGGAGTTAATAATAAATAAATACAGCAAGTGACAAGCATTTAAAAATGAACGTGCTACATAGACAGTGATTCATCTTCCGAAACACCTCTGTGCTTCTTCAGGGACGCTCCAGATACCACACACTAACACAGTTTGTCTATAAAACTCACAAGACTCCCATTTCTGAGCAGAGAGGGCAATCCTAACTCACAGGATTCCAAGCGTTCTCACCAGGAGATACAACTTCACTGGTTGAAGTGGAAGCAGGTTTCAGGTTTTTCCCCTTTTGGAGCTGTGTCACTGGTTCGGTTCCAGCGCAGCAGAAGGGGGCACTGATGGCTGTGGTTTGTGGTCTGGCTGCTAGGACAGCACACGCTTCCCCTGCTCACAGTCCCCTGCCTTTTGCTGAGAAATTAAAAAACCAAACTCCTTCCCACAAATCCTACTCAAAAAACACACGGGTCCCAATGCATTGTGCTTAAAAGAAGCAGTTTTCAATCACCCATAACTGCCAGGGGTCCAAGGCCACTGGAGCCTGTCGAGACAGGCACCATGCTGAAGGAGCAAGGGACACTGAAGATCCCGGGACAGAAATCAGCTCGCTTTAAAGACAGGCAAGTATTCCAGGAATAGAAAACGGACACCAGTGCAGTGCTTCCCCCTGCCCCAGTAACTGCTCTGATCAATACCATCAAGTCTGCAGTATCGCACCGGTTAGGAACGCAACGTGTCCTGGTGGACAGCGAGTTCTCCCTGGGACAGCAGTGGGCCCAATGGTCTCCTAGGGTGCATAAAGAAGAGTGTGGGCAGCAGGGCAAGGCAGGTTCTCCTCCCCCTCGACTCTGCACTGGTGAGACCACATCTGGAGTGTTGTGTCCAGTTCTGGGCTCCCCAGTTCAAGAGGGACAGGGAAATACTGGAGAGAGTCCAGTGGAGGCTGTGAGGATGCTGAAGGGACTCGGAACATCTCTCTGATGAGCAAAGGCTGAGAGCCCTGGGGCTGTTCAGCCTGGAGAAGAGAAGCCTGAGAAGGGATCAGATGAATGGTTACAAAGATCTGCAGGGTGGGGGTCAAGGAGAAGGGGACAGGCTCTTTTCAGTGGTGCCCTGGGATAGGATGAGGGGCAATGGTCACAAACTGAAACACAGGAAGTTCCACCTCAACATGAGGAAAAAATTCTTCACTGTGAGAGTGCCAGAGCCTGGCCCAGGCTGCCCAGAGAGGCTGTGGAGTCTCCTTCTCTGGAGACTTTCAAACCCCCCTGGATCTGTTCCTGTGTGGGCTGCCCTGGGTGACCCTGCTCTGGCAGGGGGTTGGACTGGATCATCTCCAGAGGTCCCTTCCAACCCCCACCATTCTGTGATTCTAAGATTCAAACCAGACTGCACATGAACACTGCCAATCTATTAAAAACTTATATAATTTGCTATAATTTTCATCTAGTTTGCAGGATTTTAAAAAGGTGGTAAGCTTCAGGCAATACTCCTCACGATTGCTATGGTACAGAAAGCTTGAGTATTTCTGAAGTAACTATTTCAACTTCCACCACGCTACAGCCTAACACCCGAACACGCTATTGTGGCTGTGTGTAGGGGTGTGAAATACAAACAGCTTTTTCCAGTCACTTGTAGATGTAAGGGAGTGTGTGTAGACAGACACGCATCGACACCCACAACTCCTCCCATCTCAACCCACCCAGGAAGGACTACCCAGGTACTCTCAGCCGCAGCAGCGAGATGGCAGCAGTTAAACTGCAGGAAGCACTGGCAATAGCCAGAGAGGGGACCTCCCAGGGAAGGCAAAATTGAGAGGTTCTTTTATAGGATACATGAATCCTTGTGTAAGTAAAATCTAACAGAACCCGATGTTTTATTCATCAAGGTCTGTAAATTAAGTAGTTCAGTGAGGTAACGGTCTGAAAGGACATGCTTGAGAGAGAAGCCACCTGAAATTGTATCTGACTAGAAGGTAGCATTTTTGCACAAGACTCTGGGAAGAGGCTCACACGCCCCGTGTGACAGCTGTATGGAGTGTGTAGCAAGCAAGCAAACCTTTAAATGTTAATATAAACACTCTGCACACAGCGCACCGGCTCAGAGCTGTGAGCTGCCAGGTCCTATCTAATGTTCTTGGAAAGCAGATTTTAAATTCCTGACAGAATTCTTTATGGATTTTCTTCTAAAGTACTATAAAGCACTTTCTTGAGAGCCCAGTGACATATACCACATCATAATTAAGGGTGAGATACCCAAGAACACCTAGAAATACCAGTTTCACCTCTCTTTCCATCCGCAGCACAGATGAGCCTACTTTTCCTCATACTTTTCCTGTGCAAGACATTTGGTGGTTCTCTTTACCCTTCCTGTCAATGGCTGCTCTCTTCCATCAATTTCATTTAGAATTATACTATAGATCAATGCAGTTCAAGACCAGTGTGGCTCCTGTGAATGGTCGACTGCACATATATTCATTTAATAGAGCTCACACTATGACATGTATTGGCCAGCTGCATTTCCTCTCCACTTCAGCAGTTCATTCCATCAATAACTTATCTCATAGCCTGCTTCCCTTTTCTCCAGAAAAAGGCGATGCTTTCTGCCAACTCAGCTTTCAATAGTGATCACACCAGCAAAGCCGAAACAATACAAACCTCTCCCTCAAACACTGCAGCAGACTGGACTTAAGTCATTTGAATTATGAGGGACTGGTTTTAAACCTGTCTTAACTACACTATAAATGTGGAGATTAAAGGTGGAATTAGAAACAGTGTCTGAGAACAAACTCTTCAGCCTCACCAAGCCCTGGGACCTGTGAGAAAATAAACACTCCCCCCTGGGTACTGCATGGAAGTCACACGGGCTTTACCTTTGGAAGGTGTTTGAGCCAGCACTAAAGGGTCTACAAATCAAAGTCCTCTGAAAAACCAGCCATTTTAACTGCTGCGTTTTGAAATGCTTCTCCCTCTCCCCTTTCACCACAGATTAAAAAAACAAACAAAAAACACAAAAGCAAAAACAAAAAAACCCCACCAAACAACCGTAGTAAAAAAAATGGACTATGTATTTCAACAGAACACTTTAGGTCACTGTTAAAAATCTCACAGTTCTTGCCAGGGGAAAAAAAAAAAAAACAACTAAAAAAATAAGAGTCAGAAATTCCTGTTCTCTCTGAATTCAGCGACAGCTCTTGAATCTGACAATTATTTTACAGCACACAAAAAACAAAAATGTTTTATGTTCTGTGCTGCCTGTAGGAAAAATCAAGAACTATTTTAATTATTTATGAATAAAAACATAACTGTCTATAAAAAAATAGAAATTCCCCACTGAACAAAAAGAATTTTCATAAGGATACATATAGATGGGAATAAATAAAATTAAACTTTATAACAAGATACCAACATTCAAGATTGGTGGACAAACTTGAACACTGAACGTATCTGACTTATTTCTGTCCTTATAGTGACATTTTTTTAATTACCTGAATTAGAATTTAAGGAAACTACATGGGGTTCAAAGAGTTTAATCATTTCTTGAGAATGGTGCAAGCTTCACTCGTGCACATTGCAACTCCTTTCCAAGCTTTTCCTATTCACTCAGCCTAACGAGTTGAAGAGGGGCATAAATCAATCCAGCAAACGTCCGCGCACGGTGCTGGCCAAGTGCAATAAAAATGAGTTTTAAAACCATGTCAGTTGAATCCTGTGAAATTTGCATGCTTAGGGAAGCCCCAGGACTGGAACTCCACTTTGTGCTACAGCAAAAGCTCGGCTGCTGGAGGCCTGTCCCACATTTACCCCCAGGTGATTTGCTGGGGAAAAGCAGCACCTGCAACGATGAAACCATTTCAAGGAACTGAAGTAACTATGTAACTTTAAAATATATGGAAATGGTTATGTGAGATACTATGAATAAAAAAACCAAACCTTTTCTCCAAAGCTATTTTGAGTGTTCATAGAACACTGACCCAAACTGGAGCAGCAGGAGCACAGGCCAGTACTGCCCGTGCCCGCTGCCCAGCACCGCCCAGGTTTCCTGTCTAGCAGCAGCTTGAGGAATGAAGATGGTTTTCTTGCTGTGAGAAATTAGAAGTCCTGTATCCAGAAGTTAGTTTATATTTCCCCACACCCAGTTCCCAGCCCGTAAGAAGGGTCTGAGAAAGAAGCTCTACGTCACAAGACGAGACAGAAAAGAGAGGGGAGTTGAGGGGGAGAACCCCAAGAACAACTTACTCTGACTAGCAGTAAAACAGTGCCAAAATGAATGACACCCCTTTATAAAGGTCCTTCTCCACTTCTGTCCTTCCCTTTTGCTTCGAGCAATCACAGCAGACCTTGTCTTCAGTGACACCTCCTTAATCAGCATTTTACAAGTGAAATTATTTTGCAAAGGATCTCCATTTTCAGATTTCCCAGGTACATTCAATTTCCTTCCACAGCCAACCCACATAGAGTATTTGTTAGAAATGTCAGTACAGACAATGAAGAATAGTATATAAAAAGTCAATCAATAAAAAACCAGATCTTCTGAAAACCATACTTAAAGCTACTTTCTCCTGGAGAATATTAAAGTTAGCAGATTTCAGCTTGCAAATTATTTACCACATGTCAGCAAGCTTAAAATAAAAATAAGAGGTTGGGCAGGAAGCACTAAAGAGAATTTACAGGTATCATTCAAATATGCCACAGACACATTTCAACATCACACCGTGCTGAAGATGGATCTGAGGGAAGCAACTGGAATTTATTTGTATCCAGCAGATAAGCAGGAATATGCATATTTTACAAGCACGTTAAAGACCAGGCACCCCAGTCTTGAAAAGCTATTGTTTTGTCTGCATAAACGCAGGGTTGAATTCCACACCCCATTACAGATATATCACTAAGAAACAATCATAGTGCGTGCACTTAAATTAGCCTAAGAAAAAAAAATCATCATAAACTCAAGTTGCATTTACTTTCTATAATCTACAGCTGGTAAGAATTCATGTCGGTCACTCTTAAAGAGAGAGAATGCTAAACCATCACTACATATCTGGGCTCTTCTCAGTCAAATCTAAATAAATAAAATTATGTCAGCCTCTCTCTCCAGAGCTGTATCCAATGAATTTTTTACAAATGAGAACAACAGCTACAACTAATGGCTTTCAAGCCTCAGCAAAACTGAATTATTAAATCTGTCTGCCTATATCCTATTACAGCCTACTTATGAATACTTGATTTTATTTTGTATAATTGACAACAGTCGTCAGGAAAGGAAGGTTTTAACGGCAATCAAATTAAGATCAACTGGTATAAGTGTCACCGGGAAGAGCCTGCGTCAAGTCTTGATGAATTAATTGATGGGTCACTGGGAAACGGAGCACGTGGAACAGCGGTGTCATAAACAGCTATATACTGTCTGATAGTATTACCAGCCTTCCTGCCTTGAGTCAAAAGCACCGCAAGAGATGGGTTACTAGAATATACCCAACAAAAGAAAAATGGACTTTGACTTCACGCACCTAACATCAGATCATTTACGAACAACTTAAGTAATATAAATGATTTAAAAATGAAGTGACTATGTGCATGAAAATTTTAAACTGATGACAAGATGAATAGCAGCACCGAGATGACACGTTGCAGTACAGAGTTTCATTTACCACTATAACGAGAAGCTTTCAATTATGATAGCTTTGAGGAGAAAACAAACCAACCAACCCACAACCAAGACGACACCTGGAATGTCCCAAACGTCCAAGCTACAAAGCCATCACGCAGGATGCTATCGAAAAATGCAGGGGCGTTTATACAGGAATGATTAAATTCATTTTAAAACATTAATTGCTCTTAAGACTGCGAAAGAACTGTGTGTACTTGAGATATTTGATCTGAATTAAGAAACCGATGAAGCAATTGATTAATTGGAATTTAAGCCATCAGTCACTGGATCCATCAACAGATTCATTTACATTCTAAACAATCAGCTGATGGTCTTATAGGATACCATGTATTAATACACCGTCAATATGATACCCCAAACTCATCACAGTTCCTTATTGACAAGCGCACAGATGCTTTTAATCCAAGCTTGATCACACGGCATCTTTTTTGAATTGCTGTATTGATTCAGTACACTCTAGGAATTTTTATCTCTTTTTATTGAAAACATTATGGAATTCTCTTATAAAAATCAAACAATGCTGGGGGGGAATCAAAACAACACACATCTACATTCATATTCAAATTTTAACTTATATTATTTTTTGATACAGAGAAGGATACTCAAAAGAATTAATTTATCTTTTCAATTGAATAGGATTTGATGCACCACTTTGCTCCATTATTCATCTGATGTGTACTACTGATGCCTTTATGGAGAAACCCAGGGATACAGAAAAAAGATAATATATGTACTACTTCAGTAATACTTTTTTTTTTTAGTCTGAAGAACTAGTAAAGAACAACCCTGCCATACAGAAGGCTTTGAAAACTAAAAAAGTTCTCACTTTTCAGCCCAGAAAAAGAAAGCCCAATACCACTTCTTAACAGTGTGAGAATCAGTACTGCACTCGGCAGGTGTCTCCTCTACCATTACCTTTTATACAGCCACCAGGATATATCTCACCGACACCACTCCCTCCGCATGCATTTGCTGAGTCTCTCAGCCCAGTTGCTGATACCATGAACTGGAATTTCCTCTGGTGCACAATGCAAACACACAGCCTGAATCAAATCCAAGAGCCTTCAGAATATTTTCAGCCTTGCTCATTCACGTGTAAATCAATTTTCCACACGTATTCAACATATCAGTCCTATTTACTACATACATTAGTATTAGAAGCATACTTGCAACATGCAGTAGATGGTACCTCTTCCTTCAAATGAATGAAAGATGGCAGTATTTTCCAGAATGAATGTACCACAGGAGAAAAACCCTACCCAGCGTAAGCCATTTCACTGAGATGACTGACTACTTGGATAAAAAATAGGATGTAGATCTGAATAGGAACCTTTTGCAACCGAAGAGGTTACAGTCCTAACATACAGTGGCTCCGCTGCAAACCATTTTAAGGCCCCACTAAAAGAGGAATACTGTTCATAGGATGCTATTCCAGAAGTGTTATTCCATAAACACCATCCCTTTTGATATTTTATTATTTGAATCATTATTCTGGTTTGAGTACTGAGTTCAGCTGGCTTTTTCCATTTATCAGTCCTTAACACAGTGCTTATTTGGCCCTTACAGGAAAACACTCTGGTTTACAATTGGAAAGTTGCCGTCTTGAAATTTATTATGAGAATTATCTTAAGTGTGAGTACCATGTGCTTGTTTAAAGATTGAACAGGATCCTTGGTACATTGTACAGCCAGACACACATTAGTCGTGCAGCACAATCATCAAATTGCCACCTAGCAGAACCAGAACAATCAGCAATTCAGACTTTGACTATCTCGCTTGCTTTTTTGGCTTCAATTTCAGTTGAAAAACAAAACGAAAGCCATTCATTATCTGCCCCTACCGCAGAGCACACGTTACCACTGATGCCACAAGTGAAGGGTCAAAACATTCAAAATATTTTAAGAATACTAAGGAGGCTCCATGATTTGAGAGCTCTGACAGCACAGCAAAGCTTGCTCTCCCCATCACCTCCCTCATGCACTCTGCCTTTCTGAAGGCCAATTATATAAGAAGTACATACACACACACCTCAAGGAAGCAGCCTGTAGCTGACGTGAGGAGCACTTTTCCCTCTGATGGAAGCAGAGTTCATAACCAGAGCAGGCTGAGAAAAGCACATGGCCAAATCTACCAGACTCCACTGAAAGCACGTTTAGTCTTGAAGATTTTAGCAGCAGCAAGAACAATCAATTGGAAGGACACACCATTAACTAAATTAGGAGAAGAAATCAAAGCCTTGCTATCTCAAAGCTTAAGCACAGAAAAGTACAAGTCGAAGGAGTTGGTGAAGCCAGCAGATTCCAACAGGCACGTGAAAAACAAGAGGATACATCTTTGGTTAAACATTTAGCAGGGAAAAGCACATTCTCCTTACGGAACAGGTGCCTGGGAAGAAGCAGCAGACCCAGCTGCAAAGATTGATCACTGGGATTCGTTACAGCAAAAAACAGAGGATTTCTCTTTTTTCCAATTACACCTCAGGCCCCGTATGAAAGCCAGAAACAGAGCAAAATGTGCAAGTCATCCTTTCCTTATGAATACAGCAAGATTAATTTGGGAATCATCCTTTCCTTATGAATAGAGTAAGATTGATTTGGGAATAATTTCTCAGTTTCTAGTGAGACAACTCTAGAACTGCTGCAGGATCACTCCTCGGCAGAGCTGCTCAGCACAGCTTATAGGCTGTTCTTCACAATAATGCTGAGGACCACTATGAGACATGTTCCAACTCTTTCAAAGAATGATCAAGTTTATGTTAACAGCTTGTCTAGTAAAGCCTGCAGGTAAGAAAAGAAGAAAAAAAAATTAAATCTAAAAGAAGAAAAAGTGACAGCACCTTAAAAACCCCACAGTGCTTCCACACACGGAATTCTTGAACCTAACTTGCAAGACTGATTTGTCTTTTATTTTCAAAGCCTTAGACAACATACCAAGTGTCTAGCAGTTATAAAGAGATAGATAGTTTGTTTGCCTCACTGGTCCTGCCTCCGAGATCCCCTTTGATGATTCTCACCTTCAGCTTTTTCTAAGCTGTTTCCCAAAACAGGGAGAACTGCTTTGGATTTCAAGATACTGCAACTCCAGCCAAGACACCAAATGCCCTGAAGTTCTGGGGAAATGAATTATCACTGGAGGGGGAACAGGCAAATTTCTGCCTAACACAATACACAGTGTCCTCACAGATCACCTTTTTCAGCCCTTACTAGTTTTTGGGGTTTTTTTTCCCCTTTTCTTTTTTAAATTGGGAAAATACACAAGCATTAAAATATTTCTTTGATACTTCTCATTTTGCTGCAAATCGAACAATATGCACACATTGTTCTACTCACCCAACTATGCACAGAAGATTAAAGAATATTTAGGGAATTAAAACATATGATCATGTCTTCTAATAACATTTTACTGTGCAATTTTCCATCAATGACAGAGTAGTACCATTAGGAGCTTAATGCCTGCCAAGACCACCTCCTTCCACCACATAACACTGATACTATCTGACTATATCTTAAATGAGTAGCTGATCACACAGAATCAGTATTACTTAGTGGCTTAAAGTAGATACCAAAACATTTCAAGCCCAAGTTAAATCAAATGTTGAAAATGAAATAGGAACCGAAGTATAGAAGCAGATTAAAGTAGTTTGGACAGATTGTTGGCAGCTACTCATGCCCTGAAGATAAACTTTTATCTGGCCGTATGTGCGAAACTTAAGTCTGGTCATTTATCATTCTCTATAGCAATAGATTTTCAAAGTATTTTAGTTCCCAGACAGGTAGGTTTTATAACACTTGTTTTCTAAACATGATAGAAAATTCCAGAGTGTGTGACAAAAGCAACTCCTTCAGCCTTATTATTCTGTAGTACTTGCTTTTATAAAGAGATAAAAGGTGACATCAGTTGTGCAACTGAATTCTAAACTGACTTTTTTTCATCTAGTTTGATTTTCAAGCATCTCAAGGTGGGAAAAAAGGCTGGGGCTCAGACAAACAAGTTGTCTGCAGAACACTTCTCCCTAACTGTCCAGAATAGACAGATACTACTGGCATCACCTTTATTGCATTCTTCCTTGCAGTGAGTCTGGGGTTTTGTATTAAGACAAACATTTCCTAATACTTGCATTTTGAGATCTACAATGCTAGACCTTTTGAACAAGTAAGACAGACTTACTAGCACAATGCTTTCCTTCTGTGGAGAAATGCTTAAGAACTCCATTTTCAAAACAACTGTAATTGGCAGACTTTGATAAGGTAGACTCTGGAATGAGTCTTTAGTAGTTTACTCAGAGCTTCATCCAACAGCAAACCAAGCTATACAGATGATGACCTAGCCCACACTTGCACTGCATAGTTTATGCCAGTAAAATGGTTACAATTTTAAGTAACAGCACATCTGAGGTAGTTATATTACTACAGAAATGAGCTGCTACAAAGCCTTAAAAGAAAAATTTTTTACCTGTTTTATTCCCCCGTTTTGCTCATGCCATTTTTGTTAAAGTAATTACAAGTGCAGAAGCCTGAAAACTCTTAACAAGAAATGTTAATACAATTGCACATTGTTACAATTCTGAAATATATAAATGTGTGTGACTAGTAATTTCTGCCTGAGGAAACAGCGTTTTTGAGGAGGTTCATAAGTGAAATCCAAGAAACCGATCTCTGCAATGTTGATGTCCAGAGGGACCTCAACACGCTGACAAGAACCTCAAAGTTCAGCAAGAAATGGTGCAAAATCCTGGACCTGGCAAGGGACAAACCCACTCACCAGTATATGCTGGGGGCCACCCAGCTGGAAAGAAGCTTGGGAAGGACTTGGGAATCCTGGTGGACACCAGGTTGAACATGAGGCAACAACGTGTCCTTGCAGCAGAGAAGGCCACTGGTACCCCGGGGTGCCTTAGGCAACATATTGCCAGCAGGCTGAGGGAGATGCTCCTTCCCCTCTGCTCAGCACTGCTGAGGCCACACCTGGAGTCCCGTGTCCAGTTCGGGGCTCCCCAGAACAAAAGTGATATGGGTACACCAGAAGAAGGCCAATAAAGGCCAGGAGCATCTCACATATGAGGAAAGTCTGAGAGAGCCAGGACTGCTCAGCCTGGAGACGACAAAGGTCAGGGCGGATCCTATTAATGTCTATAAATACCTGGAGGAAGGGTGCAAAGACTGAGCCAGGCTCTTCTGTGGTGCCCACTCAAGGACAAAAGGCAATGGGCACAAACTGAAACCCAGGTGGTTTCCTCTGAACATCAGGAAACAAGAATTAGCTGAGCACTGGTACAGCCCACCCAGAGAGGCAGCGGAATTTCCCTCCTTGGAGACATTCTACAGCTGTCTGGACATGGTCCTGGGCAACCAGCTCCAGGTGGCCAAGCCTGAGTAGGGATGTTGGACCAGTTGATACCTGGAGAGGTCTTCCCATCTCAATCATTCTGTGATTCTGAGACACCATATAAAGTACTCACCCAGGCAAGACGAAAACAACGTTAACACAGGTCTGAGAAATAGCAGATGTAACAAGTGTGGAACTTCCTTGGAAGGAATTAAAGGTTCTTCACAAAGGGCTGAGAGAACTTGCAAGTGATTTCCCATTTCCCTATAGCTTGTACTGCACAGCTGTGTGGTGTTTTGGAACATCCACACCAGTAAATTACGATATACTGGATTTAAAAAACACAGTAACAAAAAAGGGGTGAGCTTGTAGAGTAGGGCTAATGGTTGGACAGGATGATCCCAAGGGGCTTTTCCAACCTGAGTGATTCTGTGAAAATTGTTTTTATGATTATGATACGTGCATGACAGCGGTGGAACAGATCTGTCAGTGGGAGCTGCTCTGATAAAAGCAATAATAAATAAAAAGAAAATCATGTTTTGCCAATTTGGTAGCTGCTGAGATGTCTACAGCAGCTGATATATTAAAAATGCTTTCCTGCACCTGATTTTACTAGACTGCTACCCTGACATTTCTCCAGAGTTTGAGAGGAGTATCTTCAGGCAGTACTCTGCTGTGGGAAAACTGCTGCTTTCCAGAAGCAGTGGCTGTTACTTTGCACAGAATCGAGTGGCTGCCAAAAATCCTAATTCTGTGCAAAAGACAGACATACCAGGCTGAAATACCATGGTCAGGAAAGCTGAAGTAGACCAGTAAAAGCACTACAACTTCACCTGTTGGAAGTCAAAACCCAGCTCTACTTTTCATACCACTGCAAAGCATTATTGTGACAAAGAGGACCTTGGGAACAAAAAGAAGGGTTTCGCTAAGATTGATCAATTCTTATCCTCCCTAAAAGCCTACTAATAAAGAACAGTATCATAATAGTGTCATTGGTCTGCCAGTAATAGCCAGCAGGAGCACAAACAATTCCTCACAGTCCTAGCATCTGTGTCACAAACATATCACAAGGACATCAAGTTCCTTGAAATTTTGTGAAAAATGAAAGGCTGAAAGAGCCCCGTGAACAAGAGAAAAGCCAAGGTGTTGGCTCCAGCAGGCAGCTGTTCCGTGACCTTGCAAGAAGTGACAGCAAACACCAACAAGTGCTCAGCTCCAGACCAGCCACTGCACACGCCAGTTTTTGCCTCCTGAGTAATAGGAATGCGAGCTTACTGGAGATGGGCAGAAGTTTGAGGGGGTGGAATTTTAGGTTCATTCATTCTTTTTTGATGCTGCAGCCACCTTATCAGATGTGTTCCTCTCAGACTCTCACATTTGAAAGTTGTTAGCAGAACATAAGCGTTCCAGCGATCCCAAGTCATAAAGACATGCCCCAGGGTTTCATGAAGGACCAGTTCCAGTTCCCATCAGAACACCTTTGTGTATCAGCACAGGAATACCTGACCTGGATCAGAAGCTGGCCACTGATCCAAAGCCCAACCAAGGGGGAGGACAAGGATTTTTGCTTGGAGAATTTGTTTATCTTTGAAAATGTTCCTCTGTCTTTCACAAACACCCCCCTAACGCTGCAGTCCTTGACACCTGCTTCAGCTGGCATTTCCAGGGGGCAGGTATGAAGCTATATGGAATGCCCAGCCTAGCTTCTGATCTGTGATTGAGATGGCAAACAGACAAATAACATGCAGAGAGCACGCCAAGCAATTTAAAGAAGAACCTGACAACTAAGTGAAAGGCCACTTAGGCCTTTAACGCTTAAGCTTAATTGCAGTAAGGGAGCTTTCTGTTTGTGTACAGCAGATCTTGCCCATATTTGCATAACAGCTTTCCACTCAGGTAGGCAGTTGGTTTTGGCACGATGCCTGCTTATACACCAAATGAAAATAACCTTTAAACCATCTTTTGCAGACGGCTCAGCATGAACATTTCCTTTAATCTGGAGGAAGGCTCATAAATGGGACAAATCTTCCAAACTGCTTGTCATCTCTGCCATATGTTATGAGAAAAACAAGATTCAGCCTTAACCTCCCCCTCCTTTTTAAATATATATAAGCCAAACATATTATTCCAGACGTTTTTTGCTCTTTTTTTTTCTCTTTCGATTTTATTTTGGAAATCAATCAAGACCTTGTGGAAACCTGTCAAATGGAGAGCCTGACAGCAGCAAGGAATTCACATCTGAGGAGTAATTTCCACCTGCTCCATCCCCCGGGAAGTAATCCTAACTCTGAACTCCAGCAGCCATCTAGCTGCCTCATTCATGGAAGAGAAGAATGCTATGCACTGTGAAACATGAATACAAAACAAAGACCTACCTACACTAGTTTTTAGACTGTCTGATTAAAAAAAACACATAGGAACCTTAGAAATTAGATACATGTACACAATTAGCAGCAAGTTATATCAGATTATATGAAGGTATCATTCTAAATAAAAGACAATGCATCTGATAAAGTAAAAAAAAAAAAGAGAACTAATAAGAACAAGAAGCTTGATTCCCTGAAGTTCAGCTTTGTAGAGTTAGAAGTATCCTAAAAAACCCTCAACATTCCTAAAAGTGCATTTGGGAGGGCAGGGGGGTGTGAAATGGGAGGAAAACGAGCACAGGCCACTGTCTAATTTCTTCCATGGCCCCACACTGGAGGGAAAAGAAGCCAGAATAGTTTTAGGCTGAACTTTGCAAACTACCCATTTATAACTCAAACTGCTTCTTTTTTGACTGAAAATATAGGGTATTGCAGTGCTACAGACCACATTAATATGTAGTGTAAACATTGGGGTTGGAAAATAGTACTTTGCCCCAAAAGAAGCCTATTGGGGGGTGGATTTCAAGCTTAGTTCGAAGTCTTTGCTTCACACTTTATAGATTTATAGTAACAAGTTATAGTTAAACTGTTTTATAGCACAGAATATAAACTAAAATTACATACAGAACATAAAAAGCATGCAAAAAAGAATGTGTTCTACCAAGTGCTTAAAGTGTCAACAATAAATTAAAGCATAAATCAGTCAAAACTGCAACATCCAGGAAGAAACAATTACCAGTCTGAGTGTTCACTCTTTAGTCAAAAAACAATTACTGCCATATGCTTGAATTTCAGGGGAATATTTTTTCTGGGTTTTGTTTGTTCATTTTGTTTTTAAAGAAGGTGAACAACAATGTAACTAGTTAACCTGTTGTGTACTTACAGAAAGGGAATTTTCAGTGTTAAAACCCACGTTCCATGTGTGGCGTAAGTGTATGTAAAAGACCTGATACCAGATTGCTCAGAAGATTTCACTAAGTTTGCTCTTCACTCATTTTAAACATAATGAACATTTGCATAGTAGGTACACAACTATTTCAAAGTTCTCTAAAGCTTTTTTTTAGCATCAGTTATGAAACTATTGTTACAACATGATAAACTTTTAAGTAGATTTTCTAGGCAGCAAATTAATGGAACTTCTTACAGGAAAATTTTAATTAAGACATTTTAAGAAAGCTGACTGAAGTAGGCAAGGAATTTTACTTAGAAAAAGTTTTTCTTCATGCATTTGTGACATGGAGGTGTCACACAGAGAAGGCTCCCATCTGTATCTTGATAGAGATTAACTTGAATTAACTTGAATTAACTTCAGGATTTACTATTCACATATATTCCAGTCAAGATACAGAGGTATCCTGTGCAGATGCATTTCTGGCCTGCATTCTTCACTGCCAACCATACTCGTGCCCCATCCTGCAGCTAATACTACCACAGGGAAGGGAGACTACACAGTGTCTTGCAACCTCTCAAACAGAATCCAGAAACTGAGGAATTAAGAGGGAGGAAAACACACTAAGGGGATATGCAAAATGCCTAGCTTAAGAACTTGTTTTGTTGCAGGCTAGACAACTGGCTCATCTTGCTCTTGTTCATTTATTCCAGCAGTGACAATGCATCTGATGTAAACTGCTGCAAGGATGCTAATTAAGGACAGCAAACCTCTCAGCAGACAGAGCTCCCGATGCTCCTGCCACAGCAAGCCTGCACTGTGTCACGTTTTGAGTTCCCTACACACTTCTCCTGTGTGTGCATCACTTAAAGAAACGACAATGCGCATAACCCTGCTGGAGTGGGTGAGGATGGCTTTCAAATGCTTGATGTGTAATATCCAACATAGCCAGTAAAGGCTGGGAAAGCCTGGGACCAACACACATTAACCTTCCATCGCTTGCATGCCAACAGCCTACTCCAAAGGAATTCTTCTACAGGTGCAGAAGCCCTCCCAGCTTTCCAGCACGCTCGGAGCTGTGATTTCAGCTGAAACAGGTTTTAGGTCAGTAGGAAAAGATGACTCAGTAGACAAAAAAAACCCCAAAAACCCAACACTTTATCCAAGGGATCTGAGCTGTCAGAAGCATTATGCATTTTAATTAAGCATGATCCTGTGGGAGGGAATAAAAAGGAAAGCCTGTCCATCCTGGACCAGAGGGTGGCTAGCCAAGGTGCAGATTCAGTTAGGACACTGTCAGACCAGACCAGTGATAGGTGATCTGTCCATCTAATCACCATTTGTAAGTCATTAGCAGGACACAATAATTATACCGTAATTATTTCTTCTTTTAGCAAATATGTAACTCTAGGAGTGCTCTAGGCTATCAAAAATATTTGTCTTTTCTTGGAAAAGATGTCTGCAAATTTAGCCTTGTACCCAAAATATGTGACAGAACTCCAGGGCCACAGCGAATTACCAAGTGCCACTAGCACAGGGTTTAAACAACATCACATTTGTGAAAGCAGCACTGCCAAGTACCAGACAGTTCTTTAGGATCTCAAGAGAAATGGTAACAGAAAGGAGGGGAACTCAAATGAGTTGTATGGTGGGCACCCAGTAGCAATTTCTGAACTTTAATCAAAACAGCTAGAGTTTAGAAGGTTCCTATAAAGGAGATACTTGCTTCTCAAAGATTAAAAGGAATTCCTGGTCACCATGTGAAAAGAAATAGAGCTAACAAGCTCTCACTTGTTTGGTTTTTGTTTTGACTGACCAAAAAGTAGTATTTAAGTAGAAGATATATTCAGTTATTTCAGGTTTTTAGATCACTGTAGCAGATTTTTATAAATAAATAAACACACATTAATAGGTTCAGATTTCAGTTCTCCTCAACTCAATTCCCAGAATGCGATCAGATGCCATTCGAATGTGTGCTACAAGATAATCATAAGCTGTAAATCATTTAAAATACTGTCAAGTCATCATAAACAAGTACAGTCTGAAAGTAGTCCTAATATTTGCCTTACCCAAACATAACAACTCATCAAAATAATTTATTTAGCAAAACCTGTCTATTAAGAGTCTGATGTTCACAGTGAGATTTCTCCTGTTTCAGTCTGAGCATACTGCATTTCTCATGCATGGACCCTCTCCCATTATCCTGCCCAAGGCAGAGCTCCTACCATCAGTCTATTTGACCACTCCAAATTGACCACAGTGCCCAAACTAAAAAAAAACCAGAAACGTATCCCATAACCAGGCTGGATGACCACAACATACCCGTTTTTTCCGACGTTCTGAGGAACACCATGTCAGATGGGATTCGCTGATTCTGGGGGGGAAAGAAAAGATGAATTCCAATCAAATGTCCGTTAAGATCCATCACCAAAAGGTCACACTTGGATTCAAACTCAATTAAAACAGGATTTCTCATAGTACTTTACATTCAGCATTTGCAATTCAAAAAATCAATATTTTCCAAAAATGATACAATAAGCAAACAACAGCTAATCCTTTCAGATGCTCTTTAGAAGAGAATCATAAATACCTGAAGAACTACAACAGATTTACATTTTCTTGACTGAAAGCAGCAGTTCAAGAATAGAACTGAAATACTCTGAAGGATAATTTCATTGAGCAAAACTCTGACAATCAGTATATATCATAGAAAAAAATAGTGTCATCTCAAGCATCTGTCTCAGCACTCAAGTCGCAAACGTTACGTGCACCAAGTACTCTCCTCTCTCCCAACACACACAAACATACACGGAGGAAACAGCAAGTCAGGGAACAGCATTTTCCTGTTTCACATGTCCATAAACCTCTCCTTTACAGGAACCTCCTCTCCATCCTCTAGGGCAGCACACCATATGCACAGTCAGATGCGTCCACACCCCTGCTCTGCCATTCCCTTTGCGAGCCCAGAGTGCTGCAGAGAATCACGGTTTCTGTTTCTTGTTGAGCACAGAAAAGCCAAGCTAAGCTTTCAGAGAGAAGACAAAATGAACAATTCCACCAAACCCTTAGCTGTGCCACCCCTTGTTCACAAGGCACACGCTGCCAACATGGGGTTTGGAAATGAAAGACTGGAGGAAGTCAAAACAACCAACGTGGCAAAGCCTGGAAGATGCGGGACTAGAAAGGCAAAAAGCCACAGCCTAAGGTGGCAGGGAGCAGAGAGAGCAGTGGACAGAGCAATGAGAAAGATCCCATCCTCAACTACAGTTTCTTCCATCCTAACTTAAGTGCGATGCTAAAACAAAATTATTGCTGAATATTCTTTTCAGATTACTTCTTAAAGTGATATAACACACAGAGAAAGTACCTCCACTCGAGAATAAATGTCAGGTTTTCCTGCTACACTCTGTTGATACTGCCTTGAAAGCCATTGCAGAACTAAGGCTCAGCTTTTTTTGTTTGTTTTGTTGGTGATTTTTGGTTGGTTGGTTGGTGTTATTTTGTTGTTTAAGAGCTCAACTGCCTGACTGGAAAAGAAAATAAATGTAGCTGACAAAGCCCACCACATGGCATACACAAATCTCCCATTTCAGCCTTAAAAACCCGAGTTGACTTAACATCAAAGGGAAGAGGCTACATTTCAAAACGTCACGATTATAACTGCAGTGTGCAATGGGGAATGAGCAAACTGCAGCGGTAACGCAGCAACCGTGCTTCAATTTGTGCACAAATTGTCAGCTACAGGAACCTGGCTGGTTACTGGGTGCAGAGGAAACAGCAGTGAACCTGGGGTCAAGCTAACCTGAAAGCTTCAAGACATTAGGCAATGGAATATTTTACGTGCTGAATGCAGCACAGCAAATCCTGCCTGCAGATTCATAAGGATGATCCTAGTCACAGTACTCTGGCTCACTGCATCGAAGTGAAGTTACTAATTCTATGGGCTATGCAACTACCAAAGAAAAATGTAATGGGTTCAAAATTACCCTTGCATGAAACTCCAGTGCATTCAGCGTGTAGCAGGTCTGAAGGCTCTTATCCCAACAGGAACCTAGGAACTCTTTGCTTGAGTCAAGCCAGTGCACCATTTCTGCATTTAAGGACACAACGTTGCTATGAACAAAAAGAATCCCAGCATTCTCAGACTGGTTTGATTTGAAATCAAACACAGCTTCTTATTTTTAACCCTTCACTGTTCTGAAGGCAGCAGTTCCCCTTCAACACTGCAGGTCAAAAGGAAACTCCTAGCAGTACGTACGCTCATCATCCCCTCCACTAGAACAGCTCAGAGTCCATCTGTCAGGATTATTAAACACTGCTGAGACTTAGTGCATGGCAACTTCAAAACACTCTAAACACTAAAAATTCAGCCTGACTTGTAACAGAGAGTAACTGCATATTTACCGCAGACAGCAGTGCAGGAGCTAATGCTTTTCTCCATACATAGTGCTGTACTCTAACACGTGCCTTGGTTCTGGAGAAGCCATTCTCATATAGCAGTATCACATTTCTGACCACAGAAATAATTACTATTTCTGTATATTACCTCTAGATTCCAAAATGCTTGGAAAATAATCATTTGGAAACACTAGAAAACAGATGTATGTTCTGATCTACTTAAAAATCCCATGCCATTAGCAAAAAGCTCTCCTCTGTCTTGGTTTAAAATTATGCAACCTCATGCATGGACTCTCCCTGATTCGCAGCAACTCCCATTTATTTGTAAAAGCACAAAGAGTTAAAAAATCGTGTGCTTCTCTGCATGGCACCTTGAAGGGGCTGCTCGCCTGCAACTGCAGCTACTACAGCATTTTTTGGAATCCTGCCATATAACAAAAGAAATAATTAAACATGTAGTGAAGTTCAGTATCCATTATGAGCGTAATTTCAACCAGGAAAAACTCATATTCTGATTTGGAAAAAAGCACTAAAGACATGAACCTTAATATATATAATTATGCACCTCTTAGAGGAAAGAAGAGGAAAGGGAAAATGCAACTTCACAATTAAATAAATCTTTCCTTAAATGACAATAACAATTAAACAGATATCCAGTCTTCATATAGATTAACTATACATTTTTGCAGCTTCCCTGCCAGCTCTGACATAAATCCATTACACGAGTTTCAGGTTACTGGCTTCACGCCTACAAACTTCCAATTGTTTGTAAATAAGCTAACCCACTTCACCAACACCCAAAAATCCGGAAGATACAACAGTGAAGTGACCCAATGCCAAATTCAATAGGGGTTTTAATAATCCAAATGAGGTATCAAGCTTTAACAAATCATTACCACCTTCCACAGAGAATGCCATGGTTCAAGTTCAGCACATGAAACGTTCACCTGGGACTTGCTAGGCAAGGCACAAGTCCTTGTGACTGAGAAAACTGGGGAGAATCACAGAATATCTCAAGCCCCATAAGGATCACCAGATCCAACTCCTGCTGCTCATACGACTACCTAAACCTAGACCATTTGAGTAAGAGCATCATCCAGATGCTCCTTGAACTGCCCACGCCTCTGGGGAGCCTGTTCCAGTCACTGACCACCCCCCAGTCAAGAACCTTTTCCAAGTGTCTAGCCTGAACTTCTGCTGCAGCAGCCTCACTCCATCTCCTTGTGTCCTATCACTGGCCATCAGAGATGAGATCAGCACGTCCCACCCTGCCGACCTCCCTGAGGAGGTTGTACACTGTGAGCAAATTAGTCAGTGATCAAGTTCACATCTTAATAGGAACAAGAGCACCTTGATTGTGTCTTTCTAACCTGTTCTCTCTGCTTCTTTCACTTCCCTGTAAAATGATGGGAGTTTTTCTGCATTAACATGTCTGAGTGCATCCTTCCTGCAGGGTTGGCTGGAGACCGTCTTGTCTTTACTTTCTCCCTCAGGACAAAAAATAACACCACTACAATATTCGAGATGGACATTTGGTTTTTATCAGGTTTTCCATATTTTGGAAGCGGGCAGGGGTACCGGATACCAGAAAACACTGTCACTGTGACTGCTGGCACCGGAGAGCAAGGATCCCCCTGCAAAGATGTGCCTTGCCACCACATGGGAGAGTGACTGCACAGGGACGGATGGCACGCACGCTACAAAAACCTTTAACACCTTGTCATGGAGAAAGCCAAGCTTATTGTACACTGTCACAGAGCAACAGCAGCAATATGTCATTCATGTTAGCCCTCTCATGTCATATTTCTCAAGGCAGAACAAGTTAAAAGGCAGAACACGTACCGCATCGAGCATTCAGCGCCCCATGAAGAAACTATGGAATATCAATTACCATGGAGATGAAGCTAGAGATGTTTATTGACAGATACTGAAGTTCTAATATATTAGTCATGAAAATTACTTGAATACATTGTTTTGCTTAAGCCTGGGCAGAACTGGAGCTCCAGGAAAGGAGGGTTTCCATTGCCCTCAGTGCTTGTCCATGCTGCAGACCTACAGATTCATTCCTAGAGACCTAACTACGGCAAGAAAATGGGCAGCACAAGGAAAACACTTCCCTGTCTTCTGGGTTCCAGGGCTAACTCCACGGCATCCAGGAATACTAGCAGACTGAAAAACAAGAAAACCCACAAACACACCTATACTTCCCTGCAACACAAGCTACAATATTCACTTGAAAACTGGCGTTTCTAATAGCTTTCAAATGACTTTATTTTTCTCATGATATTCTCATTACATTCTTTCTTAAGCTTCTCCACCTCCCTAGTCAGTCTTCCAATTCCCCTACAACTGCCCACAGCTACAGACCCTCAGAATTTTGCATTTACTGTCCTTTCCTCTCAATCCGTGTAATGAGAATTGTTCCATGGTCCACTGACTAAAATATTCCTGCTTGCTTCCAAGTTAGAAACAGAAGAGGCACCTCCCAGTTGCCTTCTTGCATCTGCACGCTGTCCAACGCTGCATGCTAGCACCAACTGCAACCCTTTCAAATACTGAATTAATCTCACTTCACACCTGAGACTAAGAAACAATTGTGACTAAGGAACAGCTCTAAGAAAAGCTCGCAAAGTTTTAAGATGAAGCATTACTGTTCCACACTTTAAAACACTGTTATTAGATGTTTAAGTAAACATGTTATTCTTAGTTATTAACTAAATGTGTTATTAAGTTTATGCCCTCTTCACGTCTCCAAAATGCATTCCCAAGTGCCCACAAGCTACTGTGTCTAATTAACAATATCTGAACTCACCATACATGGGCTTATTTACAAAGACCATGCATACCCGTGCTCCCCTTGGAAACTAAAAAATCTATCTTGACACAAGCCCAGGAGAAAAATCTAGAAGTAACATGAGTGCTTGAGGGAGGAGACTGCTTTTCAGCTGCCACATACATGTCTTTTAGCTTTTAAAAACAGGCTGTGTTTTCTATCCTGCCCTCTTTCTGCCCCAGCCATAGTGCATTACAACATTTTCAGCTGAACCAATACACACATTAATTTGATCTAAAGTGGTTTAAGCACACTGCAGTCAGCTGCTTTGAAATTAATCAGGCCTATTTAAAGCCCAAAAGACAACAATCAGAGGATATTCAAGGTTTAAACATAGAAAAGCCTTTCACTTAAGTTGTTAGTATTTGTGATACAGTCACTAGTTAACATATGGATCCTCAGCTCAAACGAGTCATTAATTTCCCTGCAGAAATGCTGTTGATGCATCTTCCAGTCAAATACAATGTTAACTTCTTCCTTTGCCATTAGAGTAAGCAATTGAACATTTCACTCCCGACTGGTTCTTTGGTTTAAGAGTCATACTCTGGAATTGAAAATTGCTTGCTCCAACACAATACACTTCTCACTAGAAGCAGAAAACAATTAATTTCATTAGTTTGAAGGCACCCCCAGCTAGGCTAAAAGAAAAAAAAAAAAAGAAAAGAAAAAATGCTCTGCTGAGGCAGAATGGAGCTTGAAGCTGAAATACAGCATTCAAATAATTACACGCATCTCACTGAGATGATCAAGTAAAACCTTCATCAAAAGAACTCTACCCATTATTTCCCCAAATCCTTAAACATTGCTTTTTTTTCTATTGGAAACTCCAGGTACTCACAACATCTGATCTGTAAGCTGCTGCAAATAGTGCTGAAATAGATCCTGATAGAAATGCATAATATGGATGCTCATATAAAACAGATTGATCCCCAAAGTAATTCCAGTTTTCCAAATTCCAGCATAATTCAGACTGATGGATCTCAGTACATTTCAGGAAGGCAGATTAGCAGCCACTAGAGGCTTCCCTACACCCTGTAATAATTAATTCCAGGTTTAGAGATTAAGAAGGCCCTAAAAAGTTTCCCAATACAAATCAAAGCAAATATCTCAGAGTCCTAGATCTAGAACAGGCACAAGCGAGCAGCTGCAAGCAGATTCCAGCTGCACTCTAGGATGGCAAGGCAGAAGGCAAAACACACAGCAAAGACACACAGAAAAAAAGCACAAGAAATAGCACAAACTGCAGGAAAACAGATGTAGTTTAAGCTGAGAGCAGCAAAGTTGGGCTGAGACTTGGATGTATTGTTCTTCCTGGGGGCTACAGAAGAAACAGAAAGGAAGGAAACAGAAGCTTCCCAAAACAAACAGAAGAGGACTTTCTTCTCTGCAGCTACAGAAAGAAGATCATCTCTATCCACTAACATATTGATGAGGTCTCCAAATTCTCCAAGTAAAAGGAGAGGTGTTAACAAATAAGAAAGCACAAGGTGTATCAGGAAAGCATATTTGCTGAAGGATTTTCTTTTATCAGAAGTAATTTACTCCAAGTAGGAGTAAACCCACCAAGTTTAGAAAAGCCTAGCTGCTGATTAGGTTCCACTAAGGATTATTCTGCCAAGCTGCAACTTGCTACACAACACTTCAAAGCAAGCTGTAGATACGAGCTCCAGCTGGAGATGTCTCCTTCCAGAGTCCCCCCGGATTAGCTCTCCAACACCACGCGTGATGGGAAGCCCCTGCTGGCACCCAGAAAGAAAGTCACCTTTCCAGAATGAACTTAAGGAAAAACAGTTTCCTCTTACAAGAAAATTAAGTTGACTTTCAAGGTCACAATAATTTCTTAGTACCACAGAAAGCCAACTGAGATAAGCAACACTGTCTTTATGATAAGACTGACAGAGGGGGGAGAAAGTTCACAGCTCACCATTCACAACCAAACTAGAAAGTTTTTTTCCTTTTTAAAAATATATAACCTTTCATATTAACTGTGTAACACACAAACTATAATTATACAATACAAATATATTTATAAATAAAGCCTTTCCTTGAAGGCTTCAAATACAGAAAAACCTTGATTTGAGCATCAGAAAGTATCAGTAATCAGATAACTTAGAATATTTACCACAGCACAAGCCAGAGAATTTAATTCAGTAATTGGATTCCCTTCATTAGATAAATTTAAGCACATACCAGTTCATAAAATATAAATGCTCACATTCAATTAAGCTCACAATTCATCCAAACGCAGGCATCTTTGAAGATTCTCAAACAAGACTTGAACCAAAATAACTAGCTCGTTAGCACTTCAGATAAGTACCCCAATATACTCTTCACCAGAAGATAATTAGCATATCAATAAACTTTAGTCTCTAAAATATATTTTAAAATATATCAACCTTTTCCACTATGATGAGGTCTCCAACTTGTATGTCTGAACTCTTAACTTGCACTTTACCTTGAAAAAAAGAAGAAACGTAATCAACTTAGGCAAACATTAACAAAGGGTCACAAGAACATACATCCCAGCATATAAGTCATACTTCAAGACATTGTTTGGTGAAAATGTTACATTTCATACAAACCAGATTTCTGATGAGCACATGAATGGATTCAATCTTTTTGCATAAACAGTTCACTGGTTAAGGTCTAGTTGTGTAACCAGTTAGCTACTGCACAAGTATTAGAGGAAAAAAATACACACAGAAGACACTCAAGTCTCACCTGTTCTATTAGTAACAGTTGTAAAGCTGGAGAAAGGAGCTGTTCACATTTCCTACTAGAGCACTTTATTTCTGACAAGGCAAGAGTTGTGAGGCTTACAGTCCTGGAGCATTCTCCCAGGAGTTGTCCATCACAGCCCAGTTACCAAGAGGCAGCACTGCTTGGCCACGGACGCTACCGACACAGCCGGCACTGCCTGACGCTTCCGGGCCATTACAGCGGAAGGGAGGTAAGTTCCCCTACAGTCAGAAGGAAGGCCTGAAGATTTCATTTTAGAGAATTAAAGTATCAAAAGCTGAAATAGTGGGGGTTTTATTCTCTAGAGCTGCCCGTTCAGTAACTGCTGGGAACAACTCACTCGGAAATACACACAGCACGCGTACCAATTTAATAAGTTCTGTAGGGTATTAATATTTTTAAGACTTAAGCTTTAACATCCTTATTTGATGGACTGAAAAACTGAGACAGAGAGGTTAAGCTACTGCTCAAAATGAGCTACTGTTATCTCAGAGCTCAGGAGTTCTAGTCCCAGGTCTTTGCTGCAATTGCAGAAAAAGTTGCTTCCCTGTGTTAAAAACAAACAGAATAAAACATGACCAAAAAAACCCCCAAAAAACCAAACCAAAACACCAACAAAACCAAACCACCAACTTGTAGGCAAACAAGTCATGACCTATGGATATCCTCTTCCGAGACATAACAGGTGACAAATCAGCAGCTGCTATCTCAGGATTTAAACGCAGACAGGCTTGTGCAGCCCGGTGTGCTGAACCGCGCACCCACGTGAGCTCTCTTCCCAGCAGGAACGCTGCCGTGACTCCAGGCAGCAGGTATCTGAGCAGCAGGCAACAGATGACAAGTATGTCAAAACATGGCAAGGTGCTAGTGTTCCAAACAGAGATCAGGCTGAAAGAATTACAACAGAAGACCCAGAAAAACACAGGATGAGAAACAATCAGTTCAGAGTTTAATCAAAGCTATTATGACTGGCAGACTTGTCGATGAGCATTCCAACATCTCTTAGTTATACTAAGAATAAAAGGAAAAAATAAGCTGGCTAATCCATGAGACCTCGTTCTCCTCCTGACTCACTGAGGAGATATCAGGTGTTTAATTGCAAAAAATTCCTTGTGCTTAGCTGTTCATTTAGTCTAAGGTAGCGAGATCCACGCCATGAGTAATTATTTTCAGTATTTGCTCTTTAAAATTGCATTTCATGCAAAAGTAACAGTTGGTCTGTGTTTAATTCAGTCAATAATAAATGTATTCCTACAGGTAACTTTAATACATTTCCCATGACATTAGCACTTCTAAAACGTACAATGTCAGGGGAAAATGAGCCCTTTTGTTTGGCCTGTCTGAAAAGTCCCTTCTGAAAGGCAGTCTTTGTTACCGATAATGACATTTTACACCTGTGCAGATTTTCAAATGCCAAAGCCACACTGCCCCCTTCATCTCCAAACATAAAATGAATTGTATCTTCAATCTGACCCCTAACTCTGTCATAATGCATTTGTGAGAGTGAAGGGAGAAGCAGAAAACCAAGGTGTAGGAAGCTGTGTCACGAAACATCAGCAGGTGCCCAAAGGAGTTCCAAGATACCTGTGGAAACTGAGTTAGTCTCAATCTCAACTTTTTTCTTTTTTCTGAATCTAAACGAATACTGAAGCCCAACTACTGAGAGAACAGTCTGATACCAAATCAAATTACTTATTCTGCTAACTGTACAAGCCTGTGAACTCTTTTTATAAGCTCTCAAGTTTTGACTAGGAGTGAGTAATACGTATGGGAGAAACATTGTCATGTTGGCTTTCTGTTACTTTTCCCCAAAGGGTACCATGCCCATGTTAGCAGTTCCTCTGCTAACAATTTTTGTCAGTTTATCAGTGCTATAACCAAGTCAATCTATTGATTATAGTAACACCAGCCAGAAAAATCCTACTACCATCTGCATTAAGTCTCAGATCTACACCACCCACACAGTCACGTCGGACCAAAGCCAGAGATACTAATCAAATGCCACTGCTAGCAATTTTATCTACTTCAACAATTGAATTTTCCAGTCATGCTCTAACGGCATCTCCAGTGAAGACCAAAAGACACCAAGCCTGAGAGGGAAGAGAAGAACACTCATTTACAGCATGACAAAGGGCAGACCAAAAGCAAAAACTCCCGTTGCCAAGTACACCAGGAGGACCAGTCACTGCAGCTCTGCTTCTCTGCAGCTGGGCAATCTGGGGAATCCCACATTATAAACTGAAAACTCTCTTTAGCAGCCTGTTTCCTAGATGGCTCAGCATGGCCACAGAACAGCACCTTTCTTACCCACTCCCGTACCTCGTTACGGCCCCACATACGCGGCAGTGCCCGGGGACATAGAAGACAATTCACTCCACAGTGCCTCTGAGTGGCAGGGTATATCCCATTAAAAACTAAATGGCAAAATGTGGCAGCAAGTCAAGAAGTGGCTTGAATTTTTGAGAAGTCAACATGTAACACTTTCTTTGAAACTAGTAAACATGAGAGTCATCAGATAACCATTTCAGAGAACGTTAGAACAAGGCAATCCTACATCTCAGGGAAAATGCATTTAGAGGGGGGAAAAAACCAGAAGACACTGAATGTTATTCAGTACATAAATTATTTTTGCAAACTATTTTTTCTCTAAAAACATCTCCATAGCAAAACACTCTTCACCATCTGTGTAAGTACCAATAAAAAGTCCAAAGCTGTCAGAAGTGGCTGCGCAGCCAGACTTTATAGTCCACCAAGGCGCAAGGCTTTTGCCTAAAGCGAGATATAGAATAATGCAAAACTGGAACACTGAAATGTGTCTGTGGTAATTCATTATACTCCCAAGATAAAGCCTTCTGAAAGGAACTGCAGTGATTTGAAAAACTAATAAATATCTCATATGTGCTAACAAGTACTTCACATAAAAACTTAAGGAATGAAGTAAGCAAAACGGGGGTACGTACTATGTAAGAAACAACTTTGTTTCTTTTTAATAAGTCTCTCTACTACCTGAGTGTAAACCACTCCTGGAAGAACAGTAACTTCTGAGAGCAGCATTTTTAAATTTCTTTTCTTTAATTTGCTATCACACCTCACCCATGGTGCCTTGAGCACGAGCTGAAGTATTGCTTCTGGAGTTGGTAACAGAGCTGGTCTCTGACCCCTAAATACACAGCTCTTGAGTGAAAGGAGTCAGGTATAGACTCTATGAAGTTTTACCTGACATCTATTAGCCCAAGGTGTCCGCAAAAGGAAAGTATACAGAATAGAATAGAGCTGGATGGGGGCTGTGGCAGGAGGGGCACACGGGAGGGGAAAGCCAGAACCTGCAGGGAGTCAGGGTGAGGATGCTGATCTCTCAGGGCAAGTGCTGTCCCAAGGTCCTCCTTTCAAACTCCATCTCACACAGCAAACTGAAGGTAGTCTCCACATCACCGATGTAAGACTCTAGAGAAGCTTCCTAGCTCCTCTCCTCTGCGTGCTCTCTCATCTTGGGTGAGCCAGAAAGCCTTCACTCTTTTATCCAACCTCCTGGCTGCTGCAGAAATGTGGAAGAGAACAGTCCCCTCGACACCTCCCCTGTTCCAGCCTCTTGTTTTGAAATTCTTTCTCATTAAAATTTCAAGTTCACAGAATCACAGGACATTAAGGGTCGGAAGGGACCTCGAAAGATCATCTTGTCCAACTGTTACTCACTGCTCCCCCAGGCAGCGAGATTCAACCGATACAATTCTTCAAAACTTCTCTATTCCAAATGGAGCCAGGAATGAATTAATCCATAGGTTTGTTATACTGCAAGCAATAAACTCTGCATTCAGAAGTAATGATTTTTATGGGTTTTGTTTTTAATGAAGTGGCTTTTTAAAAAGCAGCACGATCTGTTCTTGAAGAGCTGAAAATCTGTTATTTGCAGACTGCATTGGAACCTCTTGTAAGTGCAAAAAAACTTACAATAATGTACAAAGAACATGGTAGGAAATATATTCAGTTTTCATTTTTGGTAATGCCAAGGCATGCTAACTTCTCTCAAAACTGAAAATATTTTGCTTATTAAAGGGAGAATTGGATGTGAAAGAGGGGGAAACTATGAATTGGAATCTGTTGAGCTGTTTTATGCTTGATTAAATAAAGGGAACATATGCATTGAGTAGGTATCATGAATTTCATATTTCAGGAGTTATAAAAAGACAAAAGGTAAACAAATTCAACTTTCCTTTAGAAAGGACCATGAGCTGGGGTAACAAGGAGATACATGGAATTCATATCGAAAGTTTCACTTTACAGGTCCTTTATAGGACTGTTCTTTAACACAGTCTTTTCCTTAAAATTCTGTAAGATTTTAAAGTTACAGATAATATAGGTATAAATGACTGAAAACTGAATGCCCCTGGACAGAGACCATTCTGCAATTTCAATAAAAAAGCCAGCTGAGATATAAGCTCACTAAGGTGGCATTTAGGAAGAGAGCAGCAGTCCTCACTGCATAAACAGAAGCTCAAAGGTGAAAAATACAATAAAAAAATTATATAAATCACTGTATCTCTCTAAACCAGAGTTCTCAGTGCTCTGATTTTAAAGGAAACATATTAGCTTTCACACTTTATTCTTAGGTGTAGCAGTTATTGGTATCTGCTCAATTTCACTCACTTTTGGCATGTGTTTTCCACTTCACTACATTCCTGCACTCCTTTAAGGATACCTCAAAGACACCAACCAGTCTTTCACACTTGAAAGCCTACATGGAATTATTTCATTAATCTCACCTCTCCTGACATTCTTTTCTTTTGTTTTGCAGGTTGCAAGGTGAGAGTTCTGCAACACTTCCAAACACCATGCTGAACATCCTGAGGTGAAGAGAGCGATGACCCCTCTGCTTCAACTTTTAACTGTGACTGATAGTGTTAGGTTCTTCTTGATCTTTTGCCTTCAAAACTTGAGTAACACTGCATGGCAGACCCTAATGAGGTCAGGCAAACCTAAGCAGGAAAGATTCAGGACAGGACTGCCAACTTCAGGAATGGAAAGGGAAAAGGAGGTACAAATGCTCTACTATTTTATTATTCCATTGGTTTTCAGCAGCCTAATGAAAGGGATAATAGCCTGTCTATGACCTTGAGGTGACTCTTCTGCAGAATAGCAGTGGTTTTTCATAGGCACTTAACTGGTCCTACCTCAGTGCATGAGACAAGAAGCTGCACCAAAAGCCTAACGGTCCCTTCAGAAATCAAACCACAAGTCTTCCTAAACCTGCACGCACAGGACTAAAATTTTTTCCACTTTCCACCAAATTTTTTTCAGGTGCTCTGAAGCAGAAAAAGGCAATTAAATTGACAGAAAAAGGCAATTAAGTTGACAGGATCTTCAGTAGCAAGATAATGCCAATTCCACAGGCAGATACTCTTCCTTCCTTCCTTCCTCCAACTTTAACTTGCATACTGACTGAAAACTGTCCCTAAAGGATATGCAAAAAACCATCTCAATAAAAAGACTAAGACAGCAGAACGCATCATACACTAACCAGCCTAAGCAATCCAATACCATCATCTAGCAAAGTAAACAAGGGAAAAGATTCACATGGAAGACACAGAGACAGGTACACTTAATTGACTTGCTCACAAAAAAATTCAATACTTTTACTGATTTGCATGTTTCCAAACTTCCCGCAATGGGCTGAAAATGTAGAATCCATCCAAACTTCATGTGTAGCGGGTTCACCTTCTTGACAGGTGCAAAGTTATACGTAGCAGACTCACCAAGGGATGACTAAGCCTGAGCTTTGCCTTGGTCATGACAAATAAACTACATAACACTGGATCTCTCGTGCATCAGAATTAGTCCATGGACATAACACTGACCATTGCTGCCCAGGGACAATGAAGTAATGCTTAAAACAGATGTCCCATTCTCTGAATAGCTCATTATTACTAAAAAAAGCAGCTAAGACTTCCCGAGTGGAACAAATACTTACTCGTGGTCTTGAATTACTAGAAAGAAATTCTTAATCTGCAAGAGTCACTAATATGAATCCATTATCTTCTGAAAAATCGTACTACTTACACTAACAGCAGGCAGGTGTAAGACAAGATTCATGTTTTACCAATTTAGGGTGTCCTGAGGCTAAGAATGACTCCACAGAACCTCAGTGCTGCGAGGCAGTAAAAGACTTCCCAATTTTAATCTATTGCAATGGTGTATAAAAAGATTTTAGCTTACAAATCAGCACATCCTCACGGTCTTTGCACAAGCAGTTACTCACAGTTCAAACTCCTGCAGCTTCTCTTGCTACAAATACATTTCTTTCCCTATAGTAAACAAAATTTTGCAAAACAGTGAACTAAAAGTGATTAAAATCTCATTTTTATTTTCTATAAATGGTACAATTAAACCAAGGGTAACACTAAACCTTGATAACTTTAAGTTTTCCTACTGCCCAGTTTGAGCAATGGCATCCTGCTTAACCTCTCCGTGTCAGTTTCTCTGTCTTTGAGATGAAAAAAATACCTATTTCCTAGCAAAGATTGTAAAACCTCCACAACTCATAAAATCATTAGGGAAAAAAATAAGATGCTCTAGAAATCTAAAGTGCAGTTCCACTCTGAAAAGTGACTCTTAAGAGTGGCATCAATTTTCAGGCTTATAATTAAATCAGTTATTACATTTGTTCATTCACAAGTAACAAAGTCTTCTTTCTCCAAATCACTAGCCCATAGGGTAGTCAGCAAGCCTAACTGAAGATTACTGCCAATAAGAAAAGTCAGCTAGATTATATTGAATGTTATTTATAAAATTATTAAGTTGCAAATAATAAATACTTTCTTCTCAAAACCTGTAAAGTCTCAGTCTAATTTATTCATACCAGACAGCCCCACTTTTTGCCTCAAAATTATAATTTTCATTTCCAGACGCCTTATTATGGAAGAATCTTTTAGTAAGAAAAAGGTACAATTTATCATGTATTCATTATTTCATATATGATTATGTGGCAACTTTTAGTACAACTTAAGTCTGAGTAGGGACTGCAATAGAATTTTCATTCTTAGAACTGGCCACTACTCAAAAACATCATTAGCTCATTGTTCACACCATTGTCAACACGGGATTCAGAGTTCATTGTACGCAGAGATCTTGACTCTTTACTTCTGTAGAATATCAGGGTCTTAAAAAAACAAAAACAAAAAAAAAAACTCAACACCAAAAATAAACCCCAATAAAACCAAAACAACAGCCCACAAAGCAGACCAAAAACCAAGGTGGCACTGACACTAAACCCAAGAAATCTAGAAAGACACAGACATTTGTGGATAAAAGCTGGAATCTTGTTTTTAAAAGGGCTTTTAAAAAAAACTTTTGACCAAGGCACTGCTTGTGTCAATTCCTGCTATAACTCCTGGCCTTTCCCTATTGGTTACTAGCTTTTAAATCACTATTCTGTATCTAGAAAACAGCTGTATCAAGGTGACAAAATCCAATTGTAACAAATTCTAGGAGAAGCTACAAAATGAAAAGTTTCCCAAGTGCACACAACCTCATGGCATATTTAATAAGCTAGGAAAGAGGCAATCAGGATTCAAAAGCTGCTGCTTGAACATCTAGCAATTTCCCAGAAACTCCAATATTAAATCTATACTAAAGAGAAGTGGAAAAAAGCAGCAGAAGAGGCACCAAACTTAGCTCTTAAAGCAGCCAATTGTTTACATCACACTGGTACCTATAAACTATACATGTGCTTCCAAGAACTAGGAATTTTACTGCTGCTGAATAGGGCAGGTAGCTGCCACAACACATCTGGAAAATGAATAAACTAACTACCAGGCTAAATTACAACTTGGAAAGAAAAGCCTTTAAGAGGTCATTTCTTTACAGACTGTGCTGAAGACTGCAAAGGTCTGGAGGCCAGCAATGCAGCTACTGGTGTTAAACAAATCAGGGGAAGGGGAGCCAGGCAAATACTCCCTACAGTTGCTCCCTTTTGTACACTAACTCCATAAAACAACACAAGTCTCTGTAGTGTGAGGAAACAGTACAGAACCCTCCCTGCTGCCCAGTTATGTCATCACTACTGAGACTGCTGCCTGTTCACTTACCTTCCCATTGCTTCAAAAATACAGGGTAAGATGCCAGACAGAACATAGCTGTATCACATTACAAGCTTTTCATCCTTTTTTTCCTGGAGTGAATATTATTCAGAGCTACCCTATAAGTTTAGTTTCTACTTTACATTCACAGATCTGCTGAGGTTACTCTCTCCACTGACTCTCAGAAGATACTCACCAAGACAGTGAAATGCAAGGTGGGAGTTAGTGACCAGAACTTACAGCTGCCATAACAGATGCCACATACTCTAACTGCTTGAGATGTAACCTCACATTCCCTAACTTCCCTCTTTCTAGAACTTTTATGCCAAGGAAAATCCTTAGCAGAGACTGCCCAAGATATTATAGCAAAATAACTTTCATGTCTAAGAGCAAGGTCATGTTGTTTTCTAAGCTTATTCATTACCTTTTGACTTGATAATAGCTTGTTCATTATTTTTTTGGCACCTTCTTATGTGACACTCTGTTCTGAATCTAAACAGTAAAATGTGCTAAGCAACATTAAAGTGGAGTGTATAGTTGTTCCTCTTATGCTCGTGTTTAAAATTTACAATATCCTACCAAATTTGTCACTTCACAGCTGTAGTGCTTCATTTCCATAAAAAGTCTTGTGAAAAACTATCAAAGGTTTTGAGTTCAAAAGAAGTCATAACTGTGATTTTTCCTTTTATTAATTTCTGGAAAGAAAACTGGCTGCTGCAGCTGCTTGATCACATAGATTTCAAATTACAAGCAAAAAATGAAATCACTGGTTTTGGTACTGAAGCTGACTTTCAATACATCTTTCTTTTCTTGAGCACAAACACACCCACCAAGTTTGAAAGCCTCTAGGGAATTTTAATTCTGGGTTAGTGACCCCTTATTTCCTATATACACCTGAAACACAGCTGACAGTGTTGCTGAGTTACTGTTTGGAATCAATTTCAGAGGAGAACTGCACTTTGAAGTAATAATACTAAACAGCAAAATGCTTAAAAAATGGATACAATTATATACATACACCTTTCCCTTACAAACAACAAAAGATTTACATCACTTCTAAAACAGATCAAATTTAACAGTCCCATTTATCTGAGGGAAATCAAGCACTTGACGTAGTTCAGTATCAATTTCATTTTGAATAGTGCAGCTTGAGACTGAGTTACTTCTCTGGAAGTCTGTAGATGTACATACAAGAAAAAGATGAAATATTTTAAGGCTTTAAAGAAATGGCTTTGCTAACCTCGTACTGTCAGCTTGCTATATAACTGAGAGTTCATCTCCTTGTCTCTCTTGTAACGTCGAAATTCATCAACAGCTTCCCGAACCACCGTGACTGTTAAAACAAACCCCTGTTAAAAGAGACAATTATGCAGTTCAGAATCCTCAAAGTGCTGGAACAGAAATACACAAGTAGAAATACTACACAGAGTAAGAACATAAGCCTAGAATATTTACTTTTTCTTTTTTTCAATTGGATTTTAGTGTTTTCTACAATCTCATAAAGTAATAGTCTGCATTAGGCAAAAAACCCAAGAAAGGAAAATCACACTTGTACATGGTACAGAGTAACTCCAGAACACATCATTTACATAGAATGTGAAATATAAAACATTAAAATGCTTTGGATGAGCTCAAGAGAGCTTTTCTAGCTCAATAAGCATTACTGAAAGTTAAATGTGCATTACTGAACTATCTTCCAGAGATTTTAGGGCTTTTCCAAAATATTTAGTTTTCAATTCCAATGCAGAGTTCACTGATTTTTTTTCCACAGACAGAAGTGAAAAGGTAAATGGATGACTAGCTTAATTCATTTTGACATCTTCAATGTTGTTATTTAACAATACACTGCACATTAACAAAGGAAAAAAAGGAGTTGTTCTGAAAACAGAAGTATCTAAATGGTTTGGCTGCTGCTTTCACAGGATAATGCCACTGCAGCTTCTGCTGGAAGCACAGACTGCAGTACATGCAACTAAAATGGTCTCTGGACACAAAAGATAAGCTAAAAAGAATACAGAACAGTTGAGAAAGTTTTCCTTTCTTTTTTTTCCTAAACCTACTCAGATATGGTCTTCTGGCTTCTTAAACTCAAGTGCTCAGTATTTCTCCATTAGTGAAATAAAATTTCAACAGTAAAGGGATCTTCTAATTACTACATGATGGATAAAAAATTAAATATTCACAAATCCTCCAGCAGATTAATTACCTAGCTTCAGACACCCAGCAACGCTCCCCTTCTATAGAAGAAAATTTATACCCTTAGCCTTCTTTTCTTACAGCAACCCAACAGCCTGCCAACCTTCCCCACCCTCCCAGCGATACCAAAGGGGTGAAGGTGCTGAGTTTTCCTGAAGGACTCTTGACTGAACAGCTCCTTTTCAACAGCAAGTGCTGTTTTGCAGTTCCAGCCCAAAATTCCAAGGCTGTTGTGACCTTATAATCATACACTTCTTGTTTGCTCAGGTTTACTTTAGGTACAACAATTGTATCAGAACAATGTAGAACAAAACAGTGCCTTTGTAAAACGCACTCCCTTTCACTTCTGGGCCATGACTGAACGAGCAGCAGGGATCCCCCCTTTCTGGTAGCAGCATTTTCAGGAGCTTTGGCAGTATACATATTTTTAGCCCCATAAAAAAGGCACTCCTGAAGCACCTTCAAATATGTTTGCTGTTTGCACAAGTCTCATTAACTGGACAATCATCAAAGCAGAGAATGCCAGGTGTTCATTGCAAGAATGTCCCCTAGCACTCCCAGCACCTTGCTGGGGAGATCTCTGTACAGCTGACCCTGACTGTGAGCAACAATTTAAGGAAGGCATTTTCCTTCTTCCTCCTTCACAAAAGGATGTGATACTCTTCCAAAGTGGAGCTGAAACCGGGGAGTCAATCTTATAAAATAAACTGTCATCTTGAACTGTAAGCAGTGAATTGTCTTTAGCATACTGCTTACAATCAAACTTACATGGTTTACATTCTTCATATGTTGGACTCAAAACAAGAAGTCCATTCCCTACTGCACGAATGACAACAAACCAGTAAAACAGTCTTGTTGCAAGATGCAGGCTATAAAAGCTACTGAAGTAAGAAAAAACAAACCCAAACAGAAACAAACAAACAAACGAAACCCACGCTCCACAAAAAGAAAGAAAAAAAAGCTTTTAGCACATAGTCAACTTCTGTTCAGTTGGTTTTAAGTATCAGGCCAAACACTTCCTCTTTTCCTTTAAAATCGTGAGAGAAAATGCAATCCAAGTCATAGCTATTCCTCTGATCATTGCTGAAAATTCAGAAGCTACAGTCTTCAGAGGAAAACCAAACTTAACTGTTAAGCAACAAAAGACAGCCCAATGGGTCTGATTTAAATGGTTTATATTTTCACCATTCATACCGAGCCTTACTCATCACCCAATTAATCTCTTTTACCTGGAGATAATCAATAGTAGAAAAGCTACTCAAGTAGAAACAAGTGAGTTTAGGGGAAAAAAAAGAAAGAAGGGTACCACTAGCAGTAACTCAGACATTGGCTATTGTTGTATTTTCAACTTGTATGTAAAAACTGGGAAACATCATTCAAAAGATATCCTTGAGCCAGACAAACAGACCTACAGAGACTGTCGGTGTTTGCAAAGTTCAGCATTCTCACCCTTCTTTGGGCAGGGAGATGGCCTGAGATGCAAAGTGATTTTTTGAGGTTTTTTTTTCTTCCCACCCCCCGTAACGCACAGAGCTGCACACAGCACTGCCCTGTGAAGAGACCAGCTTCCAGACACCACTGACTTCTGGCTGTTCTTCCTGGGGCAGCACCAAAGGCCTTTGCAAACAGCCATTTCTAGCCCCACTGTTGGACAGGCTTTCTGTCTTGAAAGTGTTTTCTGTTGCAGCATAAGCCAAAAGTTGTCTGGAAGCAGAGGTGTGAAGAACCTCCAGGCCAGTCTCTCCATTTATCAATATTTAAAAGGACACATGTAGCAACAATTAAAATAATGGAATCAATCCAGAACAGTTACTCTATTGACTTGTTAAGAACGACCTTTACTCAAGCAGGCAGCGTGTCACTGTTCCTCTTGAATACCACTGAGAATAAATGCTACTGAAAAATACCATTTTTTAAAATTAATTTAGAAAATAAAGCATTTGTTCTTCCTGCCCTAGGGTGGAGGGGCTAAGAGGAAGCTGAAAGAGAAGGCAGTGATCTGGCTACAAACAAGAAGAGTTCCAAGCCATGGGAATATAGCTGGCAGACTACTAAAAGGGCCTCACTGCAAAAGAACACAATCTTCAAACCTCAGGAAACTGGAGTCAGAAGCAACTGGTCTGAAGTTTCTCAAGAGAATACTGCAGAGGGCTCAATAATAAAAAGATATATTGAAGGGAAGCCAGTGCAACTGGCAAGGCAATCAATTAGGAAAAGCATGTTTAATGAATTGCTTATTTTCAAGATGTGTTTTCTTCCCACTTTATTCAGAGCTTTAAATACTTTATCTCAAAGAAAGGACATGATTAAAACAGATACAGAAGGAATGCAAAAATTTATGCCTTCAATCCTGACTTAGCCAGAACACACAAAATAGTGAGGAAATAATAAACGGAAAGAAATTTCCCACACAAATTACTTACATCACCAAATAACATTCTAGGCTAGTTGGAGGGATTTTGTGTTTGTTGTTTGGGGTTTTTTTAAACCTCCCAAGTGCCCATTAGCCAGCAGGGAGCACTGCTCAGAGTAGCTGGTTGATAAAAATGACCTCCAGCCTGGGGGGGCAGGAGTGTGGTAGGTGGGTGGGAAGGGAGGGCTATCAAACAGCACCTTCTGGAGTACCTGCTGTAAGACACTGTCATCTCAGAGAAGCATTTTACTTCTGCTACATCTTTTAACCACTTCAGTTTACCAGATGCAAACTTGTGAAGTGCACATATATGTGAGCTTTTCAGCTGATGTTAAAACAACAAAGCCTGTGGTTGATAACATTTATCTGCTTACCAGAGGAGCCCAGTAGGTGTACAGGTAGCCTATCTTCAGTGCAGGTACAAACTGTGAGCAGGACACGATGAGGAAATAGAGGTTCAGGAAAAACTTGAACTGTTCATATAAAACCTAAAATGAAAAATGCAAAATAAACACCTTACAATCTGTACCCATAATGTACATAGAACTCACTTTTCATGACTGTAGATACAAAGCCATTATGTGGCATACTATTAGAACTATACAGCACATTATGCTGTATATCACAACTACCACATGCACTGTAAGCTATTTTACTATCGTACTGCTGGTTTTGTTGAGAAAAACCCTTTGATATTAATACCTCTTCCATCAGAAAAAGCAATTTACTACCGTTGTGTTATATTGTAAACTCGACTATGAACTCAATATTTACAAATATTAAATACATATCAAGATCACTGTGCAAAAATTGACTCAAATTTTAACAGTAAACAGGATTCAGGTGTTTGTAGAAGCACCTTGCAATAATTTTATATGCACAGTAGTTACTTTCATGAGTTAAAATAGTTCTTGAAAGTTTTCTTTTTATAGTATCAATTAAAAATTATCAAAATAAGTTTCTGAGTCTCTGAACTTCCATTGGTTACATTAAGTTTTCATTTTTAACAGCTAAAATTTTTCTTCCACGGACAGAAACCATTTCCAAAACCACTACCCCAGTCTTTGTCATTTGAATTTCTCCAGAGCATCCAAACTGAGTGTGCTACATCATGCTGCTCAGCACTACTGTGAGAAAACCCTAAGACACATACAGAAAACATTATACGTTAATTCATTGTTACTTTTGTTCACCATATTCACCTCAACCACTCTCTCCACCACACAGCCCCTGACGTTTCTCCTCTTGCAGGGCTGGAAGCTCTACCCTTCATCTGCCTTCTCCAAGCCCTTTGGTTCTCAATGGGACAAAGGCTGCCATCCAGTCAGACAGGTTCCTTCAAAATTACCATCTCCCACTGTTCTTACCAACAGTGAAACTACTCAATGGTCGAGAATAAATGTTGTTTAGGAAGGTGAAATGAACACTACCAAAGAGATCCAGTGAGCAAGGCTGAGCAATACTGCTCTCTTTCACACAACAGTCCTTTGGGAAGTCTCAGAATAAGGCAGTATTCTTCTGTTTCCATCCTAAGAGGAGATTTCACAAAAGTAACCACAGTTTAAGTTTTCAGGAAGTTTAAACTACAAAAAATTTGTAACAGAATGACATGGCCTTTAAGGTAATTTTCAATGCCAAGAACATTATTCATTTTCCAGGATTTTGAATCTTCAAAGACTTCAGATCTTTCTCTAGTAGACCAGGCTAAGAGGGCATCTCCAGCAGGAGGACCAGAACTGATTACTGATTTGGGAACACTGAGATGTAAGAAAAGGGATAATCCATTGTTTCAAAACTAAAATATCCAAAATACATCAAAACACCCCATTTAAAGAGTGTCTCCATCCTTTAAATCTTAAAATTCAGTTACGATTACAATGACTTAAGTGTGAAAATCAGTTATTGGACAGATATTTATTGCTCTTATCAGTCCAGGATAATTAGTCATTCCTATGTAAAAACTTCTGACCTAGGAAAGAAACATTTAGGGAACTTCATTTCAAAGTATCTTTCTGGCAGGCAAAACAAAGTAGCAGCACCCCAAAACTGCCAGTTTCTTGCAAGAGCGTGTCCTGGTTTGAGTGAGAACAGAACTAACTCTGGTCAGTGATTTGACTTTTCAGCTCAGTTCTTCTCACTGCCTGCACTGTCTGAAGGCAGCAGCCTGTTCTCACAGACAGTGGCTGCTGCTGGCACTGAGAACACCCCAAGCTTAGAGTTGCTACCAAGGGTCGGGGTGCAGACCAAGGCCACTGCTGGATCCTGGGCACCACATTGGGGGGTGCAGAAAGTGAAAGGTGGCACCTGCAGGGAGGAGGGGACAGGACAGGGGACCCCAAACTACCCAGCGAGGGATTCCAGCCCATAGATGGCATATTCGACATAGAGCTGAGGGATCCGAGGGGTCTCTGGGCTCTTCTCCTCTCTTGCCCTGCTCTGCCAGCTCTGCTTGGCTCGGGTCCTCTTTCAGTTCCTTCCTCGGAGCACCCAAGGAGGCCTCTGTCCGTTCTGCCTTCGATCCCAGTCGGTGTGTTCCTGACCCCAGTACCAGAATCCAGCTCCTGAACACAGCTCCCATTGCTGCGGGGCCCAGGCTGGGACTGCCCCGGTGCCTGCTCCACAGCACCAGTGGGGACGGGGATGGAATTACCAGCAGGGGGTTGGGTTCCATACTGGGTTTGTATAGATTGGTATATATTCCATTTCTATTATTTTTATTTTCATTGAAGCTGTTCTAGTTCCCTTTTCTAATGGCTGAGTCTCTCTCCCTTATTCCCTTCTCTTCCCCTCTGGGCAGGCAGGGGGGTTAACGGAGAGCGGCTGTTATAGGTTAAGGGGCTGCCCTGACCCATGACATCCTTTAGCTGAGTGGTAGTGTAGCACTATTTAAACAGCCTCCAATCAGAAGATTTTGTTCAAAGCACAGAATCCTATTCCTCTATTTACCAATAAAACTGTAAAGCCAAAAATTTCACCTTTGAAGCTGCAGGGAAAGTTGGAGCATTGTTCCAGAATGAAAGAGGTTCAGCTTGAAGCTGGACCTTACGTTCACGCCGAGGAAGTTCTCACACACGTTTCTGGCAGCATGTTCAATTGTTTACAAAGACAGGAGGAAAATCCAGAGAGTCCTTTGGGAGGTGCAGTTCTGCAACAGCACCCATCTTGCAGGAGAAGGTTGAGCTACAAAGCACCTTCCTACAAATCTTTTGAATCCTGGCAGGTCACTGACAGCTCATTCAATACAAAGCTAAACACTTAGATCTAGTTCAGCAAATTGAAAAGGCTCCAATTACATAAAACTGATTTTTAAAAGTAGACTACTGCTTTGAAGTTCAGGAGAGCTGTCTTAAAAACCTGCCCATTACAGAAGATGTTCTTCATGGAAATCTACACAAAGTTCCTAAGCAGCTCTACCAAAATGAGTAAGAAATAGCATGGGGAAACGTAACAAACTGGTGTAAAGACAGAAGCAGTAAGTATTTTATGTAAAGGTAGGAGGTTGGATATTATTTTGAAATGTTATGGCTCCTCTAGCCAAAATTCTGTTAATCTAAACATTATTTTAAGCTTGTAGTTTGATGTGAAATCATTTAATACTAACCACTGCCAGCTGCAATGTTAAACACCATACAGCTCCGAACAGAACACTCAACTTCACATGATGAACACTTAATATTGACTGGAGTCAATATTTATGGGTTTGGAACCAGTACAACTGTGTTCCCTGCAAATTCCTTCTGGTGGAACAGCATAAAAAGCAGAGCTACACAGCATTTCTAATCGATGAAAAGTGTTAATTTATGTCTAAAATTAAAATTTAGAAGCATTTTACTTTCACCAACTGTTGGGCTTTACATTTAGGATCTTAGGAGTTTCCAAACACTACCACCTGAAATAAAAATCTGCTCCTGCCTACAGTATAAATACCAAGATCTTCAAAAGATCAAAACAGAACAAACATTCTCTCTGTCAGCAAGTAAGTGGAAGCTATGCCTGATCCCTACAGGAAACATGAATCTAGTTTAGGGTTTGTAGTCTACACTGCAGATTTCTAGTCACAATAATCAAGGGCTTACTATATACTTAATGAATTTTGTGACCTTTAGGAAAGCACACGTGGCTTAACCAATTTCAGTGCATTCAGTAATTTAAACTTCAGAAGAAAATGTTTACTTCCTTCAACAGAGAAAAGAATATTTCAGCTGCCTTTGATAAAAGACATTTTATTTCACTGAAAAGAGATCAGTCTGAATTACAAAGTCATTCATTGTTTTCTGTTTGTTTTAATACAGGAATGTATCAGAAAGCACCTGCCAGTCATTGGACCAAAGAGGCCAGAAGAAGAGAATCAATACTCCCATAAACAAGCATGATAAATATAACTGAAAGCTTCAGACAAAGCGTGTCTGTATTCAAATCCAGAAGACATTCCTTTTTGCAACAGGAAACAGGACTCCTCGACAGTATTAGTAAAAGTATGAGTAAAAGCATAGTAGTAAAACTTCTATCATAGCAGCAAACATTTCTAGGTTTTAACTACTGAAGCTTCAAAAGTTTTCTTCTCTATTGCCATTATATCATGCTACCAATTTTTTATAAGCATGAACTAGACAAAACTGCAACGTCTCTTGTGTTTTCATATACACTGTGAACATTAGAGGCAAAAATAATGGAATTAATGTCTTCTCAGAAAAAGTGACAAAAAACCCCTTCCACTTCACAACAAAAGCATCGTCTGAGAAACTGCACTAAAAACCAAGACATCGCGATTTGTAGAACTGCAAGAAAAAAACCAGACCCGAGGAGTACTAGTTTACTAAACAGGCCTTGCCTCTTGGTGTACAAATCCAAGAGGTGGGTTGGTTTCATCCTTTAAAGAGATGCCTGCTTCCCAGTACAGTATTAATTGTACTTTCAATGGCAAGGAGCATGAGAAATACCTATGGGAGTACATTGGGATGTTTAACTACTACTCAGCTTTGCAGTATTTTCACAACTGCCCATGGTAGAAGTGCTCCTGTTTTAAAAAGGATTGCAAATTTCTAATGGTGAATAGAAAAGTATAAGGAAACCCATCTCAGATTTCTAAAGCTTCCCTGAATTCCCACCACTCAACCACACACATGGCACTTAAATTTAATAAATAGTAGATATCTAGTAAATGGGATACAGTAAATATCCTCTTGAAGATAAAACAATTTAGGAAAATAAAGCAGCCTTGCTCTCAACTGTCAGTTTGAATTGAAGACATCAAGAGAAACGTAAAAAAAGAATCCAGGCACATAAAACAGAATAACAGGAAAACCACTACAGAACACATAGCCCAACCCCCAGAACGGTTAGCAGCCTTACCCCAGGTATAAAGGTAAAGACGTTGTATTTTTGATTTTTTATGGCATTTTTGGGGTATTTTTCTTCACACTTTTCAGGACACCCAAGCCACACTGTGCGAGCCTTCAGCTCTTTCTTTCTTCGGCAAATGTTTATGAGCCAGTCAGAACAACTGAAAAGAAAAACAATTGTTTACTTCAAAACTAGCATTTTCTATTGCTGATTACTATTTCCAAATCTGGAGTCCTAAAGGAAAAATATCTAAGAAAAACAGGTTTAGTTTTTGCCACATCTAAATAAGCAAGCATAATGTTGACTTGTAATATTTAGGCCAGTATTCAACTCATTCAGACTCACACGTATCTAAACACTTGCACATTCTTGACAGGAAGTCTTAACAAAATAATGACAAGTTTCACTACACCTTGTCCTAACATGGGTTTAAAAAAACTCTAGTTAATACAAGACTGCATTAAGCAGTGACTAAACTCCCCACTGTTAAATAATTGACTCATCCACCACACCTTACACTGCTTTGGCTAAACTCTTCATCTTCTATTATTGTTACTCAAATTATGGTAAGGATTGAAAAGGAAATAAGGCTTCCCTTAGATAAAGTTAGAAAAAAAAGCTTTGTATGCAATTACTAGATAACTTCCTCACAGCCACCTTTCAGTGACTGCAATTTGGACAAGGAGCAAGGAACGATGGGAATCAGAGCACAGTGGAGGAGGAGCAAAAGGCTGGCAAACAGAACGATGCCGCTCAGACTATTTACTAAAAACAATAAAAAAAAAGGAACAAATATGGATGGGACTCAACTCACCTAAAATCACCAGCCTCTAGGACTACCCCCAGGGACAGGGTAACACAGATAACCACAGATGGTTTGGAAAAAACTGGTAGTGTGGAAAGAAAAGCAGGTTTGCCATACACTGCATGTACTTGCTTTACAATCCTATATGTTAAAGGCAACATTGTCTGCCTATTTAATACTGAAGGGAGGTGCCTTCATCATGTTGGGAGTGGGTTTTAGGCAAGGGAATGAATTAGGAAGACTCAGCAGACAGCCCTTCTGTGAGCACCTACTGCAGCCAAAGCTCAGACCAAGGCAGGCAGAGGGATTCAGAGGGGAAGCTGAAGGTGAAGGTAAGTAACACATGCTTTCTGCTGAGGTTTTTGAATATACTGATAATATTTCTGATGCAGAAAAACAAAAAATACCCATTAGGAAGCTCTTACAAATTGTATTCAAACCAACAGAAAGGATTTTGATGAGAATGGGAGGGGAAAAGTACAAGCTAGTCACCTCAGTCACTGTACAGTCATCCTATTTGTATGCATTTGTAGACATCTGAAAGAAAACAAAGTCATAACCAACACTGATATGTCAAGAGCAACCTCTAAAATGGAAGTAATTTCCTTCTGAGAAGAGCCAGAAGCACTACAGCTTCCTCTCTTGACTCCTGGGGCTGTAAAAGATGTCCCTGCCCACGACCAGGGATGCTGGGCTACACGATCCTTAAAGGTCCCTTCCAATCCAAATCATTACACAATTCTCTGTCTCCAGTAAGACTTAGTTCTCAATATATTTCCATAAGGAAAGGAATATATTCTTAGAAGTGACACAGCTAGGAAAACTGTGATTGCAGAGTAGCTTGTTAAAAAACCAAAATAATTTCAGTGAAGTTCTGCAAAGCTTTATCTAGAACTTCCTGGGTAACTGACTATCACCTACTCAATTTTTCAGGAAAGCAAGTCAGAAGCAGCAGGAGTACATGCAAGGAGGAGATCAGGATTCAAAGCTGTCTTGACAGATTTGAGAAACTACCTGGAAGAGACAGAACACAATTAAACAGGCAAAAGCACAACTGAGTACGTTTACACTGAAATAATCAACTATGCAAACAAAGAACTGGAAAGTAGATGGCAGCTCAGAAGAGGAGGACTCAGTTACTGCCTAAGAAAGGAAAAAGGGCATATATGTGGTCAGCATGGCCACAACACAACACATCTCGTAGGAAAAGACCACACACAAGAGAAACAGAACCATTCAAGGTGTAGAACACAGGGCAGGCCTGTCCACTAGAGACACCAAAAGGAACAGAGCTGTTAGAGAAGGCAGAGTGTGGACCTAACATGGTTTGAAGCATGCAAGGAACAGCTGCCAAGAGAAAAGGGACAATTATTCTCTAGGTCCACCACAAGTAACAGCAGACTTCAATTGTGGCAAATACATAAGGGTGAGGGGACAAACACTGAGTAAATGCTTCTAACAGCTCGGGTGGAAAGGAACACCTAAGCCTGGAACTGCTGCCTCTGCAGGTCTCCAAGATCTGGTTAGAGCAGACATAAGCAATAGGTGTAATTGATCCTGCTGGGGCAGGGAATCGCCTGGATGACCTCCGAGGGTCCTCTCCTATTCTGCTTTTCCCCCATTACAGAACACACACACAGGGAGGGCAGGCTGATAGTTTACATCTCCACAGCCCCACTTCAAATGTTCCTGTCTGCAGCCTACCCTACCCCAGGCCTATTACAAACTAATTTTGCCGTGGAAAACGGAATTCAAAGTTGCAGGCACTTTCCAAGCAGAGCAGAAGTTATGCAACAATAAAATCATTCAAAGCAACCTTCACTTTGTTATGGAAATGCCACTACACCACTCTGCACAGACTGACATTGAAAACACTTCAGTTTGAAATGCTGGACTCTAAAATTTCCTGCCTGAAGTTTTCAATATGGAACAGGCAACAGTTTGCTTGGATCCTATGTAAACATGTGGTTTATTTGTTGAAAAAAATAAGCCCACTCAGCAACTTTTTCCCATCGCTTTTGAACAGCGACAAAGAATTGTTCTATCTTAAAACCTGTAACAGCTCAACAGTCAAACTCCAGCCCTGGTATTCAGGAACACACAAGTCAGAAAAATCAAGTTGCCTTGATCGCTTCTTAAATTTGTCTTGAAAACAAAATGAGCAGCAGTCTTTTTCTGTCCATCAGTTTAATGGCTGTGAACCTACCCTGCTGCTGCTGCACTGCCTCGTACCACCCTCCTCCCGCAAAGGTGTGGATCCTTGCTCCTTCCCTCGTGCTGACATCTACTCATGCTCTACTCACTACTGCTGTTTGAGTAAACCAGACCCACAAACAGATCCAGCTGTCAACCAACGCACAATAAAGAGGGGGACTATTTTCAGTTAGATCCAGCCCTGATCTTTAACAATCTCTAAACCCATAAAAACAGCTGAGGCAAGACAGGCTGTGTTCTTGCAGAAGGTGGAAGTACTGCACTCGGTGCCAGCTTGGATTTACACTTGATAAAGTGGAATTAAAGCTTTAAACATATTAGTTTCCAGGGCAGGGGGTGGAGAGGACAATACAAACAGAAGATAGAGTGTAGCTGTATAGTAAGAAGTGTCAAGACAGATCTGTAGCCAAAAAGTTCCAATGAAAATAAACTTTTTCCTGGGGAAAGTGAAGAAGCATGACAGCTTCTGTCTGTAAGCCCATTAGACAGAAACTCCCCAACAGTCTTCACAATCTTGCACTGCTTAAAATCAGGTTTGGAATGTAAACTGTAAACAGGCTGAACATTTCATTAGGCACAGTTACTTTTGTAACACAATTTCCTCAGACACCAAGGACTTTTATACTGCTAAAATGAAACATTTGACTAAAGCAATTGAGTTATACTGCCTGCCTTGCCACAGAGGTTCCCCCTCTTGAAACTACTTTTTTCCAGTACAAATCCCCAGAGAAGCTGACAGAGATGTCATACTGACCAGCAGCTCAGCAACCGCCAAGAAGTACAGACTAAAGAATGATGTCTGACAGGGAAACAACTGTGATTCCTTTGATCAAAGGGATTTGACAGATGCAGAGCTAACAACACTGGAGTTCTCAAACACAAGAAAGTCTCAGATGATGGAAATATTCCAGGTATGATGATGGTTCAGATGATTTTTACTAACTTAGAAGTGAAAATCAGTCAGATTCTGCAGTCTCAGCAGTAACCACTGTGTCTCACAGGAGGAATAAGAGATGGACGCTGGACACAGGAATCCTAATCTAGTTACATTCATTCAGATTTTTAGGAACGATGAAGTCTTACCTGATACTTCTGAAACTCAGACTATCAACGTCCAACATACACTGCATTTGTTCTGAGATTAAGATTCCACAATACAGAAACTATTTCAGTGCAAGGTTATGGACTCTTTCCTGGGCTTTCTGCACCCACTACATCCGTGTGAAACAAACACCAGTAGATAAATCAGAACAGCATTCTCCAAGGTTCAAATATCCCAAAAACATCATGCAAGATGGAGCACAACCAAGGCACTTTAGATTTACCTGATATCTTTAATATAAAACCATACCTTATGCTATGGATTTAGCAGTTAAAGATCACATACTTGTGTACTGATTTAAGCATTTATTTCAAATGCCCTGGCCTAGAAAATTCAACAGATGCAGAGAAAGCTTTTTTTCTTAAGTGAGCTATAAGCCACATTGCCTATATGAATACAACAGATTGTATAGCTGAAAAAATGAATTGAAATTAATTAATTAAAAGAACTCCAAGGGCTATCTATTAAATGGCTTTTTACGAACCTGTTTCCTAACATACTTTTTATTTGAAGAATAACCACAGTCTTCATAACAGTAACTGAAGCCATATTAAAAATAAATAAATAAATGAGTAATTGTTAAGAGCCCTTAACTTTTTCATAAATAGAGCCTATCTCTTCAAGTCAAAAGCTAAAGCAGAAGTCTCAACTGACTCTGCTGCTCAAATATAAAGGCTTTTTTTATTTTCTCCTTTCATTACTTTTATCCTACAAGCTTAACTGCCAGTATCTTTCACAAAACAGCATTTTCATCAGAATGGAAAGATAATATAAAAGCTCTATATTGTCTGCAAGGGTCAGCTTTTCCTTATTAGGTTTTAAGTAGCAGAAACTAGTTCTGCAAAGAAAACATACTGTAATTATTGTACTCAACAGGTAGCTTCAGTAATCAGGCCAAAAGCAACACAGTGGTCATGTCATTCTTAAAAGATCAGCATTTTCCCATGCTTCTGCATAACAAATGCATTGCAGATTAATTGAAAGCGTACAGGCCATCTCAGAGCCCAAATTAATCCCAGCATTTGATATCCCCTTCACTTCATATGGAAATGCCATTCAATGGCACCATTTTCATAGGGACAAAGTGTTTTTTGATAACAAGTGGAATGTAAATCTCATGAGAAAGAAATCAATCCAGCCCAAAGAACTCCAGAGTATTGATCTATGTGCATTATAATTTCACAAGCTTGAAGAGAATTTGTAAGTTAAAGGGGAAATGATTACAGCCACAAAACAGCTGCTGTATCACAAAGTTTTCTTTTAACTGCGCTATGAAAGCAAGAAATAAGCAGTTTCTGAAGTTAAAAGTTATATTGGTTGTACTAAGTCTTCAGTTTGTTCAAAATCAAAGACAACATTTGATTTAATTATGATTTTTTTTTCTTGCAACTGTTTAAAGAGCTACAGATTTCCAAATAGAATTCAGGCCATTCAGTTCCAATCAACAAGTCTATTGTCTAAACAGGAGTTTAAAGCTCAATAAAGGGTTTTTACAAAGTTGATTTTTATGTACAGTGAACTTTGTCAGACTTTCCCTATTTGCTCCTACCGAAACGGTGAAACTTTTTCACCTAAACAGTAACAGTTTGTGATGTAGCAACAAAAAAAATAAACAAATCTGCGAGATATAAAACTCTAAAGCTGCAAGTAAGAGATGGAAAACCTCCTCTCACAAAAATGAGACTAATCCTAATGATGCAAGGAGGGGAGGGGGACGGAGGGGAGTAGAATGTTGTTTGTTTGCAACAAATAAAGTGATTTCTGAAGCCAAACACAACACTTTCCCTGAGAACCCAGAAGAAATCAGGGGCCCCTGAGTTCAGTGCCAACCAAATGCCTCATCTTTTATTGTGGTCATCTTTCTGCCACAGCTTTGAGAAATTCAGAACTTAGTTTAAAGCACAAAAGGAAATTCTGGAGACTGGGTGAGGTTGAAATCTCAGGTAGGAGATATTAACTTCCACAAAAACAGGGTACAATTTTAAACTCTGTCCAGCTGAATTTAAGCTGTATTTAATCTCACACTTCAAAGAATGTAGTTTGGCTTCTTGAAATAAATTACAGTTGTTTGCATAACATGTATAATCTACCATCAAAACACATGAAAATTGTTTTCTTACCTACTCCTCTCCATTTCAAGTGTGAAGGCATCAGCACCCAATTCTATCCCAGACTGACACTTTACAGCACATAAAAGCAGTGTAACTCAGTCCACTACCCGGTGTGAGCAGCAACAGCACCTATGACAATACAGTAGCCTCATTTGCACGACCCTAGGCAATTTTATGAACTGCAAACAGGCACTGCAAAAACTCTGCTATTCTTTAGGCCCCAGCAAAAATTCATGACACTTGATTATAATGAGAAACCATGAAAAGAAGTAGCTTAATACAAACTGCACATCCCTGACTTTCAGCAATACCAAAGCCTCAGTGGTGCTCTCAGCCCAGGAGAAATCTCCCCATCACCACAACAGGTACTGACATCCTGACATCCTCTCTCCCAACTGCTCACCCAAGCTGAGGTTTTTATCCAGCCTGCCTGGACAGTAGCTAAGACACCATGGGATTCACCTTCCTTCCAGCTAATTTTCCATAGCTCATCTAAGAAGATGTCTACACCTTTCTTGTAGAAGTATCCTCTGCCTGATAACATTCTACTGAACTTTCAAGCTTCCACTAGGATTTTTATTTTTTAAACAGAGAGTTTATTTTTGCCATGAAAAATGAAAATTATCTGCTATAATGTTCTGTCAGAAAACAACAATGTGACTAATATGCCTCCAAGTATAAATACAAGACTGAATGGACCCTGTGCTGTATCCAAAATTCACTTGAGGAAATCAGCAAAGGAAGTCATACAAGTCCTCTCTCAGTGAGGGCTTTCCTTTTACACATCTAAATTAGCAGTAAAATTTGTATAAGACACATCAAAACAATGAATCCAGAATGAAATTTCCTTGCTCTTTTTATGCTCAGAAATCCAACATAAATATGGCTCAAGTATTTTCATCAGTAAGTTCTGCTGAGTTTGCAAGTTTTTAGGCCCAAGTTCCACTGAAAGCTGAGTTGTATCTGTCACTTTTAAAGAGCAGGCAAGAATATGGGCATTCTGCAGTTCCCAGCATTAAAACCACTTTGTGACATTCTCTTTGATCGTTAATTCAACTGAACATAAATTTATCTTGTGATGAGAGGCTGCCTCTGTCCAAACACTGCAGATTCTGTGTCAGGGCACCTACAGGGTGTGTTCTTGAGTGGTCTGCCTGTTTTCAGGAAAACTACAGGCTGAACTTGCCCAAGTATATTCTTCGAAAGGTATCTCAATTTTAAGCTAAGTCCAAAAGATGAACATCCTCTTGAAACACTTTAAAATGTGGTTTAAGGACTACAATGATAGTTCTGCATCAGAAACATTGCTTTCCAAAATCATTTACAGAAGCAGAATATGTATATTTTGCTACCTTACTTCCTACTTCTAATACCAATACCTCCTAATCTAATAATCCATGAGTTTTTGTTAAATCATTACAGAACAAAAAGAAATCATAGAATGTATTTTTCTGCACATAGTAAAGCTGTATAAGAACATTATTTCCAAACCAGAGGTGCCCAAACACAGCTCTACTTCAGTGAAACAACACTATCAGGCCTCTTAAGATTTATTAAGTGCCATGAAAAGAACCTGTGAAGGCATCTATCAAAAATCATCTGCCAGAAAAAGTATTCAAGCTCACAGCAAACACTCCACTCAATTCACGTGACCGATTCTCAGATTTTATCATTCAAGATAAAAAAAAAAAAAACCTTTGTGATTCTTAATCCCCATAGCAATTTCTGTATTTAGAAACTTCCTAGGAGTTCACTAGGAAGTTACTATTCCAAGGCAACTGCATAGAGCAGAGTTTAACAGAAGTTTCTAAGTAAGAACCAAATCAGAAGAGCTAATTGCAGCTGGAACTCACTCCAAGGGTATCAGTTACACCTATTCTTTAACCTTCAAAGTTCAAGTGTTAACTAATCATTAATTAAGGAGTTTGCTTTTTCTTTTCAGCAATATCAATAAAATGTATATATTGTCAACTGAACACACTAATTCCCCCAAAAGTAAAAGAAACTTTTATCCCCTCTACCCTCATGTGGTTTTCAGTAGAAATAAGGACCAGGTTTGTGTGCCATATTATAGACCTCAGAGCAGTACAAGTTTAGTACATGATCTCTCTTAAAAGCTGCTTTTTCCTGCAAGTCACTAAAGCAGCCAGGAGCTCTTCACACACAGCAGCAGCAATTCAAAACTTATTTTATTAACACCTGATAGTATCCTTGTAGGGAAAATGCAAAGAAAGAAATCAAAAGGTGGATGACAGGCAAATGATTGTGTTCCCACACTCTGCACATGTCACACAATACACAGTTAACGTTTACTTCATTCAATAAAGAAAAAGTTTAATCAAAAGTACTGGTACGCAACAAACCTAGTGCAAAGAAACTTCCAACCACCACAGATAAACCATTCTATGCCTCTTCTTCTCTGGGAAACTCTGGCTCTTGGTAGTGTATGGTAATCACTCTCATCATTTTCGAAGCCTTCTTCTGACATCATCAGTGGCATTTCATCCAAATGAGAGGACTCATCTTCCACTTGGTACCTAGCAAAGTGAAATAAAAACACTAAATAAATAAATACATCACTTTTTTATTCCCAGGAATCTCCTAAACTAACAAGGGTGGGGTTTTTTTTGCCATACAGCTATTTATTTTATTCATTTTCATCTAAAAATCTCATGTATTTGTCCCAACACAGCAACAAGAAATTCTGATTTGAATTAAAAATGAGTAATACTGCAAAAAATCCTGCAACCAATCACTGTCAATCACAGGACAAATAATTCTAGGGGAATTCTTGTTTCTTATATAATTTGTACAATTTGTACAGAGCTGAGGTTTCACTTAAGGGATTCTTTGTATGATTTTGTTAAACAGAATTTACTTCACAAAGTTTATTGCAGGTTCAAACGCCCGAGTGTTCATGGAACTAAAGACTTCAGCTTCCCACTGAGCTTCTTCAGCTTGCCTTCCTCATATCTACTCCTGTGTCTGCAGGCCTCTAAGCCACACTTTCCACACAACTCATCAGTATCTTAGTTTTAATTACTACAACATTAGTTACTTTCATAATTCTACACAAAAGCATTCAGCAAGTCAAAACAGATCTGCCTATAGAATCTATAGAAACAATACTAAAACAATGGTCCTTTCCTCTCCAGAAACTGTTCTCCAGTTCAGTTTTGCATTTCTGGAATGCTTTCTATGGCAAGACAAAATGCTGGAATATTTGGTAAGAAAGTTCCCCACAGTGCATGTAAATTGAGTAACTTGTTCAGTTGATCTTTTCAGCCCACTGGAAAAATGATTGAGAGGAACTGCACTACTACTTGGGTTTCCTTCCACAGATTCAGAGGACAAGATCAGTTAGAAGGGAATTTTAAAATTAATTAAACATTATAATCAAGCAAAGAACATACTTTATATGCAATAAGATAAACAATAGCCCTCATCAATAAAAATGCACAATACAGATTAAAAACTGGCCAGAGGACCTGCACAAACACTTAAATACAGGAAAAATGTATCAAACTGAACACAAAAGGAAAAAACTCAAATACATAAAAATATAACTTAACACTATGGGTAATAGTAGCCATCAAATAGGAACAGCTGAAATAAAAACCTATCTCACAAGATCAAAATCTATTCTGCACACATATTTTTTACATTTCTTAAACACTTTACAGTTTGGGAGACTAACAGCCTAGCACCAACCCAGCCAGTGTGCAGTATGTCACCCAGAAACTACCCTCACACTGGGACTAATGAGGAATAATTCGGAGAGCTCAGGAAAAGAAGCAAGAAAAAGACTGAGTCACAGAAAAGTGTGTTTGGCACGGAGCTAGTAAACTTGATTTTTATGAGTCTATATTGTATAGTCTTCTCTTTCAGTGTACATCCTGAGACTGCCCCACTTTCCCCACAACAGCCTAAAACCAATTTACACAAACCCAGCAAGCAACAAAACCAGAAACCCATTCCCTTTATGCGAGAGAGCAGGCAGCGTGCACGGAGCTCTGCCTGGGGATGGCTGAGGAGACACCCGAGAGCTGCTGGGCCAAGAGGAGAGGTCAGGGGAGGGCAGTGCTATAGTGGGTGTCTGCTACAAACTGCCCCAACAGGAGGAACACGAGATAAGGCCCTTTACAGACAGGAGCAGCTTCACATTCACAGGCCCTGGTCTTCACGGGGGACTCCCACCACCCTGGTACCTTGGAGGGTGACCATAAAAGACAAGCAATGCTGCAGAGTCCTACGGTGCTCTGACAAGGACTGTTCAACAAGGAGAGGTGCTCCGCTTGGCACTCTGCACGCAAGGAGGGGCTCAGGAGGACGTGAAGGTCAAACACAGCCCTGGCTGCACTCTAAGACGGTGGAGTTCAGCACCCTGAAGGCGGGCAGGGGGGTGCCAAGCAAGCTCACAACCTTGAACTTCAGGAGAACAGATCTGGCCTTTCCAAAAACTGCTTGGAAGAGTCACATTGTATAAGGCCTCAGAGGGAAGAGGCGTCCAAAAGAGCTGGTTAGTATTCAAGGATCAGCTCCTCCAAGCTCAAGAGATTTCCATCCCAATGAATAGGAAGTTGGGCAAAACTGCCAGGAAGCCTGTGTGAGGGAACAAAGAACTCCCTGCCAAAATCAGACACAAAAAGGAAGCACACAGAGTAGAAGGATGAGTAAACTAGACAGAATACAAAAACATTGTCCAAGCACCGAGGACAAAGCTAGGCAAGCTGTAGCCCAAATGGAATCAGTTCTGGCCAGGGACGTCCAAGACAAGGAGTCTGCAAGTACCCAGGTGCCAAAAGAAAGACCAGAGACACTGTGGGCTCACTGCTGAATGAGACAGGGGACCTGGCTACACAGAACACAGAAGAGCCTGAAGCACCGAATGCCTTCTTTGCCTCAGTCTTCACTAACAAGGCTGACTTTCAAGAGTCGCAGGTCTCGGAGAGCAGGGAAAGTCTGGAGCAAAGAGGAGAAGGGTAAGGTCAGGGAACACCGTATATATGTAAGTCCACGGGCCCTGATGGGATGCACACCAAGTGCCGAGGGAGCTGGCAGGTGTCACTGCAAAGCCACTTTGAGTTATCTTGGCTCAATCGTAGCAACTGGGAGAAGTGGCTGAAGAGTGGAGGACAGTAAATATCGCTCCTGTCTTCAAGAAGGGTGAGAAGGAAGACCAAGGGAACTATAGGCCTGTCAGTCTCACCACAGTCCCTGGGAAGGTGATAGAGCAGCTCATCCTGGAAATCATTTCCAGGCACACAAAGCACAAGAAAATCACCGGAAGTAGTCAGCACAGCTTCACCATGGAGAAGTCATGCTTGACCAACCCGATACATTTCTATGATGAACTAACCAGCCTGATAGAGGGCACCCAGTTCCAGGTGGTCCTGCCTGAGCCAGGGTGGGGGGTTCTGCTGACACCGAACAGCACCCTGAGCAGCATTCAAATCTTGACAGGCAAACCCCCTTATTTTACAAAGTAACATTACAAACACCAGCATGAAAAAACACCATCACTGGATTTGCATCTTCTCAGCTTACTGTATAGTGAAATCTGACATCATGTCCTTTTCCCCTACATCTTCTGTGCTGTGCCCTGTTGGATACAGGAATATAGTACAGCAGCTACTCACCTTTTGGGATGCCATTACAGGGAGAAGGTGAGGAAGAGACTGTATAGCAGGAGGAAGAGACTGTATAGCAGGAGGA
>JANVCC010000270.1:10015783-10070783 GCA_025345505.1 Todiramphus chloris collaris
GAGGAAGAGACTGTATAGCAGGAGGAAGAGACTGTATAGCAGGAGGAAGAGACTGTATAGCAGTAGTTAAGATTTCTATTGCAAAGGTACACCACAGACTTTACATTGGCCATGTAATAAACTGATGCCAACACAGTTAAGACAGGAAATATAACAAGGAAGAAGAGGAAAAAACAAACCAAAAGAAGAAAAAAAGCACACCAAAGTAATTATCTAGACACTTCTGGTTTTGGTTGTCAGGTGATGCCACCTCCTTTGAATCATTTGGTACAGGACATCATTAAGGTACATTAATAATTAAAAAAATAATGCATAACATGGAATAATAATAAACACACACCCATCCTCCCCCCCCAAAGTCAACTGAGTATTGGAACCTTATGCAAGTAAGACCTTGTGGAGAAAACCCTTCATGTTTCAAATGACGCAAAAGCACAACCACGCTGCAGAAAAACACAGGTTTCAAACTACAGAACTGCACACACTTGTTAAAAGTTAAGAGTTCCCAGAAAGTGAGTTCTGTGAAGATAAGGCATGAAAAATGCTTTCAGAATTACCACCACTGGAACCCACTTCAAAAAGGGAGAAAAAAAGGGGGAAGGGGGTAATATCTAAAACATGAAACACTTCAGCATGGTCTGCAAAAAGTTGCATCTGATGTTTAGCTTAACATGGTTTAACAATGTTAGTTTTCCTTTCCCATTACTATCAATGGGCATTAACATTATAGACAAGAAAAATCTGTTCACGAAAGAACAGTTATTACAGGGTAACACATACTACACTAAATTACATGGAATACTGTGATTTTAAGGCATTACTTACGCTAAGACTTCCAGTAAGTATACAACATGCTAGGACTTCCAGTAAGAGAGGCCTGTGTGTAAAGATTCAAATTCAATGTTTTTATAATCTCTCCTGGATAAATTTGCAGCTTATATTATCACAGTTTTAATACAGAGCTTTCCATTGCATTGTGTCCTGCTTTTAGACATCCAAACAACTAACAGTGGATCTGTAACACCTCCCAGTGAAATCACAACTCAGCACCTGTACAGCAAGCCACTGAAAAATCACAGATTCCCTTTACTTCTGTACAAAGTTAACAAGTGTCTGATTCAGAAAATTATATTCTTTACCTACAAAGCTAACACAGCAAACAGGGTTCAAGTCTCTCCTGAAAGAGCATGGTAGTGTATGGGAATTTTGGAAGAGGTTTGGCAGAGAAACACATTCACAGACAGGCACAACACTGAATCTCCTCTTGCAAATGTAATATTTGCAGAGGACATTGATGTCCTAATCATAAGTTCTTGAAGGGGTTTTTTTGCCATTTTATTATAAACTTTTTTCCCTACAATCAATATCTCAGCTTGTACTTTTAAATATGAAGCTTCACCAAGCAGTGAAGATAATGAGCATAAACACCATTATGTTTAGTAAGCCTGACTTCAAAATACAGCCTCTGAACTAGCAAGCAATTTATTCTGTTTCAAAAGCAATTTTGCTATTGTGCTGGAAAATTGTACTTCAGTATTTAAAAACAATAAGATAATGAATAATGGATTTTTCATAACTAGGATGAGGACAAAAATCTTTATGTCTTTGTTACCTGGCATTTTTCTGCACTTAATTGCTTGAAGTACTGATTTTCCTTGTGTGACAAATCAATTAAGTATAATCCTAGAAACTTTTACTAAAATAGAGAAGCACTGAAAGCAACACAAATAAAGAAACCAGAGTGAAGACATCAAAATTCTCAGCATGAGTTCTACTAAATCAGGTATGAAGACAACTATCTTGACAAAAACATGGTTTCCTAAAGAAAAAAGGAACACTAATATTAAACAGCTTTCGACAAAATCTGACTACTCCTCAGAATATCATTTAACAGATTTAACTGAAAGGAAACCATGCACAATAAGCACTTTTACATTAAATTTTGATATAAACATCTCCTGTGAAAATGATGCCTCAAGTTATTCGTGCCTACATCGTTCCCCTTTGATGGCTGTTCATCAGAGTAGATGTGGCTGCAGAGTTCCACAGGAGACAGAACTGGTAATGGTAAACGTTTTAATTCATTTAAATCTAAGATGACTATTTAGACTGAGAATTATTTCTGTATTTTCTGCCAGCTTTCCCTTGTTCTAAAAGAACATTGCTTCCAGCATTCAAGGGTGCAGCAGGAATACACAAGGGGTAGGGCCATCCTGACTGCACGTGCTGCTGGGTTTAACTGCTTCTGCATTTGGCAAGTGGCTATCTTTGATGAATTTTAATATCTGCCTGCTTAAAAGACCCAAAAAGGACAGTAACACTGGTTCAGCTACTGCATAAATACTGTTTCCTTGACACCTATGGCTTGTGCTAGGCAACAAATTCACAGCAAGGAAGAAACAAAGTTGATGTCTTAAAGCAGTACTTCTCAAAGCCAGTGAGGGAAAAGGGACGTGTGCCCACAGTCCTACACAGCAGAGGTGGCCACGGGGTGCAGCGCAGCACGGCAGACAGGCGGCAGTGGAAGAAGGTGCAGCTGACCATGATCGGCAGCTGAGCTACCACCACTTGCCACTATGACCATGGTCCATCCCACTGAGCACTGGCGATTTGCCTCTGGTCAGGGCCAGAGGAAAGCCTGCAGGAGTAAGCAGCACAATCTACCTCAGCCACAGCCTGCTCTACCTCCAGTAACTCCTCCAAGGGATAACCCAGGTGAACAGCTTCCCAGTTTGAGGATAAAGGAGGAGACTGCCAAACTGCAGAAATGCAGTAGGAGGAATAACAAAGGAAGGAAAAGCCATATTTATAGAGGGGAAGAAGTGTTTCTTAAAGGATAACCACCAAAGCAGGCACTGCTGTAGGCTGCCTGGATCAGTGACATAACTGTTCAGATCCTGTCCTATGACAAAGCATAAAAAAACAACCCAGGAAACTCTACAGAGCAGCAGAAAAAAAAAATGATTAAGAAATAGAAGCATGGTTGTAGAAGAACATGTAAGTATACAACATATTTCCCACATAACCACTCCTCTTGCTCCCATATCCAGTGTCTCCACCATACAGAATGCTCTGCTAGAAGCTACCTGAGAGAAATCTAATTACAAATACTTTTTTTTTTCCAAAATATTCTGCATTTCTAAAAATTGAAGTTAGAGGAGAAAAAGTAACTTCCAAACACCTCTGTGCTTTACACAGCAGTAAAGCCAGTTCAACTGCAGAGCAACTGCATTATTCCTAGATTACAACTGAAGTGGAAAACAGAAATACCTTCTACAGGGAACTGCATGAAATTTATAGAACTTCCTTTAATTTCTTCCTCCAAAACAGAGCAAAACTATTTCAGAAGGTTTTAGAATTGATTAGAACTTGCCAGTATTTGTCCCTATTTAGATACAGTTGAGCCTCTAATGCAAGTGCATTTCTGGTCAGTGTTACTTGGGAAGTCTCTGAACCCAAGTCCTGACCTATAAAAAAACACACGCACAGAAGGAAATACAGTTACAAAAGTGTCTGCATTGCCAGGACACGTGTGTCAGATCTCTGCAGGGAAGACATCCCTAACCACAGTATCCCAACACCAAACCTTTGGCCAGCTTTTAAGAAAGCTGAAGATTTGTAGAACTGAACATTTATATCCAGTTTCAAGAGTTAACTTTAGTGTTCTTGCACTGCAGGATCTTTAAAACCCTATTACAACATTCCCATTATAGCACAGTTTATCCACTGGGCAACAAAACAGGAGGAAAAAGTACTTCTGCGTGCAGGCAAGTTTATTACTGAGCGTGTCACAAAGATAAATAATACTTACAGCAGTAAGATCAAATAAATCAAGTTGCCCCCAGTCTTTTACAAACAATGCAGAGAGATATTGTGGAAAAACACAAGGCAGCATTTTTGATCAACTACTACAATAAAAAAATATTATTAAAAAAAAGCTGACATCATCTGCCATGCAGAACTAAGGGAAAACTCTTCCATCTGTTGAGATAAAGGCCTAGCAGCAGATGACAGTTATATTACCAAGGCAGCTTCCTTTCATCAGTAACTTATCAAAAATTGCTTAAATCACAGATACTAAAACTCCATGAGACACATACAGCAAATATTCTGAACGCTATTTGCCTTCTCTCTCTCCTAGCTCACACTTGCTTACCAAAGCTGTACCCAGATGGAGCAAATGCAGAAGATCTGCGTAACGAGGCCTTCATTAAAGAATCGCACCCTTCCTTATTTCCTTTGCTACACATCCTAACACAAGGCCTTTTTCAACCCATGACAGGATGAATAAGTCTCTGTACTTAACAAATAGGTACCAGAAATACCTACTTACACCACAGGAGCTCAGGAATCATCATCTACATTCACAAGAAGCCTATTTTTAATTAGTATGGCACGTCATTGATCACAACAACAGGACCATTTGATCACTGTCTCTGGGTACTGTTATTGACACTGCAGCCCAATCAATTGCTTTCTCTCCTTGTTCTTAGCAACCCAAATCACTGTATTTAGATACTACACACAAAGCAGGAAGGCATGTAAATATAAGGCATAGATAAAAACTTAGAGATGAGCAACCTTAGAAATAAGTTTATAGGGTATATTCTGCTGCATACGCAGCAACTTGTGCTCGATGCAAAACACAGCATCAACTGCAACAGTAATTTGAAGTTCTCAAACACTTTTTTGCCTGCTGATTTAAAATGCTTCAGATCAGGGCAATTACTCTAAGAATAATGATGCTGAAGATTATGACTGTCTCTAAAGCTGCCTTTGTGTGGAAGAGTATTACTAGTGCAGAAAAAAAACCAAAAGGACAACTTTTTTTGAAATACACAGTTCTAAGTGACATCAAGTGAAAGAACTGCAAGTAATTACTAAAATCACTTGAAATTCCTGTTCATCAAAACTTCCATCTGCAGACGAAGACAGAACTACTTCTCAGGTATGACACCAATGCAAGTGGCAGGGCATATGAACATATTTTACAGTTGCTATTGTGTGCAGCTCTACACGTGTGTAATACAGGTACCTGCATCATTAAATCAAAGACTGCTCTGCAAAGCAAAAGCCACAGAAACTGAAACAACACACGCTGCATAAAAGCTCTAAAAAAATAAACGTATGGCAAGGTCATTTTCCAAAAGTTATATATCAAGCTAATTTGACCTTTATCCCAGGCAAAAGTCTCAGAACCTGTATCTATCCTAATTCAGGTGCCAGTCCCAACAAGAAGTATTAACCTATGAATAAAGTGCAGCAAACAAAGCAACACGCAACCTGGGAATGCATGTGATCAGAACATACACTGAAAATAAACTTTAATAGCATTCACTAGTAACTTCTTTTTCTAAAATCTAATGGTACGTATAACTCCAGAGAGTCTTGAAAACACAGACCCAACTGCTGCTATACAACACACACACATATATATATACACACATACACACACAAAAGTGCCACACAAAAATCCCTGTTAGAAGAAACAGAATTAAGAGATGGCATCTCAGAGTCAGCCTGAGTTACTCAGTGTCATAGTTACAAACAACGGTGAATCTCCATTCAAAACTAAATTTACAGAAGGCTCATGACAAAAGATAGTATGGCCTGCAAGACAGTGACAGCTTTTATTATTGTTCTTAATGAAGTTTTACTCTGCAAAAAAAGACAAACATTCTGAGTTCCAGGTGAAGTCAGTAAAAACCAGGGGGGCAACAATAAAAGGACACATGACAGACCAGACAGTTCTAACTACAGTCCTACAGTGGTTTCTTTGCACTGCTTTGGGTCCTTTCCTGTTTATGCTGGAACAAAACACAGAGTTCCATTTGAATATATCAGCATAACATACAGTTGTGTATTTTAATGCATTCTCATTTCTAACACACCTAAACATCTCTATACTAGTAGCCGGAATGTAAACCACTTAACAGCAATACCCCTTTTGATTGTTCAGTGCTCATTACACTTCTAGCAAGTACTGGCCCAACTCAGAACATCTGTAATTCTGAGTATCATGGTAACAACCAACACATCTCACTTTAAGTTGCTACCTCCAGCAAAGAAAATTTCTGTCATACAGAAAAGTGTTTTAGATTAATCTGATGGGTCCACTTAGTTTCTAGCTCTGTATGCACATCACAGAGGGGAGGAAAAAAAGCAACAACAAATAAACAAAATAACAACCAAACAACGGAACACACAAGACAGGGGCTCTGATTTAAACAAAGCATCACAGAAGCCAGGATGATGTTCGGAGGTTTCTCCACACCAAGGGCAAGCGTGCCAGTCCCCGTGGCAGGAAGACAGACAGTACCCACTGCTGCACACTCACAGGCCTTAACTTCCAGGAGTTTGTGACCATAACATCATTAACAGTCCTATTTCTATGAAAAAGTAACAAGCATACACAGTTTAGCTTCCTGGACTAAACAATTTATTGCTCCTGGCCAAACAACAAATGTTTGAAGAAGTTACTGTCACCTTGCAACAGCAGCTTTAAAACATAAATGTTCAAAAGGAAACCGAGTTCCACCCTCGGAATGCTTTATCACAAATGACCCTGAATTCAAATCAATGTAAACATTGCCAATCCTTCATATTCGTCCATCAGTTTCAAACTCAGATTCAGGATGAAACCTGCAGAGTCATTCAGTTAGCAGGTGAGGGTGAGAAGAGCAGATGAAAATAAAACCTGTGCAACCCCACCTGAGTATTTTAAGAAACTCTGTTCTAAACATTCAGAAGTACCCGAGGAAAGAGATTCATAGGAACCTGCAATGCTGTAGAAAAACCAGAAGAACTATGAAGTATCTCTGGATGTGCACAACCCACACAACAGGTAAACACTGATACGCATCAGTGCTTGGCTTTTTTGAACAATTATGGACATTTTGGATGGACTTCCAGACCCACGATTATAGCAAAATAAGAGCCTTCTGTAAACACCATTCTACCGAGTGATGTTAGATCCTGTCAGCTCCGATTGCTGCACCGGCTCAACAAGTAGCACTGTGAGTTACTCAGGGAAGTTTTTATTCTTGTTACACTAAAATATCAACGTGGCACATAATTTGCCACTGGAATATGAAGAATAACATCTGAACTATGAAAACCACACTGTAGTGGTGGAACCAGAATGAATGCTTCTAAACCAACTGAAAGCAGGCATCAGGTATCAAAGTATGTTAACAAAGTTCACTCCCAAAGCATCAGAAACTGCACAAATCACAGAGTTACTGTACACACATCTAGTATTAGCTGTTGACATTTGTGTCTCTATTTTTTGGTGGTTCCCTGGGAAACCTAGCCAAATGCCTTGAGAAATCACAGCCAGGACTACAAGATTACTGGGAACAGCTTTCATTTAAAAGCATAAAACCAGTAATACTACAACAAACCATCTTACTTTCTATGTAATCTAAAAATCAGTTTGACATTTGTAAGCATCAGGGAAGTATGTGAATTCTCCAGGTTTGAGTTCTGCAGACTTCCTTTTTGCCTGGAATAGATTTGTTTTCTATCATAAAAACTTCCCATAAGCTACCACCTACCAGTTGTTATGGAAAAAATACCCTACATTCACTGGGACAGAGGGTATGTTATCCTATTATTTTAACTTTTTTTCCTTCTCGTGTAATTTTCTTTTTTGCTAATGACATAAAAGAATGAAAATTCAAAAAATAACAGTATGGCCAGTGCTTGAAACCAGAGTTGGTGTACCAGTGAGCAAACCACAGAGACAAGCAGTAGCAGTTGATCTGTTCCACAACTTGCCCTACAGCAACCACCTGACTTACCTACAGTCCTAAGCACACTACCATGACCCCTACCACGAAGAGTCACGCAAGAGGATTCCTTGCAGCAAGCAAATGTTTTTCATTGCATGACCTTTGTGAATGCCTGGAATGCAACTGAATGCATGTACCATGGTACAAAGCAGGTCTTACCAGCTGTGTCCAATCTCACCCATTCCAACACTTCCCTCCTTAGCCCTGCCAGCCCAAACACAAGCACATGCTGACAGCAGCACGTGCAGGACACCTGAACAAACTGGGTTATTTTAACTATGGAAAAATGAGGGCAGACTACTGATTAACTCTTTATCAGCTTCACAATTCCACCAGGCTTCTCGTTTCCCTTCCATCGACCTCACATGACAACACAGGCACAGCACTGTTAACTTCTTCCCTGTGTCTACCCTTGGTTGCTCTGAGGCTGATGACAAATACAAGCCTGACACACGAGAACAAGCGCATGCAGTCTCACTGCACACTTGAGGTGGTCCTGGATGTTCTCTGATCCTCTTTTACCTTCACAGTAGAAACAAAAAGCAGCAGCTATTTTCCCTGCAGATAACAGATCCTTCACGCTGAAGGGCAAGTGCTGAAACAAGCACTGGATCAATCACCTCTTCTTCCCCAAGCTTTCTACAACTATTCAATTTGAATAAACAATACCAAGATTGGGTTTTGGTTTTTTTTGGTTTTAGTAACTTCAAGCTGAACAACTTTTTACTTCAGGATAGATCTTCCTCATTCCTAACAGTAGCACACAGTTGTCTGTCCATGTGAGGTATGGGAAGATGGCAGAAGATAAAAAGCCTGAATTTCTACTGCAAAAATACTAAGTTGCCCTTAAATGTCAGAAATAAAAGCAGAACAGGATGAATGTGTTCACTGAATCATAGGTACCATTTAATAAGTATTTTTAATAATTTTTAAAAACAGGCCTTAACATACACAAAATGAATATTAAAAACACAGTTATCTTGCCGTGTTTATATATGAAGTACATCCTGGGACACTTTGTGGTTCTTTCCTGGCTACAGCTCCATATATAAGTGTACAATCTCAGGTGTGTATCATCAAAGTTTCTTTAGGTGTGCGAGAAAACATTCCAGCTTCAAAACACATGTTAACAGTCTAGCAAAATAACCTCAAAAGCACAAAGCACATCAGGGACAGTGAATGAGAAAGTCTGTCCTCACCACAAAGCAAACTGCAGCAACACTGGCACTGGCTCCTACAGACTGCTTAGCTCAAGCAGAAGTTACCCTACCATTTGCTTTGAGGCCACTAAAGGTTAGCAGCTGAGGAGTTGTATTAGCTGATGTTGCACAGTAGCAGGACAATCAATTCCAGTTAAAAACACTGCTACACTTCAGAGAGGGATCAGTGTATAAGACTTCAAAAGACTGTAAACTCTTCACTGAAGGAATAAACCACAGCAAATCAGAAACCCTTGAATCCCCAGAAACCACAGTGCTGGATTAAACCTGAAATACCAACTCTCTTATATTTTAATCAGCGTTTGTTTCTGAACATCTTCAGAAGTACAAATTATACCCCTTTAGGCAAAATCCACATCTATATATGCATGTGATAACTTCCTACATATCAGAGACCTCAGTGATTTCAACACTCTTGAAAGTATCTGCAACACCAGGACCTTTGCTGCAGTCTCCACAGGAATACAAGGCTTCTTCAGAGGCTGTGCTGAAGATAAAAGATTAGAAAAGCAGGATGAATCATTCATAAAGACATAGGAGCTGCAGTTCAATTACAAGCTTAGAGTCCTAAGATGAGTTGTAGCTCAATTATCTACACTGACACATTTCCTCTTTCACTTTACACAAGACACCTCTGACACTACCTTCACAAGCATTCCCATGCTTTTGGTGACACCTTCCAAAGTACACAAGGGGTGCTCTCACAAATGCAGACCATGGTATTCTTCACTTGAAGGAGAATAATCAACCTACTCAACTCACCTTAAGAAAAGCAATTAAAGTGAGAGAAGAGGGTGGTATATGTATTCTAACTTTCAGAGTTCAAAAAACGCTATTTACTTCATCAGCTGATCAAAGTAAAGAAACATAGAATGGTAGTGGTTGGAAGGGACCTCTGGAGATGATCCAGTCCAACCCCCTGCCCGAGCAGGGTCACCCAGGGCAGCCCACACAGGAACAGAGCCAGGGGGTTTGAAAGTCTCCAGAGAAGGAGACTCCACAGCCTCTCTGGGCAGCCTGTTCCACACTCCATCACACTCTCAGTGAAGAGCTTTTGACTCATGTTGAGGTGGAATTTCTTGTAGTCCAGTTTGTCACCATTACCCCTCAACCTATCACAGGGCACCCCTGAAAAGAGCCTGGCCCCTTCCACTTGACACCCACCCCTCAGATATTTACAGCCATTTGTAAGGTCCCCTCTCAGGCTTGTCTTTTCCAGGCTAAACAGCCCCAGGGCTCTCAGCCTTTGCTCATCAGAGAGATGTTCCATAGCTTCCTTTGGACTCTCTCCAGTATTTCCCTGTCCCTCTTGAACTGGGGAGCCCAGAACTGGACACAACACTCCAGACGTGGTCTCACTAGTGCAGAGTAGAGGGGGAGGAGAACCTCCCTCAGCCTGCTGGACACACTCCTCTTTAGGCACCCCAGAATGACAGATCATACACACTTAACAGATCAACTGTGTCAACTGTTTAAGCAATTGAACAAAAGGAAGTGAAATCACAGATAATCATTTGTGTGGAGGATCAGAAAGTTAAATACGTATCACCTGAACTTGAGAAACACAGATTATGGAAGACAATAACTCTGGAAGATGTAATCTGAACAGGAAGGAATTCAGTACACAATCTCTGGAGGGTGATGTTGATCAAACAAGGTAGAGAGGAAGAAGCAGATCCACAATGGATTGGTAGCTCCTTGCTAGATCTTACAGCTTGACAAATCTGCTTATAAAGCCAGGTTTAAACAGTTTATATAAATAATTGTAATTACACCTTTAATAAACCTGTGTATCTACCTGATTTATGAACTCAGCCCATCACACCTATAGCATTGTTCAGATCACCTGAACACTCCTAGGTAACTTACAACAGAACCACCTGATACCTTTCACAGGCTAGACTAACTTATTGCCTACATAATCCTCCCCTTTCCCTCCTTCTTCCACAGCACAACACCTACTGAGAAGCTTACGGATTCCAACAAGAGCTTCACCTGCTTCAGTTCTCTGAGGAACAGAGATGATGATGATGACACCACGAGATGACCAATCTTCTACAAACTGTCAGACGTTCAAGTATTCACAAGACAGGGAAAGTTATTATTGCAGACTGTCTGCCAAGCTCAGGAGTGTTCATAAAAAATACTCTTATCTAGCTTATGAATCAAGACAACATAATTTAAGCTTAGCCTATTTGGATAACAATTTAACAGCATTTAATTTAACAATAATAATAATTTAACGAAATTTTGGACAACGTAATTTAAGCCTAACCATTCGGACAAAGAAGCAAATACATTTTATTCATGATGAAATGGATTTATCACTGAGTTTGAATTAGAATACCAGCACCAACTACTCCGTTAGAAAGTCCATTTACTTCAGATCCTACAACTAATCCCTTCAGACCCTGTGTCTACAGCCAGTGTTCTACAAGAAACAAGAGAAAAGGAAATAAAAACAAAACTCAAAAATCTAACTTTAATCATATTCTCCACTGTGGGAATGGGGCCCAATAGAAAATTACGGAGCAAAGTTCTTCCTTTCTCACAACAACACTACATCGAGAAATAATACAGAATAATGGGAAGCAAAGAAACATCCAGTCCTTGCCTGAACACTTAATTTGATGGCAGACCTTGAAAGCAGCTTCTTCATATTGCTTAACAGCACACTTCAAGAAAACTGGAGTTATTTCTCAGCTTCAAGAACATTTTCCAGGCTAATACACACCTAACTCACAGCATATTCACTAACAACGCCCGGAGCAGCCACCCAAGGGGGGCAGCCGCCTGGGAAGTCAGCTGCCGGCAAGGGACCGAGCTCGGCGGAGCTGCAGGCGGTGCCGGGGCAGCGAAGGCCGCACCCGTGTGCGCGGGGCCGGCGCCCGGAGCGGAAGGGCCGAGAGCGCCCCGCGCATCCCGCCGCGGGGCCCCGCAGCATCAGCCGCCGCCACCGCAGCCCGGGACGGGCCCGCGCCCCGCCGCCGGACGAAGGGAGGAGCGGCCGGGTCCGCGAAGGCCCGGAACGGCCAGGGGCTGCCGACACCCCCCGCTCCCGGCCTACAGGGGGGCCCTCCCCACGGAGCGAGCAGGCGGGCCCGGAGCCGCGCAGGGCAGCGGGGCTGGGCGGGAGGCTCGCACCGCCCTGCCCGCCGTTCCAGACGGGAGGGGTTCGGCAGGGAGGGAGAAGCCGCCGCGCCGCCCCTGCCCGTACCTGTTGTGCCTCTGCGCCGCGGCGGCGCTGGTGTAATAGGCCGCTCTCCGCTGGGTACTGCGCGGCACCGGGTGCAGCGGGATCTGGTCCGCCATCTTGGGGGAGCCCCCCCCCCGACTTCCCTCCCTCCACCTCGCGCTCCGTTCGCTTCCTCTCCGCCCCCCGCCCCTCCCGGCACCGCGCTCGCCTCGCCCCGCCAGCCACGGCCGGGCCCTGACGTCACAGCCCCGCCAGCTGACGCCGGGAGGAAGGAAGCGCCAGCGGGGCGGGGCCTCGGCATAAACAAGGGGGCGGGGCGGGAGCGCGCAGCGCGCGGGCGGCGGGGGCGCGCGGCCGGGGCAGCGGGAGCGGGAGCGGGAGCGGGAGCGGGAGCGGGAGCGGGGCCGGGCCTGCCCTGCCCTGCCCTGCCCTGCCCTGCCCGTGCCGGGCTGAGGGGGCGGCGGGAAGCGCTGCCGCCGGCCTTCCGGGGCCGCGGGTAGAACGGCTTGGCTGGCAGCGGACCTCGGAGGGTCTTGAAGTGGATCTTTAAATGTCCCAGCTCCTCCGGCCCCGCTGCAGGGAGCGGCGACATCCGTACCTGGAGCGGGATGCTCAGAGCCCCGGCCAACGTGACAGGTGATGCTGTCGCACCGGGAGTGCTGTGGCTGCTCACCGGTGCTGAATGCAGTTGCTTCTTCTGACCCACCCACCTCAGACCGAAACGCTGCTGAACCTTAGAATGTGTTTCCATGCTAAGGGGCCGCGCTCGGTGCTGAGGCTCCACGGCAGCCGCTGTGCGCTGCCCGGCGCTTCTGGCTGCTGGAGCGGGGGTCACAGTGGCGGGCAGTGCCTGAGGTAGCTCACCGAGTGAGAATTTCTAAGCGCTATTGTAACTTTTAAGAGCATTATCTGGTTACTGAACATCCTAACTGATAAAGAACACACAAAGTTGAAACTGGAGAGCTGGAGCAACAGTTGACAGAATCACACAATCCCAGGTTGGAAGGGACCTCAAGGATCACCTAGTCCAACCTTTTAAGGTAACCTATAGATATAGTTTCAATGAGCTGGCCCAGCACCCTGTCAAGCTGAGTCCCAAACCTGTCCGGTGCAGGGGCATCCACCACTTCCCTTGGGAGATCATTCCAATCTCTGATACACAAGGCACAAGGCTCATGTGAATGAAAGGGACAAATCCCTCCGCTGGGCATGCGGCAAGATTTCCTGGGTTTGCACCCAGGATTGCACTCAGAAATGCAAAGGGGAAGAGATTTATTTAGCTTTGTAACTGTGAAGATCACTATGGAGTTGTTGGTAGCGCACCGATAGAATCATAGGATTTTACATGAGATTGGGAGGGATGTCCAGGTGTTATCTAGACCAAGGCTCTGCTCCAAGATGTCAGGTTGCTCAAGGTCTTGCACAGTTGAGTACTGAACACCCCTAAGGACAGCACAGTGTTTTCACAGCTTCTCGGGGCTACTTGTTGCAGTGTTTGTCTTGTGATAACAGACTGCTAATCAGTGATCAGAATTTCACATGTTCCAAGTTGTTCTGTTGCTTTTCATCCAATAACCGCTACAAAAATTCTAACTTCATCTTCCCTGTACCTTCCCATTACATCGCTGTATTCAGCCACAGCTTTTCTTAGCCTTTCCCACTGCAAGCTGAGCAGGCTGAGCTGTCAGACATGTTTCCAGCCTGCTGATCATCTCGGTCACCTTTGCATAGACTCCACAGTGTCCTTTTGTAATGAGAAGACCAAGACTGGACACAGCAGTCCAGACACAGTCAAACAAGTGCCAGACAACTTCTCGTGCCTGCTGGCTACGTGGTTGACCGAGCTGCCCGAGCTGTGGGTGGCTGACTCTCCCTCAAGGAGCATCTTGCTGTGTCTCATGTGCAGCCTGGCAGGTCATGGTGTGTGGAGCTCCCTGCCTCCTGCCCCTCTGCGCCGCTGCCTGTACTTTATGTCTTTGAATAAGAAAACACAACTCTGAAAAATCTCAGTGTACCAATTTTGTGCCAGTCCTAGATGCTGCTGTGGCCCTGGTTATTACAGTTCTGCTCATCTCCTAACGTCAGTATTTTAACTTTCATATTAACAGCTGTATATGGAGAATTCTCATGTGGCTGATGAAGTTCCTGCAGTTCCTTCCAGTTTCCTATTTGATTCAAGCCTGGAGCGGAGCAGTTTTTGAACGAAACAGAAATCACTAAATTCACAAGTTAGCAGCCTAAGACCCATCTTCTTGTCTCTGCAGAACTTTGATTCTGGTTATTTAGCAGATTATTTAGCCTGCAAGTGTCTCTAATGTTACTCAGTTATGTGTATGTGTTTGTAAATCCCCTATGTGTAGATAAATACATGAGCTACCATATATAATAAGAGGTTTATTATTGGCAGACTTGTAAATGCCCCAGCATGGGACAATCAGTAGGAATCATAAATGCCTTTAGAGTCTTGGTTTCTGACTGACTCTCATGTATCCTGTAAATCTTTACTTATTTATGACTGTTTTAAGGGTTTAAAAGACAAATACTTCACTATTACCTTAATGCAGAGAGACTTTGAACCATAAAGACTTCTGAGAAGAGGAAAATTACAATTGCTTAATAAATCAACAGCCAAGAGGATGACAAAGTGGTATATTTATAATTTTTTACTGCATGCTGTTGTGCTGACTTCAAATATGTGTTTAAAATTTGTAGTTAAGGCAGTTGCTGGAAATCTGTCATCATCTCAGCCTCTTGATCACTCTAATTGCCTTTTACGTCGGTATTTTCATAAAGTGAGAAGAGCTTTTCAGGGCGTGGACTTTGTGTGGCCTCTATCAGTCAGTTCTGCCTCTAGATTTTCATGTAATCCTGCTTTACGTTTTTTTAAAGAAAATTCTTACCATTTATATAAAAGGGTTTTTTAATGTAAATTTGAGACTCTGACATATGATACTTAAGGACTTTTCAGGATGTCTGCAGCAAGTGTGCCTGCATTTTCAAAATAGCATTTCCTTTTCTGTTTAGAAATCCCAAAAGGTCACAGGATAAACTTGCCTTTGATCCAGATTTTGCTAATCTGGCATCTCAGGCAGGTGTGATTTTGCTCTATGAAAAAGGCTTTTCAGTTCAGGAAAGAAATAGTTTTGCATTCAATACTAAGCACTGGTTAAATAATAATTGTCACGTAAATATGATAACATACATTTATGATAACGGGCTTATATAACACCATTTGGAAACAAACTTTCTGTATCATCCTTTCCATGTTTCTTTTTACTATTATTTTTTTTTGCACCTTTTTGCATTTATAACAAGAGGCAGAGATCCAGAACCTCTGATTTATGGATCTCGTGAACTCTTGCTTTAACTAGGAGTGACCCGGTATGGAAGCTGGTTTGCATGTGTTGCATGTATCTGCTACAGGTGCAGGACCTGTCTGTAACGGGTTCTGCCTGATGTCCCCCGAGGGCATTTTATAATCATTTATACTTTCACTACCATTCTGCTTCTGCTCTACATGTTCAAGGTGAAGTGCTCCCTCCCTCCTGATCCTGTTTACATACCTAGTATGTGCTAGGGTAACAGGGAGGAATTGAAAGACAGTTTGAAGCTAATTCATCCTTCACTACCCTTCTTGGAGCCAAGTTATAAACTCAGTTCTACTGTAGTCAATCTGTGGAAGGGATACTAAAATCAGCTGAAAAAAAAAAAGAAATGAGTTTCAGTAACCCTCATACAATGCTACATGATACAAAAATTACATTACTTTTATATTAGGTATTTTCTCACCTCATCCTTCAAAGCTCCTTGCATTTCCATTTTAATTGTGGACCTTTTTTCATTAGTGCTGAACCAGCTCAGTATCTGGCTTCAAATTTTCAGCAAACTGCAAATCAGTCCAAGACACCTAGAGGCTTAGAAAAAATCTCTGGCAAAATCTGAGCACAGGAACACCCGAAGAATCCTCTTGTCATTCTAGGAAGAGCTGAAGGTAGGAAGGAAGACTAAATCAAATAAATTCTTGCACTGTCAGAGTGAGAGAGCAGAACAAACACAAAACAGAGGGAGCCAAACCAGCTACGGTTATCAGTTTTGCTAATTCTAACAGCAGTGCCTTCACATCTTCAAGCCGTATCAGTAGGATGCAACAAAATGTTGTCTTGCTAAGGGAAAGAACAAAATTGGAAATACTATTTTCCCAGAGAGGATCGTTGTTTAAAAGAATGAAGCCACATGCAGTTCAGTTGTGCACCAAAATCAATGAGCTCAAAAGCACCAACAAGAAGTAAAAATAATAATATAAAATATTACTACACTATGAAACCAGACTGGAATGCAATAGGTACTGGAAACAAAACACTAAAAAAATTACCATTGTCTGCATAACTACAAGAAGGAAAAGCCTATTCCTACACATTTTATTTTTAATATTCACAGCATTCAGTGTTTGTCAATTAATTGTGCTCCCAGCTGTTACATTTCTTTCAGACCGTCCTTCAAGGTCTTCTCTTTTGTAAATGTCAACTCTCTGCAGCTCTGCAGGATTTATAGACTGCTAAATCTCTTTTGTAGTCCATCCTTACCAAAGTGTGGGTCCTGCCGCACCGGCTGTAGACCAGCTTTGTGCCATCCTCACCTGTATTCCAGCCGGTCTTTCTTTTAGAATAAAACAGCAGAAACATCCTCTCCAAGTAAACCAGCAAAATTATGAATATGTTGTGTTTTGGATTTTGCTAGAGTTACAGTAACATAGCTCTCTGAAGAGGCTTTTTCGCCAGTTCACTTGGCAAAAACATCCAAGCAAGTTCTCGAGTACTTAAATCAAATTGCTTTGGAAACAAAGGTACGCTCTGGTGACTTCTGATACAAACATCAGCTGTGCCTACTTTTAAGCTATTAATTGTTGACTGTGGATAAACAAAAGGAGAAAATGAAAATACAGTGCTTGTTATTTTACTGAGCTTTCAAAATGACCCTTCAGTGAGAACCTTCTAGTAGTTGCTCACAGCATCTCTTCAGTTATGTTAACCTCTAAGGTAAAAAATTGCTTCCCTATGTGGTTAAAAATTCCATACCTTTTAATTTCTAGTCAGCTCCTGAGATACTCTTTCCTGTCCTCTTAACGTGCCTAAATTCAATGCAAGATTTTTATTTATAATTGGAGATGAAAAGCCCGGGGACTCAAAACTTTTGGGCTCAAAACTTCTGATCTTCTCTTAAAACCAGTGAGCATCCAACAAAGTATTTCCATCATCTGTGCTGCAAAACCGCCAGCAAAGCACACCAGTGCTTCAAAAGGACACAGTTTTTCTCAGTGTCCTCAGTGGGTTGATTTTAAGAAATTCCACTCTGTTGATCTTTCAAATAAATAAATACAGCTGCTTTAATTACTCCTTGAAACTGAAAGAAAATGCACCCATGGATTAATTATGAATTTTGTGTTGTTTCAGAGCTTCTGAAAATGTCACGGAAGGACAAACGAGGCCCAAGTGTACAGGGAGTATCCAGTTGTGATTGCTGGTATTGTGCTCACTGGATCTGGTTTTCTACTGCAGTTTCTGTTACAATAGTGACGGTCGCTTCAAGTGGGATTAGGGGTTTTTTTTTGTGCTGAATGCTGAACTGAAGTAGATGAAGAAAAATTTTCCAGATGATAAGTGACAAAATAGTGTCTTGTATAGCGTATCCTTCAAAAGTCAGAAATCACTTAAAACCCCCTCTTTCTCTGATACTTTTCATCTGCCCCAACCATCACGCTCAGGCTCATAGCAAAAATGTTTCTTATTTGCCTCAAACTTGCCACTGAAACCACTTTTCTCTCAGTCATTGTGGCTCCTGTTAAAACCTAGACATCAGCTATTTGTATATTGATTTCACTCCAAGCAGCAGTTTGAATCTTACAGATTTTCCCTGTATAGCACCTCTTTTCCACCTAGGAAACATAATTTTACACATTCTTAGCCTCATGCCTGCTACCACACCCCGGATCAACTCAGCACGAGCTGAAGAGATTGTTTTCCCAGCTCATCATGTTCAATGTCTTGTTTCTTTCCATATCCTTCCTCTAGCTTCTTACAGAAAATCATCTGTCTGACTTGTTCCAGGTTTATTTACCTTCTGGGAAAATATGGAGCATCCTAAGGCAGAAATTTGCTTCCATCCACGACATCGTATTGCTGATCTCTGAAACACGAGGGTTTTCTGAATGGTAGGCAACACATTTTTGGGGCAATCTCCACACAACACAGAGAGTAGTTTCAACACCTGATTACCATTCTTCATATTATGTCAGTTAGAAAGTGTGTCTGGCCAAAGCAGGCTTCCGAAAGCGAGTTAGTCGAGTGCTGTTTCCTCCCGTGCTTCACCAAGTGTGTGCTCCATCACAGAGCGAAGAGCCTGAGGTTTCTTACCTTGCTGAGGGTTTAGATTTGGGGAACTCCCCCTTGATTCAATGAGCAGGTTCGCTGAGAAGGGAAGTAGAAGTTTTGTGGTTAGATACTGTCAAGATACACAGCATGGTAGCTCTGAATGTTTTCTTTCAATCTTCTTGCTTATGAAATGGAGTTATAAAGAAGAGGGAGAAAAACAAGCTGGGCAAGATGCAATCCTTCATGCAGCTAACACGTCCCAAGCCCAGTACACATCCAGAAAATATCCCTCACAGCCATTCCTAGTACAGTGTAGGCACTGCTACTTTCAGAAAGAGAGGGCACACCTTAAACCCAAAGACAAAACTTCAACCTGTGTTTGCATGCAGGACATGTATAACTGAGATGCAAGAACTATGAACAAAATCTCTTGTTAACAGTGTTTTACATATGCATCTACACATGCTAGGTAAGAACCTTAGCTAACCAAAACGCTCCTTTCTTTCTAGTATGTCAAGTTTTAAACTTTCAGCTCTAACTTGATGAAGCGAGGTCTTCAGCAAATGCCTTCTAATGAATAGGTCTTCTATTTGTAACTGACTTTCCCATATCAAACCCACTAGGAGAGAAAAAACAGCAATTATTTATAATAACTTTATTGGGTATAATTTCCATCTGTCTTTGAAAGCTCCGCCTGCTGTTTTCAGGCTGTGCATATTAAACAGAAGTGCTTACACTTGCCCTTGCTCTTGATCCACTCTTTGTGTGCAGCAGTGCCTTTCTTCTTCTGAAAGATAGGTACAATTTGTGTCCACATAAATTATACTGTACTTGCTATTAACATTCTTTTATCTGGTAAATTACTTACACTGATTATGTTGAAGACTGTTCTATGAGCTGTTGATAATACAGGTCTATGATTTGGATGTAATATGTCATTCTTAATTTAGGACAAGACTGAAAGGAGATGACAGCTTGCTATAACACATGGAAAAAAATCAGGTCTTAGCCACATGCGTTCAGGAAAGCACCCATGGTAATATTTGCAGCAAGAAGCATGTTCAGCCTTGACATCCTGGCTAAATTCCAGCTTCAGTACTTATTCTGTCTAAACCTTTTTGCATTTCCAAATAGGTGATTATGGTATTTTAATTTATTTCATGCCTCAGATTCATGAAACACATTAGCATAAGTAACCTCCATCCTACATTGCACTGGAGAAGTAACAAATGAAAAATTATCCATAGTTCCTTCTCTTAACAAATAGTTAGGACTGAGATAGAATCACGCGATTTAACTTGTCCAGTCGACCACAAGACTAGAAATGCTATGCTGCTGATTGACCAAAAGGTACAGGGTCTTGAAATCATGATCTGGAGTAAGTGTGTTGTATATTCAGAGTAATTGAGCCCCATTAGTAGATCAGGATACTGCAGGGCTGAACCATCTCAAAGAAGGGAGAGAAGACAGAGAGATCTAGCCTTCCATTCATGCAATCCCATCTCCTAATAGCAGGTTCCAAGCAAATGAAGATTTGACATTGTATAAATCTCACAACACGTTTATGATGGTGGTATCACATCCGTTTTTCATGTGAGGACCAAAAGGAAAGCATAGATAACAAGAATATGTAGTAAATAAATGTCAAAAAAATAGGAAGAACTGAAATATATTGGGTAAATTGCTCTGCCTTTGTGTCTGTTTCTGCACAGTGCTGAAGTCTTCCTTGGAGGGTCTCAGCATTCTCACTGATCTAAGAAAAGAAACGAAGGAAGCTGCTCTTGCAAAGTCTGCTTTCTCTGAGCACCCATCACTGAAACAAACTGCATTTCATTCACTCAGAGATTAATTTCTCCCTGTCACTAAGGACAATCTTTAGTATGTTAAAAGCAGATTTCTTCTGTGAAGTGTAAACATCTCACACTTGTGTAAGCTATGGTTTTATTTTTGTAAGAGTAGATGGTTTTTTCAGAGTAATGCAAAAAAAAATAACCCAAAAATATAAATAGCCAAAAAAAGATTTTTATAAATGGCATATTTCTAAATCATTTTTATTATGATAGCAATACTAAACAGATATATGTACAGCCTCTCTTGCTTTTAAGCTGATTCTTACAATGACATATGACACAAAAAAAAATTGCTCTACATGAACAAAAAAAAAATCCTTGTTCTTTTTAATGCAGTTCAGCAAAGAGACATAGCCCCAAAGCGCCAGTTCCATCATGCTGCTGCACAGATCTGGCAATCAGTGATTATCCAGTGTCTGGGTCCCAGGAGGCAGGAGACAGCTTTGCGGTGCTGAATTTTCTACTATTATTCTATTATTATTTTTAGAGTGCCAGTATACTGCAGACATTGCTTATATTCTTATATTTTCCCTGTGAATGAACTTGTTGAAAACTAAATATCCATTTGCTAAAGAAAGATTTTTAAAATCTCTTCTTCTAAATAAAGTGCAGTTAACACTCAGAAGCCACTGTGCTCTTGTACACAGTTGCAGTCCTGCCATACTGAAGGCACTGGGTGTTTTGCCCAAAATTTTTGTTCTTATGGTTATGTTGTCATAAGTCATTTTTATGCTGTGCAGAGTGCAGTGTTACACCCTTCCACCCTCTCCAGATGAGCAGCCAAGATACTCTGCCGTGCTCCGCTTCGGTTCAGCAGAGCCAGTAGGATTCAGCCCATACCACTGGTGCACCGTTCCCGCTGTTCGGACACGCGCGATACCTGAATCCTTCCCGTTCAAGGGGTGAGGCAGATATTAGCTACTCTGTGACCTCTGAGCCATCCACAGAACCTGCCCTGCAGACCTGTGGTTTGGCACACTTTGTGGACCTATTTGCAAATCTGTTCCTTACCTACCCTTTTAAAAGCTATGCAGGATTAGTGCTTCCTCCAGGAGCCAGGCTAGAGAGAGCTCTCACCCACCTTCTGTATGCACACGTGTTGCTCAGACCTTGCCTTTGAGGGGTAAGGGTGCTTATTTATGAAAAAGGAATCAAAAGACGAGATGCTAATTGACCAATTTTTACTTACGCGTTTCTGCAAGAGGGCAAACCAAAGTGTCTTACTCCCTGCATGCAGTGCACACAGACCTCTACTACATACAGATCCCCAGTTCCCTGTATGGCCTGTACATAAAGCAAAGGCAAGAAGGAAGAAGGTGGAAGAAAGGTTTGCTTCCTCTTGCCAGCACAGTTCTGGCCCTGCAAATGGGAATTCTCCCTTAGTGTCCTTCTGAAGCACGCAAAACACAACAGTTTGTGGTTCTAAGCAAGGCTGATCAAAATCATGCAGACAAAATTGTTTTGATGGAAAACTGGGTTCTGAATTAAATACGTATTTTGAAAAGTCTTTCCTATAGATAAAAAGCAAGAGATGATGCCACTTTCCAAGAGCTCTGAGAAAACTAAAAGAAAAATCAATCTTCATTCAGCTGTATTATCAAAGTTTTTGACAAAGAAAAAAATCGGAGTGAGGCAATTCTAGGTTCACTAAGATGCTTCTGAGATAGCACAGCTGTTCCTCTGTCCCACACTGAGTTTTTATTGCAAAGCCACGGTGTAATGTAGCAGATCTTTTAAATGGCATTAAATCCCCCTACTCCTCAAAATAAAATATGGACAGTCTATATAAGAACAAATTAATTTTGTCATTTTCATCAATTAAGCTTACTGGAGTACATGATACAGGAGTAAGTTTCTTTTCATGTGATGATGCTGAGCCTCACTGGGTTTGCTCTATCACTTGTGATCGCACAGTTAAGCATACAGCCTCCACAATAAGAAAAAAAAAACTATTTAAAATGTGTGCCCTAAATAGATTTTTAAATTATAAAAACAAACAGTTCATCTCAGGACAGAGAAGCTATGGCAAGTGATTAATGGATGGTGAAGGTTAAATGAAATTCTTCTGTGCTTGGTGTGACACATAGTTAAAGTTCCTGCACCATCATATATTTCATGTAGGAAAAAGCAGATGAGGAACTCTGGATCATCACATCTGCAGTGAAACGTATCTTGAAAAAAAAATACATTCTGAGCTCAAGAACTACCTTTGCAGCTTATCAGCTTCCATTGGTACTTTTCCCTCTTCATTCTTGAAAAGATATTAACTGATTTAAGTTGCTGCTTAAACCCACAAATACTTTGTAAGGGATATATACATATGTATTTTTATGAACCTCTTGGAACCATAACATCTGATGGGTCTCTGAAGCTTCCCAATACCATTATCACCTGTTATATTCAATCAGCCCCCACATTATTTATCTCAGTCAGTGATGATTTATTTTTGGTTCAGAGATTTTGTGCAAAGATGGATTCAATGTTAGTATTGACAGTATAAATGAATACCTAAGAACAATGAAAAATGTCCGTTCTCTCACAACTCAAAAATATTTCCACCGGCATTCATTATTTTCAATAGTAGAAGGGTTTGGTATGTACCTTTTCCAGTGTTTCATGAAACTAGGTTACATTTACTTATTCCAGATGTTGCCTGCTATTAAAAATTAGAAACAAAACAGTATTATGAGATTATTATTTTATTTCTGCAGCACCTTGCACCGAGTATTTTGCTTGCCTCTCTTTGTTTCAAATAATGCAATTAGTTCTCTGATAGCAAATCATGATGTAAGCCAAAACTATGTAACCATGTAGTCTTGTTATCATTACTACTGTCATAATTTAATGTTAGTGCATGGCTGAGAATCTGACTCGAAACAAAGCCATGTGCAAAAGCCAAGAAGCCACATACAAACAGGAGAAAACCTATTAACACTACAAGGCTTTTTGAGGTGTACCTTCTTTAGATGACACAGTTTTTGAGCACATTCTTTGGTGCTACACCACATCTAGTCTTTCTTTTTTTTTTTTTCCACGTGGGCACTCCTCTGGGTATCCAGCATGACAAGTCAGACAGTTCTCAGAGCTGAAAAGCTTCAGCCCAGTGGAAAAGGGAGATTGCACAGGATTTGAATACTGCAGGACACATCCCTCCTGGCACAACTGGCTCAGCTCTCCCAGGTAGCTCAGTTCATGCTACTTCGCATTGTTGCAAAAGTTTTCCAGAGGTGGCAACCAAGAAACACCATGAGTGTAGGCACTGTATCTTCATTCTGGTGAGGACTTTTCAGAACTTCTCCAGGCACTTTTTCAGTTTCCTGTGGTTTTCTCCCCATCCGTTTTTCCTTTGGTTGCAATCATTATGTCTACTACTTTGAAAAAGACTTAGGGGAAAATAAATTCCTTAACCACTGTATATTGTAACAAAAGGATCCTACCTTTTACACATGTGAATCTCTGAAAGTGAACTTTTACAGGTAATGTTGGCTTTTTGCTATTATTCTAAACCTAATGCAGTCCAAAATAGCAGCAGTTCCTTGATCTCTTTGTGGTCTCTTCTCACCAATTGCTTCTCCCATTAAAGGCATTTTTCTAATAGCAAGTCTAAATGTTTCCTCTCTTAGTTTCAGGCCATTGCTCCTTATTCTACCAGAAAGTATTTATATTCTGTGATCATTTCCCCCTCGAGTCTCTGTGTTTTCTGGGCTGTATAAATATCAGAAGCGACCACGCTGCAGGGTGGCACTGCATGTGCTGTGGTGCACCAGTCCTCTAGATGGTTAGTATCATGCAGGGTCTAACACATGCTCCAAGGCAAGCACTATAGGTGTTCTATGCTTTTCAAGGCTCTTGCTTTCACTGAGTCCACAGAAATGCTTGCACTTTGAGGAGCAAGATTTTCTTCTGCTTGTCAGGGGAAAATCTTGCAAAAAAAAAAAAAAAAAAAGAAAAAAAGAAAGAAAAAGAAAAAAAATGTCCAAAGGAAAAAAGACTAAAGAAAAAACAAATTTAAAAGAAAAAAGCTCAGAATTTCTTTTAGTCTAGTTTATCAAGACAAAAATAACATTGTCATTTGACCTTCACAACCACACGGTCTTAATGCAGCTCTATATACTTAATGATGTCATTTAGCTACACTGAACAAAGACTTTTTTCTTAAAACTCCTGGCTTAGCTAATGACAGGCCACTTTGTAAGGCTCTCCAGACCTCCTCAATCCATGGTAACCTTCACCTCTGACACTCCAGTTCTAGTCTCCCAGGTTCTGTGGATGGGATGGTCTCCTTTGTCCTGCCCCTGCTGTTCATACCAGGAGCAGAGGGATGCAAGAGCAGGCAAAAGAAGCCACTTTCTGAATTTCTAACCCCGTTTTCTATCCCCTAGCCCCATAGGGCGACTGGTCAGTGATCACCCATCTCCTAGGGTGATTGGATAAAGTCCTACAACACCCATTTCAAAATATTTTTCCAATGTACCATAAACAGAACTCAGCAAAACACCAGGTGTTGGTCCAGCTTACAAAACCCATCCTACTGTTTCTCATAACACTGGTGAGAAAGGCAGGATTCTCACCCAATATTGTGAGAACCTGAGAAAATCCCTCTGCTAGCAGCTTTTCAGCATCCACACCCCTGAATTCATTGCCAAGCCTCAGGCATCCTTTCTGTCCTCAGTCTGAACCCCAGGTTCCCCTACTCACTCAGTCAAAGTCTATCCCAAGGCCTGCCAGTTTTACCTTTCAGATCCTCACCCCATTTTATTTCCTCTTTACCATCCTAGTCTAGGCCTTGCTCATTCTCCCTCCCGTTCTGCTCAGGTCTCTTTCTCCTCGGTACATGGGAAGCCTTGAGAGAGCAAGAGAGCATGTGCCTGATCTCATTTCAAATACTACAGGAGCCAGGAAGAACATCTGGAAAAGGCTAAGGATGCTCACTGTGAACGTGTGCGTCCACGAACGCAACAGCCAGGCTAACAACTGCGCGAAGGCCGTACGAGGACTGGCATTTCCTGAAGACTTGTAATGGGGTCACACCCGGGCAGTAAATGTGCAGGAATGACAAAGACACATCACGGAAAGACAAGGTTGCAGTCAAGCCTAAAGTCCCTGTTCCTACCCGAGAAGGCAGAGGGACATCCCGGTGAAAGAGCTCTGCTCACAGTTAATACGGGCAGAGTGATACATTTCACTAATCTCATTTGCAGAAGCAACAGGAGTGTTTTTGCAGTGAGAAAGCAAATAAACAGCACCTCCTCACAGCTCTCCACAGTGGCTGTCTGAGTAAAAGCTGAGTGAAATTGTGCACAACTGGTATCAGAGTCTATACCAGTCTGGCTTTCCCTCGCTAGAGGCGACCCATAAAATCCTGTAGTATTCTCCTCGTTATTCTTAGCTTTCTCCCAGATCACATCACTTAATTGCTTATAACTATGCATGAAGTTGCAGTCATTTCTGATGAATCTGGCACTTGTTTAACGTGTCTGCAAAGTGGTCCATCGGGTGTATTTTTATCCCATAAGACATTTTCCTCTCACCTCCTCTACAGTCTTTCTGTTACTGGAGATGAGCAGGATCTCTTCTGCAGTTAGAAATCTGGTGTGAGGAACATTGGATATGTTCAGACATCCATAATCTTTTTGTTGTTGTTGCTTCATCATTAAGGGAAAATCCTTAAACCTGCAGAGATTATTTTTTTTCCATTTTGTTTCCTTTGCCAATAAGCCACTGCGTGCTGCACAGGTGGATAAAACCCTAGTCTTTCACCTGGGGAAGCAGACTTGAGCACTCAGTTGAGTGACATCCCAGTTACTTGGAAACTAGTCTGCTCCTTGCTTTTCTGGCCTGGCACACAGCACATGGATTAGACACAAACACATGTGTGCATCCACCATGCACAAATCTATCAGGAGGAAAAGAAGAGAGAGGAGGGTGGAAAATCCACTGTATCAGACCGTGTACATACTATCATCACCTAACGTTCTGCACCATGCAATGGGCAGATGAGCTATATAAACTTCAACATAATATGTATGTAGTATCTGTATGTATGTATGTACCCTGTCCTTCTGCTTCTGAACTGGCTCTTTCCAGCTCTCGCACTTACTTCAGCATTTTGCAGAAGGGAGATTAAGTTCTCATCTTTCTTCTTCCAGAAGCAGATCCCTCCCACTTCAGGTCCAGTGTCTAGGAGACTTCTGAACCATCAATCTGAACACAGAGGAAAAGGTTCTTATTCCCAGCAGAGCCTGATTTCATTTACAGAAAGGTTGCGGTCCTTGACTTACTTGGGGCATCTCTACTTCCCTCGCAATTTTACTGTCCTTGGCAAAAAAAACCCCTCCTTTTATGGATTTGTGCTAATGACCCCCTTGGCAACTTTCTGCGGCCTTGGAATTTGTCAGAGATGCATCATTGAGGTCCTGGCCAGAAATCAGATGATTGTATAGCAAACAAGAACATTTAGATACAGAACAAGATAGAGGCAGGAAGGAAAAAAAGAAGACTATGCTGCATCTGCAGCACAGAGCAGGAAGCGCCTGTGCTGGAGGAGCTGTCAGGAAGCAGAGTCCTGAAAACTGAGCTACCAGTCAGCATCATTAAACAGGCACCCACTTATCCCTCCTAAAATCTGTGTACTTTTCTGAACAGATAATAGTTCCAAAGAGCTGGTGAAGATAGAGGATGACAAGACCAGTCTTTCCAAAGCTGTTCCATGAACTAGCTGGAAATCTGGATTCAGCAGATGTTTGAAGTCAGGCTTAATGAAAACATTGGGTAGAAACTGGAGCTTGAGCTTCACAGTAGACATGAGAGTTTTGGCTAAAGAACGGGGAGTAGTCAATAGGATTGAGACTAAGCCATTGGAGAATATTGTCTCTTTACACAAAGCTGATATTTGTTTGTACTGCATCCGTGCTTCAGTTTAGCCTTCTATCTCCTCCTGAATGCAGACAGTATAAAATATGCAAATAATTAGGGATAATGGTGCAGTGTTTGGGTGAGGGGATATTGTGTGGTCCCTAAGGTGATAATTAACTAAGGGCCTAACCAAATGAAGAAGCCTTATCATAAACTGTTAACCTTTTTGTTAACCTGTCTTTGTCTTCCCGAATTAAAAATGAATACTTTGACCCCTTGTTAAAAACAGTGTTCCAGTGTTGCATCATTGTTGGGATGGAATGATCTAAGCTGTTACTATCCAACTGTACATTAAAGCAACTAAAAAACCCCATTAATTTCACCACTTTCCCCTCCCTCAGTAAAAGGAGGGACCCCGACAGGTTCAGTCCAAAGCCATCTGTGACCATGTAGGTTATTGTTACCCAGCTCCTTCCTCATCTGTTTCTTACCTTCAGTCCTTTGCAGACATTTGCAAACATTCCCATAACACACACTGCAAACACACACAGAACCCCCCTGTGCATACTGTTTGTAGGTATGTAATGTTGTACAAGAACAAAGCTGCTCCCGCTGTCACCTCCTGCACAGTTCACCTTCTCCAACACAGATACCTGCTGCCTGATGGGCAAGACCTTTACATGAGGCCAGCAAACATGACACAGGACTAGAAGAGATCTGCACCTTTCTGAAGCTGGGGGCCAAGGGAGATATGTGAGTGTGTCTCAGATGACACAAAATTCTTATGTATGGGAAACAGATTCAAGATTCTTGGTCCCAGTGAAAAGCTGCTTCTGGTCATCTTGGCCAGAAGGATGAATTAACACAGACATGTTCGCTGCCTCTTGCATTGACCATAGCCAGCTAGGATTTTTCATCTGCTTTCTTTAGGTACCAACATTAAAAGAAAAAGACATTATTATGACTTTAACCTGTTATTTAGCATTTCTTGAGGCTGCTGCTTCTTGGTTTAGGCATACTGCTGTGTACATGTATCAGAGAAAGGACACACTATTGCACGAGGCTCTCCAGAGAGGATCAGAGGAACCAGACAAATCTTTCTTGGTAGTCTCCTGATTATTCAGAACTTAGCTTTAGCATTCAGCTTTGCCCCTTATAAACTACAGGTATTGTCACCGAGATATTATGCAAAGGCTGTTGGCTCATTTATGTCTTAATTATTGATGGAATTTCCCTTAACCCCTTGGTCAGAAAAGTTGACATGTAATTTTTTTCCACATAGATATTTCCAGATCAGTAGCTGTTGAAGACAAAGGTGCTGTAGATATGCCTGCTTTGAAAACTGTGACACTGACTGTCAGTACCATGATTCAGAAAAAATACACAAACCTCACCTTCAGTAAGATTTTACAAGATTTCTCCCGAGAGAGTCACCTCAATGTAAGGAACCAAAAGGAACTTGTCTTTTTCTTTAATAACAAAGAAGTCCCATCTTCCTTTTCCCTGTGAATATCTTCCTTGTTATATTACAAAAAAGAACTGACCTATGACAGGTGGTCATGGAATTCTCTGTTTTTCCCTGAGTAAATTCCTACTGCAGAAGAAATATTTTAGCAAAAATCCCCACAGTAGGTATAAATTAGTATCTACGAACATACAAGCTTGCAAAAATAAATCTGACAAAGTATTCATCAACACACACAACAGAATCAGTAAGAGAACATGGGTTTCTTAAATTCCCTACAGGATTTTCAAGAGAAATATCAGCTCCAGCATACAATGCATACAAGTAGTTGTTCTTAAAGCAATTTGCATGAATTACTTGTAAGGTAGCTAGAGAAAAAATAGGACTTTTTCGCAATGCCAAATTATTCCCAACAAATAGCTGGAGTTTGTACCTGCACAACAGAATCTGCAACAATATGCACAAGTAGCATTTTAACAACACAGGTTAGATTACTTTAACTAAATGTTACGTTCATGCAAATGCCACTTATTGATTTTGAATAGATTTGTATTTCCATGGAAAAGGATTACAGAAATGAGTAGTTCTTTAGAAATGCAATGAAATGCAGAGACTAAACACCAGGATACTATAATAAACCCAGAGTTTAACAGAGGATGATACGCTTCCTATTCAAATGCTAAAGAAACTTCCCATGAGGACTTCACAGGCTGATGAAATATTACTGCCATATTGCTGGAGTTTGGGGTACACGTGTGGTCAGCGATGCCAAGGACATATGTGTTCACACACTATATGTCTAGATTTAAGTAAAATGGGTCTCTACTATTCCATGGGTGATTTGATGGAGAAAGGAGACAAACAATGGCAACATTCACGGTTCTGCTCCTTACTGCTGGACTGTCCTCCATTACTTTTCTTTGGTTTGTGTGAAGGAATCATTGCCCTCAGCAACATTACCATTAGACCCAGAGAAAAAGACCTTAAAAGCCAAGTACCTAAAGTGGATCCCAATTCCATGCAGAGTCACCTAAATAAGCGTGTGATTCTCGGGTATGCTGAGCACCAGTGGCTCCATGTGCCTCCAGAAGAATGCTGACGTATCCAGCTGTGGAAATTTTGTCCTAAACCCATCTGGTCTGTGGAATGAAGAAAAATAAATAATTGTGTAGCCTGTTTATAATGTTTAATACTCTAATTACATCATCCCTCTTCCAAGAAATAAATAGCTTCATCTATTACCTAAAGAAAGCTATTAGTGCTATCCCTTTAATAAGCTCTCATCTCATAAAAAATTCTGCCTTCTATTTTTTTTCCAAGTTACAGTGAAGACTGTTAGCTTTCAGTACCCTGCCAGCCCCTGGGCCTTCCTCAGCAGTTCTTATTTATTTTCCCCATTGAATTCAGTGGGAGTTTTAGGCTGTTCTAAATTAACTGTAAACATTCAGGAAAAAGACCTAGGCAGCATTGTGCATGGCTCAAATGAAGCCATCTGCTCAATGTGCAGCCCTGAGTTAAAAATGAAAATAAAACCAACAGCAACAAAACCAGAGTGTTTTAGGAAGTATTAAGAGATGGAATAGAAGGCACTTTAGAGAAGACATTTATCATATGGCCCTATAAATCAATAGTCACCCTTCAGTTTTGATCTTGCTTACTGTCTGTCAGTCTTCTCACAAAACAGAGCAGAAATACAATAACCTGGAAGGACTTGCAGGCAAGCGATCCGAGGCCAGGAAAGAACTCCACGTGTGTAAAGATCAGGTGTGTTTATGAGGTAGATGAAGAAGAGGTGACCTGATATAATCAACACAATATCATCGTAGTGTAAAGCCTATCAGTCCCTCCTTATCACTAGGTTACGATGCACGATTGAGGAGACACCCTGTGAAATAAACATCTGAGATGGTTGGCAAAGCTTCTTCCTTGTGTAGATATTCTTTGAATCTCCTGGAGAGAAAATACTGTTGAAGTAAATGCTTTGCAAAAAACAAAGGGGGTTTAGAAATGCATATAAATGTTAACACTTCCTACTAATTTGCTGCCATGAAAGCTGGTAAGGAACCAACCCACCCTCACTTTCTGAGGACTCAAACCCCTCGTGCCTGCCCACCAGCAGGGTGCCAGGATGGCATTTACCATATCCAGAGGACAGGAAATTTCAAATCCTCCTTGAAAAACAGATCTATCCAAAAAGAGCACTTGGTGCAATGTGGTTATCATAAAAAGCAGCACATGCAGGCTGGGAGGACAATTGTCTGGTATGACTCTATACAGTAGGGCAGTGTTTAAGCTGGGTACGTTCCCCTTTGCTCCAAAATGAAACCACGTTGGTGAGGGTGGACATTCTGCCAGATCTAAGTATGTCTTGAAAACCGTTAAACATCGTGATTGGACATCCCTAAACTTTAAACAACTTGTAGTAAGCTTTCCTGCAGTTAGAAAAAGCTACCCACCTTATCAAGGTAAGAGGCATTCCCTCTGCAGGGAGTCTTGTCTAGAGCAGTGTTTGCCCTCCCCCCCATTCAGACATCCTTTCCATTGGAGCTGCAGTGTCACAGAAACCATTTTAGATTCAGTTGAACTGACTGGAGAAGGTGGCCACTGCTGCCAAGTGCCCTTTTCTTTGGACTAATGCATTTGCTCGTGCCTCAGGAGCTTTCTATATCACTAGTATCAGACTGTATTCATGTGAAATAACCTTATAGTCAGCTGGACTACACCTATCATTCTGTGTCCACACAAGCTTATCCCATGAATGAAGGCTGCTAACAGAAACTATGGTTGGTTTATGTGCTTTGGAATTTCGTGCTTTGGAATTTCATGCTTCTTGATTTGCTTTCTCATGTCTCTGTCAAGTAACTAAAATTCAGCCATGACATGATGATATGAGAAGTGACTTCCAGAACATATATATATTTTTCATTCTTGAATGATGCATTTTTCCCCTGAATCTTTTTTTGGGCTTTCGAGTATCACAGAAATATACCCACTATGTTATGTATAAAGATGTTTTAATTCCGCATTTTACAGCTCCATGAGAAAGTGTTCTAAGAGTTTTTTTTTTTTATCTATTCATTTCTGCATTCCTGCAAATACAGCGATCTCACTTGCACTGATCCTGTGCAAACATACTTGCTTCATCAAGAGTTAAAAGCTGTCCATATGCCTATTGCCTTGTACCCGAAGTCTGGCTGAGTAGCAAACAGCACAAGAAAAAAACTATATATTGCAATATCTGTTTCACAGCCATGAACATCTGTCTCTTCTTCAAAAGTAACATAGTGTAATCTGGATATATATTCCCAGAGTGGAACTTTGGTAATTCAGATTAGAAGCAATTCTTGATGTTTTAAGGAGCCTGTTTATTACAAAAACAATTACACAACCCACCAGCACAGTACACAGAGAGGAAGAAGTAGAAGTTTATTTAGCAAGAAGCCTCCTGGCAGATGTCAGCACAACTGGGGCAGCTAAATTGGCTTGTATCAATAACTCTTTCAGCCAGCTTGTAAAAAAATCTGAACCCTCTGCATATTCAGGCATACCAACCTCCCTGACACTTCGTATGCGCCTTAAACATATGAATTGATCCACTTTTTCTCCAAAGCTTTATTATCTTTCATAACTGCTCTTCATTATCTCCGATCTTCTGAGATCAGAGTTTTTCTTATTTTAGTCTTGGTTCCCATTAAGTTCAGTCACTTCTGAACAATGTATTGAATAATCTTTGCATCCCTTGGCCTGAATCACTGCATTGATGATCTCCAGGTTTTAAACTGTGAGTTTAACATTTTTGCATGTGGAAGGGAACGCTCTGAGCTTCCTGGGTTGGAAGGGGTCACTAATGCCCCTCCTCCTTTCTTTTGTCCCTTTCTCCATACCCAGGAGTGACAGGTGTAAATCACTGTCTTCACTTCCAGTATAGCTTCATTCAAATTGGTGCAGTATTGTTGGATGGTTTATTCCATAGCCATTGACTGGTAAGTGTTGTAGCCATGAAGGAAGCTTTGCTCTAAACTCTTATTTTTTAAACTCCAGTGATAGTATTTCTAACTAAATTTAAGCCATAATATTTAATTAAAGAATACTGTGAATATAGGGCAGGTTGCATTTTCAGAAACACCGCAACGTCCAGAGACCACAGATCCTATAGGCAGTACCTTCAAAAAAGGAGAACAACTTGCATCAGAAATTAAAAATAAGAATTTTAAGGTAGCGGTTTATGCCCACATTAATGTACGTTGTCTGTTTCAGCACTCATATTCTTCATGAGCAGCTTTTGATTTAACATTGTTACTAATGAAATTGATATTAAAAAATACATAAAACCTCATCTTAGCTGTTTGACTCAGGTTTGCTTAAATTGTCTCTTTTCGTTTGCTTAAGGTTAATAACATGATAAATATTTGGCAGTCAGGAAAGTAATAATTTATTACAGAGAAGACCAAAGCTTGCCTAGACACCATTGCAAATAGCCAGTTAGACTTAAGTACAGTTGCAAAGTTGCAGCTGATTTTTTATTTTTGAGTTTTGAACTGTTCATTTTTTTCTGCAAGATAATTTTCCCTTTATTAAGAAACATAAAATGACAATTTGTTTACTGAACCTTTCTTAAAAAAAAATTTACTCAAAGTTCCTTTGGATCTCTGTTCATCCATAAACTAGCCCTTTATTTTGTGTCGAATCAGGTGTGGCTGTTCACTGTCCTAAACAAACAGACATCTCATTTAGCATGGCTTGTTTTCTCACCATAGGCAAAACCACTGAAAATTATGATTAATACTGTTTCATATGTTTCATTTTAAAATTAAGCAGGATAAATTCACTTCTGTTCTTAAGAATTCACAGCCATAATCTTCTAGCCTCTTATTTTTCCTCTGCTTGATGCATTTTTTCAAGATGCCTCTTTGAACTTCAGGTAATCTATATTACTTAAATACTGTCTTACACACAGCAGGAAAAAGCCTGTCCCAAGATTAAGGGTCTCACTGAAATGTGTGCATACATTAAATACTATTTTCCCTATCTCAATGACCCAACCAAAGCTATGCCTCAAGGAGGTCACAAAGCTGAGGCAGAGAGAGAACACAGGACACAGAAGACACCCAGAAAAACAATTAATTGGGGCTTTTTGTCCTTCATCCCTCTCAGACATGATCAAGGAATGGAGAGGACTAACTGCAGTCAATAGCTGGGCTCCTGCGATCTGCCAGCTCAGTGTCTCGAAGACAAAAGTGAGAAGGAGTGAAGGAATACAGGTTGGCTTCCATCGGTACCACGGGAGGCACCACAAAGTATACGAGTGAGGCATGGCTGCATAGGGACAGAGAGAAAATAATTAAACAGGCTATCATAAGTAAACAACAGCCACAAAGAAAGAGTACTTACACGTATCTACATTACACAGAAATCTTTCAGTGTGTATTTTATTCTGGACTAAAAATTGACCAATGGCTCTTGGTAGGGAGTCTGTATCCATCTCTAATAGCTTAGGTCCGCTCCCATTTTAGGAGTGCTGTGAAGGCTCACACTGGGACTCTGGGTCCTAATTTGGCTACATCAGGAGATGCTAGAGAGCTACACCAGACCCCGCTTGCTTCCACACACCCATCGCACCTCGCACGCCTCCCCATCTATCTCGTCCCAGCAGCCACGCAAATGAGGGAGGGAAAAGTCCCTTAACAGCTAAGTTGTTCCCCTTGCACATGCACAGGATTAGCCTCTCTGCCAATTCAGCTATTATCTGTCTAATCCTGCTTTTTCAATAATCTCGTTCGTGCCATGTATCTAAGTCCTACCCGAGCCACCTAATCAGGCAAAGGCCAGAACTAGTTCACTCCAGAGATCCAGTTGGAAGCTCTGTGACTGGGAGTGAATCTTGGGTGAGAAGATGCCCAGCTTCTCCCAGGTTAGCAGACAGTGTGAGTGGAGCCAAGGGAGTGAGGCATCTCTTTATAAAGGCACACTTTAGGTTTGAATATTGTACCAGGGCTTAGGGGGAACGTGAGGTGGCAAACAAGGTCTAGGGAGAGTTGCGGCAGGAACCAAAAAAATGGATGGGGAGATTGAGGAGTGGAAGGGCAGAAAAGCAGGAGAACGGTGAGAGATGGGCTTAGAAAATTAACATTGACATTTGCATTGACTAGATGGAAAAATCCACCTTTTACCTCTTTTTCGTGTGCCTTAGCCTTAACAGGGTTAAAGTAACAGAGCGCACTCTGTGCTGAAAGCAGGCAGTGCTTGTGGGTGGGCACTTCCCTTGAGGTCCTGATGGCTGCTGCCCTTCCTGGTTTTGATCAAAACACATATGTACATTGTACACAAATGTACATCGAGGCCTTTTTCTGAGCCTCTAAAGAAAAAGATGAAACCATGGGCTTGACTTCAGTTCAAGCTGCTGAAAACCTCTCGTGAGCTTGTGAGCCATCTCTGTTCCAGCACACCTGCCTCCCCGTGAGAACGCAGAAGTACAATAGTTTGCCCTCTCCCCAATCAAGATAGTTTTATCATTAAAATTTCCTCATATCATGGGACATCTGCAGAATTCCTTAAGCTTCCAGGCACAGAAGTTATTTCTGAGAACAGAGCGCAGCCCTTTGCACTCCTTTGACCAGATTCTGACAGCCGAGGTCCAGCAGTGTACATGGACAAGCTGGATTTTTGTTACATAAAATAAAGGCTGCCATGCTTTTTATTGGCCTGCGCTATCAGATTCCTAAGAGAAGTTATAATAGAATCAAGTTACAGTGGCAGTGTGATAAAAAGTATCGCATCATTACTCTGTCCTTTTTACCTTATTCATTCACAGATTGAAGTTTCCTGGATTTCTGTCAAAAGAATTAGTCTTTTAAGAATAGAAAAGACCGATGTCATCTTTATACAGGTTGGGAATTCATCTTGAGTGGCCCGGAGATTAACAATATCAGTGATAATTGAGTCAAAGGCGTCTATGGAGTACACTGAAAACAAAATAGGCCATGGAACAAAAGCCGGGTAATTCACCAGCGCAACTGCTGAATAATCATTTTAACCCCACCGAGGGTCAGGATGGCAACGGAAATAAATAAAAAATGAATGGATTTAAAGAGAGGAGGAGGGAAAGAGCAACAATGTGCTCAGAGGGAACTAGGCAATTTTGAAGAAAAATGTGTGCAGAACAGAAATTGTACAGCTGTTAACAGGAAAGAAAAATCAATTTTACACGATATAAAGGGATACATTTACATCATTATGATTATGTTGGGAAAGGATTAGAATTTCACTTTCTTCAAAGCATTCTTGCAATGCGTCATATGAGTCTTCCTTATCTGATGATCATGATGATGCATAAAGAATAGCACCTCTCAAGCATCACTTTATTCTGTAACAGACCACCTTGTCTCCCTGAGCTCTCTGGCTGCCAGATCGCATGTCTTTGTTTTCCATAGGTAAATTTAATTAAGCCAGCAGAAGTGGATTTATAATGGTTCACAAACAGTAACTAAAGGGGAAAAAAAACAATGAGGGAGGAGAGTAGAAAATGTGCATGTAATTCAGGAGCTCAACAACATTAGGTAGGAAGATCAATCCTAAAATTGGCATAAGCAAATGATACAGAAGAAATCAAAACCCAGACAGCTGAATTCAGATGCTGGTGTCATAGAAAAAAAACAAGTCGATATTTGTTCTAGTTCTGGTTGGGACAGAGTTAATTTTCTTCCTAGTAGCTGGTACAGTACTGTATTTTGGATTTAGGATGAGAATAATGTTGGTAACACCCTGATGTTCCAGTTGTTGCTAAGTAATGTTTATACTAAGTCAGGGACTTTCCAGTTTCCCATACCCTGCCAGCGAGCAGCTGCACAAGAAGCTGGGAGGGAACGTGGCTGGAACAGCTGATCTGAACTAGCCAAAGGGCTGTTCTATACCATAGGATGTAATGCTCAGTGTATAGACTGGGGGGAGTTGACTGGGGTGGAGGAGGATCGCTGCCTGAGGACCAGCTGGGCAGCAGTCAGAGGGTGGTGAGCAATTGCACTGTGCATCACTTGTCTTTCTGGAGTTTTATTTCTCTTTGTTATCTTCCTTTTCATTACTATTATTATTACCATTATCATTATTATTATTCCAATTATTAAACTGTTGTTATCTCAACCCACAAGTTTTACTTTTTTTCCCATTCTCCTCCCCATCCCACCGGGGGTGTTGGGGGGGAGGGTGAGGAATGAGCAAGCAGCTGCATGGCACTTAGCTGGCAGCTGGGGTTAAACCAAGACATCGTGGTAAAAAATACAAGTGTTTCACAAATGGGTTGGTTGAACAATGATTTGCTCTTTCTTTACAGTTTTAAAATGTTATCATTCAGATTTGTGTACAAACTATGCTTGCACATGTGCAAGAAAAGGGTTGGCCAATGCCTATGGGTCCATCTATTCTATCTGCCCAGACGAGAACACTTTTCATTTCACCCAGTGTTCAAATCAAAAGGATTTCCTAGCTACCCCATCCATGCTTCTCCAGAAGGGAATAGCAACAGCATGAATCTTGCCTCCAGAGCAAATGAATCCAGACCCAGTGAGACTCCAGGAGAGGTGGAGTCTCCCCCCTTCTCACCTACGTGAATGATTTCTTTAGCACAAGACCTCAGCCACTGCGCTTGCTGAGGAAAGCTCCACAGGAATCAAACCGTTCCGTGTTTTATCTGTTAAAACTGCTATTTTAAATTGTATCTGGAGCCATATAAAAGCAAATGCAACTACAGGCTCAGCTGTAGGCCGTTCTGCAGGGGAAGAAGGTCTACAGGAGTGGAAAGCCATGCTCTCCATCAGCAGCGTTTCCTGATGAGTGTCAAATCCTGTCAGAAAGTCAGAAATCAGCCTGGAGACCATAACTGCAATGAGCTGTGTACTAGATGAAATGCCTTCACCTCCTGCCCAAACATAGGCAATGTCAACCATTCCTTACCATTTCCACCTCTTTGCTGCCTCAGATCCCCACTACTATTTTCCTCCTCCTTTCCTCCTTACCCTACCTGGTGCAGACCCTGCAGAAGTGCAGAGAGACCAGTGCAGAAGCAGGCCTGACATTCTGGCTGGATTTGTACCCTGGTGAACGACTGAGCATCTGCTGAGCTGGTGGTGGGCTAAGCAAGCTGCAGGGCTGTGCACAGGCAGGAGGTCACAGGGCTCTGTTTCAGCTACAGCTTTGGGGCAGACCTGCCTCCTCCCCACGTTCTTCCCCACCTCAGATTTTAAGCTCGGGAAAGCTAAGTTTTATTGGACTAAGAACTCATGATGAACTTTTCAATAGAAAAATACCATTAAAGGAGATAGAGAAAACAAAATCATCTGTGTTCCATTCCATTCCCTGCCTACAACAACCTTGTAAGTGGGCCCTTCATTCCAGCCAGCTCACTAACTGAGAAGGAGAAAGCTCTGCTGAGTTTTTTCCGTTGCCTCTGGGGCATGGCTGTTTGCTTCCCAGTCCTTTCTTCAGCCTCCTGGGCTCTTGAAGACACAAGCTGAGCAGATCTGCTGGACTCCCCTGGTATGCCTGTCATCAGCCTCCCCCTGAATCTCTTAGCAGCACTTCAAGAATTTCCCCCAGCAAGTCCACTCAGCTTTTTCAAAGGGAATAAAACCAAATTACAACAAACTCATCAAATACACAGTTTGCCATGGTTACAGCAACAGTTGAGCCTTGCAGTAGGGCTGAAAGGTTAATTTTGTGAGACCAGAACGCGGGCAATAGGTCCTGATGTGCTGCTGATAGTCCTGGATAAGTGCTTTGTTTAACTGAGATGCACTTTATATATTCAGAATGAGCCCATGTGATTTGTTATTGTACTACTGTAACTTGCAGTAGGCCAACATTTATAGCAGTCAGTGGAGCAATTATAGCTTTAAAGTTTGACACTGAGGCAAAACAGGGATGATAATTACAAATGAGTGATTTTCAGTGTGAAATACTGAAGAAAAGTAATAAATTCTAAGTAAGATCTATATTAAGGCATGTAAGCAAAATAAAGCAGTTAAAAAAGAACTAAAAAGCATGCAGTCTGCACGCAACATATATGCACTATATATTAATTCTGCTGTCTTGTACTCTTTGTAGACATTGTACAAAAAAGAGACTTTTTCCTAAATGTATAACAGGCCAGATAGCTCTACATCACTTCTGTATATCTCCCTTCCCTTCCCTTCCCTTCCCTTCCCTTCCCTTCCCTTCCCTTCCCTTCCCTTCCCTTCTCTTCCCTTCCCTTCCCTTCCCTTCCCTTCCCTTCCCTTCCCTTCCCTTCCCTTCCCTTCCCTTCCCTTCCCTCTCTCCCTCTCCTCTCCTCTCCTCAAACAAACACAACCAGCACTGTGATGGGGTTTGTTTCTCTGAGTGCTTTCCCTCACTCCCTATTCAGTAATACATCCTGTGAACAGAAAAGTGCAACTTGGAAAGGTAAAAAATAACACAGAAAGAAGGCAATTATTAGAATAATGACACTGAATAACTTCAGCACCTGAAATCTTCTTTTGGCTCTTATTTAGTTAGCCAGGTGGAGTCCAGACAACTAAAACAAGTCGGTTCAATGAGTTATCAATAGGCCCCCCTGGGAAATGGCCCTCAGGGACAAGGGAGCAGAGCAGAGCTGGCAGATCTTTCAGGTCCCTTTCCATAGAGCACAAGAGCTGGCCATCCCCCGGTGTAAGAAATCAGGCAAAGAAAGGCTGAGTTGAGACCTGCTGGTCAAACGAAAGGGCAAGAAGGTGCTGCACGGTCAGTGGAAGCAGCGACAGGTATCCTGGGAAGAGTACGGAGATGCTGCCTGGCTGTGTAGGGGTGGAGTCAGGAAGTCCAGGGCACGGCTGGAGCTGAACTTGGCAAGGGATGCAAAGAATAACAAGAAGGGCTTCTACGGGTATGTCAGCAAGAAAAGGATGGTCAAAGAAAACGTACCTCCCTGATGAGCAAAACTGGCAACCTGGTAACAACAGATGAGGAGAAGGCTGAAGTACTAAACAACATTTTTGCATCTGTCTTCACTGGCAGCCTCTCTCCCTACACCTCCTGAGTCAATGGACTGCAAGACAGAGACCAAGGGAGTAATGTCCTTCCCACTGTAAGAGAAGATCATGTTCATGACAGCCTGAAGAACCTGAACATACAGGTTATGGGAGCTGATGAGATGCATCCCAGAGTTCTGAGTGAATTGGCTGATGTAATTGCCAAGCCACTTGCCATGATAAAAAAGTCCTGGCAGGTGAAGTCCCTGGGGACTGGAAAAAAGGGAAACGTTGCACCCGTTTTTGTAAAGGGTAGAAAGGAGGACCCCAGGAACTACCAACCTGTCAGCCCCACCTCTGTCTGTGCCTGGAAAGATGATGGAACAGACCCTCCTAGGAGCTATGCTAAGGCATATGGAGGACAGGGAGCCGATTTGAGACAGCCAGCATGGCTTCACCTAGGGCAAGTCCTGTCTGAGCAACCTAGTGGCCTTCTGTGATGGAGTGACTACATCAGTGGACATGGGAAGAGCTATGGCTGCCATCTGTCTGGACTTTGGTAAGGCCTTTGACTAGGTCCCCCAAAACACACTCTTTAAATCAGAGAGATATGGATTTGATGGGTGGTCAGTTTGGTGGATAAGGATTTGATTGGTTGGTCATATCTAGAGAGTAGTGGCCAATGCCTTAATGTCCAGATGGAGATGGGTGACAAATGGTGTCCCTCAGGGGTCCATACAAGGACCAGTGCTGTTTAATATCAATGACATAGACAGTGGGATTGAGAGCACTCTCAACAAGCTTGTAGATGACACCAAGCTGAGTGATGGTGTTGGCATGTCAGAGGATAGGATGCCATCCAGAGGGACCTACACAAGTTTGAGAAGTGGGCCCATGTGAACCTCATGAGGTTCAAAAGGCAAGGTGCAATGTCCTGTGCCTGGTTCGGTGTGGTCGCTGGTATCAATACAGGCTGGGGGATGAAGGGATTGGGAGCATCTCAGTGGAGAAGGACCTGGGGCTCCTGGTGGATGAAAAGCTGGACATGAGCTGGCAATGTGTGCTCACAGCCCGGAAAGCCAACCGTATCCTGGGCTGCATGAAAGGAAGCACGGCCAGCAGATCGAGGGAGGGGATTCTCTGCTCCTCTCTGGTGAGACCCCTCCTGGAGCGCTGCATCCAGCTCTGGAGTCCTCAGAACAAGAAATACATGGACCTGTGGGAGCAAGTCCAGAGGAGGCCACAGAAATGGTCAGAGGGCTGGAGCACCTCTGCTGTGAGACCAGGCTGAGAGCTGGGGAAGGAGATCCTGCTGTGGCCTTCCAGCACTTGAAGGGGCCTGTAAGAAAGATGGGGACAGACTTTTTAGCAGGGCTCATTATGACGAGACAAGGAGTAATGGTTTTAAAGAGGGTAGATTCAGATGAGGTACAAGGAACACATTTTTTACACTGAGGGTGGGGAGAGCCTGTGCCAGGCTGCCCAGAGAGGTGGTGGCTTTCCCATCCCTGGCACCATGGGAGGGGAGGGTGGCCGGGGCTCTGAGCAACCCGCTTTAGCTGCAGATGGCCCTGTTCACTGCAGGAGGTTGGAACTGGATGACCTTTAAAGGTCCCTTTCAACACAAACCATTCTATGATTTGAAGCATTTGAGCGAAACTTCACATTTTAAAATTCTCTATAAAAATCAATGCTAAGAAATCCGTATGAATGTCTCAAGCCTCCAAAGACTTAACCCTAGCAGCAGTCAGGAGCTTTGACTGGCATCCTCAGCCACTGCAGAAGAATGCTAATACTCCAGAAGGCAAAATCCCTTTTGCTATCACAAAAACAGAAGCTTGAAGAGCAGATGACTTTGAGAATTTGGCATAACAACCTTTCAATTCCGTATTATTTTAGTGGAGCGTTGCTAGGTTCTGGGTTTTGTTTGCATTTGAATAGTCATCATAATGATTCAAAGTAGGCTTTGAATATTGAAGGGTTTTTCTCTAAAATATGAACAATGTCTCTCCATTTCACAAGATAGTTTCCTCAAAAGGAGATTGCATTTGAAGTGGGAAGTAAGAATCTGACTGGACTACAGGCAGAGCCAAAGATGATTTCTAGGCATTTTTTGTAATATATTATCCTTTCAAAAGAATATATAGTGGAGGTATATCATTTTAGGAGTGGCAGAACGTTTAGCCCATTTAAAATGCAACTAATCAACCTTCTGAGAAGAAATATTTAAATTTTTTAACAATGGGAATGAGAAATGCAGACTAAATGCTAAATCTCTTATAATTCCTAAGTCACATCTGCAGAATTTCAGGTTTTGAGAGTGGGGTTTTTTTAAATTATAGTTCTGGATCCGACAGGATGTGTTCAGGGTAGTGAATTGGTAAATTAAACTGTCTATTGACATTTTTTTAGGCAAAAACAGAAGATAAATTGATTTTCTTAGATGCTGCTATTCTGTAAGATTGAACATCCCCAAAGAGATTTCAAATGGCGCCTGTTGTCTTAGTAATTTGCACACTATGATTTTTCTTTTCTTTTTTTTTTTAAATCTTTTTTTTTTTAAATCTTTTTTTTTTTCTTTCCCTTTTTTTTTTTTTCCCCCCCTGTGTTTGAAACCTTAGTAAGGAACTGCTCAAACCTTGGGAGGTGCTGGGCATAGCTGTAGGTCCACATGTGCCAAATGTGGCGCAGCACGAAGCCTTTAGCTGTCATCCAGCACACTGTGTGTAAGCGATTGGCAAGCCTCTTCTCTCTCTACCTCCCAGGACTTCTGTTATTGAATTGCTAGAGAGTCTATCTTAGCCTAATTGAACTCATTACTTAAGGGACTACTCTGTCTACACAAGTATTCAGGAAATATTATTCCTGAATAACCATATGTATATTCTCATGCTGGAACGAGAATGGGCTAGATAACATACCTAGAGAAAAGAATGAATGAACAGGGCCTGAAAGATGTTCTGCCAGCTCCACTGAATCTAGAGAAACTCCTCAGAAAACTTACAGGGAGTGAGTCTCTTTTCATGTGTGAGAGTTGGTGGACCCCTCCACATAAGAGGAGCCAAAATCTTAAAGGTAAGAGAGAAAGACACCTCAAAGAGCGCTCTGATAAAGAATTAATTCCAATTACATTAAAGTTCATATACACAAAGGCATGATGGAAAATGACTCCACCTAAAATGATGTTTCCCTCCTCAGCCCTCGCAGGCTTTGCTAGTCTCCTCAGACTGAGCAGGGCCACAACAGGAGGTCAAGGGGTTGACCTACCAGCCAGCAACACCTCCCCGGGCAGTTTTGTCATGGGCTGAGGGATGTGCTCCCACGCAAAGCCCAGCGGCATCTGGGGGCCAAGGGCCCATCCCAGCATTCACTTTGGGTGTAACTGTCCTTTTTCAAGGGAGTGAAAGGGCTTGAAACGATACAGATGCAACTTCTAGGGATGGGCCTGGCTCTGTTACATACAGTACTATAGATATAACTTGATCATAGCATGTTTGTTCCAGCAAGTACTGTGGCTGGTAAGAGAAAAAGCACACTGGAAGATTTACAGTTGAAGAAAACAGGGAAATGTCTTGCTCTGATGAAAGAGGGATGATGCAGTCGCTGTGGCCATTCGCTTTTCCTCATACCCCTGGAAATCAGGAGGGACTGTGTAGAAATTAGAATAATGGCTGCGCTGGGTCAGAGGGGTTGGAATGAGCCTATCATAGCTGCTGTTACCAGGATATGCTAAGGGTTATTTTCGTTCCTGTTTTGGAGCCTATGATAAGCTTTGGAAATACTAAAATACTAATTTTTTTCTAAGACCATGGAGTAGGGGTAAGCTGGGAATGTGCTTGGCAGATTTACACACACTAACACGAAGCAGACAATCCTTCTGGTTTCAAGAGTTCCCCCACCCTGACAACTGAACTTTTCCACTTAGAACAAGCATTTCCTGAGCTGATGAGAAAGTGTAAGGAGAAGTTGCACCCAGGGATACTATGATTGGCTACCCCCAGATGTTCCTGTTGACTTCAGAGAAGTGAATCCTTGTGAAAAAAATAAAGCTCATGACTATTAGGGAAATCTGTTGTGTTAGGTGCATGGTATTCTGGTTCCATGTCTCCATTATGCATATTTTAAGTATCTGGTGATAGTGTCTCAAATTTATAGAATCATTTTGGGTGGAACAAACCTTTAAGACCATGAAGTTCAACTGTTTGGCCTTGTATTCTCTGTTGTCTTTTATTCTGGCACTGTGCCTGTGTTTGTGCTTAACAGTGCTATTGCCATGATACCTGTATTGGTTGCTTTTTATGGGGTACATGATCCAGGTTTTTTTCTCCCATTTAGCACTGGAAATACAAAGGCAGAAAGAAAAAGCTACTTATTCTACTCATTTCATCTCCACATTTTATGTGAGTAGTTCCACAGAAATGCTAGCAAAGTTTGGTTATTCCTTATTACATTCTGCTTGCTGAATAGAAAACAGTGGCCACTAAGGAAGTGTAATCTTCATGCAGGATTTGGGGAAAATTCATAAACTGTTATTTTAAAAAAAGTATGGAAAACAAGGATGAGCCCAAAAGGGTCTCCAGATACAAAGGAACTAAGAGTGGAACTAGTTATAACAGGCACAAAGTTGAGGCTGATAAGCTTGAATGCATCAATATGTGTGTGTGCAGTAATCCCAGCTGGACAAACAGCTTTAAATTCTTCCAAGATTCCAGGTGCTGGATTTTGCTCTATTGTACAGGATCTTATAGTCTCAGTGAGAGAAATGAAATGGAATTAGGTGGAGATATGAGTAGGGACAACATGACTTGTTTCCAAAAGTAAAAACAATTAAACTCAACATAATGCAAGGAGGGATGTATGCACTGGGCAAATCTAACACGTGAAGAACACGGTCACGTACAGGAAAACAGCGAAACCGAAGAGATGAGCACAGCAGTGCTGCTTGGCAGAAGAGAAGCAGAAGAGGCATTACTGCAGAAGAAACACTGTCAAACTGCCTCACGAAGGTTGTCAGGGTTGGGGAAGAGGAAAGATGTAGGCTGCAGAGACTAACAACCTCATTTAATCTACCTTCTGTGAGGCTGGAACTGCAGCCATTGCAATAGGGTGCTTGATAACATATGAAAAAAAATGTCCTTTCAATATGTACCACTGGGTGGGATTGTCATTGGCTTACTTAGGGTATACTGGGGAGCACTGGGCTGCCCAGTGTGAGGGCAAGTACCACAGCACAGCCCAGCCTGTGGCCAAGTGTTGGAACAGATCTTGCATTCAATGACACAAGATACATAGCAACTGTTTGAAGATTTAACTGAATTTTCTTTTAAGCACATTTCCAAAATGCACAGGGAACCTGAATCTGCCACCCATTCGATGCATTAGCTAATATCTTCCTATATATCCCTGTTTGGAATGAAATGATGGCAGACTAAAACCTAGGGGAAGGACTCAATTCTAACCGTGAAGTGATCTAGAAAAGCTCTGCTGGGAAGAGTAATTTCATAGAAAATGGGTAGAAGAAAAGGCAAGTCCCAATGAAGTTTTACCTACAAAACTCTTACCTGAGAAGGTGTGTTCCTCTGTTTGAGGTATCTGTTTGCAACTGTTCTTACTAGGAATGTTTAAAAAAGCAAAAACCCAAAATGAACCACCTTATCAGGCACATTATTCAGACTATGAAGTGCTAGAAAGCAAATGGAAATGTGCCAGCATCTCCTGATGACCACAACCTTCTGTGTGTCCGTTTTATGTGCTGCAGACAACAGGTAACAGCACAGGAATTCCAGCACAGGTGTTCACTTACAGTCTCCACCACCAGCCTACCTTAAAGATATCACATAGGTTAGCCTATCTATAGGTCCACATGAAGCATGCATTGCAGCAGAACACGTGCTAAGTGTTCAACAGAGTTGGTTGAGCCACGAGTGCTAATTGACACAAGAAAGTCAACAACCTACAGACATGTTGGCTGGTAACCAGTATAGGGTGGTGGAGAGATGTCAGTAATTGCCAGAGGGAAAAGAAAAAGAGATTCTTCAGCCTAGATTCACCCATCACTCGTACCTTTACTCCATGACATGGAGTGAAATCAGTGAGACTAGCAGCACCGAACACACCTTCAACAAAACTAAATAAAAAACTTGCCCTTTATTCAAGTAAAAAAGGTAAGAGCATCGACAGAATTAACTGACCTATTCTATTTAGTGCCTGAGCCAAGGTTGCTCAACACAGTATTGCAAATCAGATAATTCTTACCTGTAAAAAAATCTTAAATATAGTTTCCCATCTGGGAAACATTACTTTCTGCCCAAAACCCAAATGATAGCAAGCGTTACCTTTGGAATTATTTATTTATTTTAACATACTTATATACAGTGAGTGACTCATCCTGATATAATACTTTCAACATAATCTAAGTAAAGACTTTTATGACTTACTGAAGGTTTTTAACACATCTGAGACTCAGAAACTTTCCTCACAAGCCTTCATAAATATAATGAGTATGTCTTATGTTGTCATGATTTCCAGGTCTTGTGTCTCTGCTGAGGGCAAACACTATTTAACAATGTTTTGGTTGCATCTGAAACGGGTAACACTTGAGTAAAATATGCAACAGACAGCTTGAAACTAATGCTAAGCAGCTAAAGAAATTTAAGACATACATGTTTATAGATACATGTATATTATATATCGGTGTATAATAATATATACACACACATTTATTTTAATGTTTAGCTTTAATAGTAAAAAGTACAGTAGAATTCCACTGATAGCAAGATTTGATTCTAGATTATCCATAGAAAACTGGTGCACTTTTTCTGAAAATCAATACAAGCTCAAAACAAAATGTGATACCAGCTAATTCTCCGCCGTGGTCTAAAACTGATAATCAATTTGAACATCTGAGTAATTGAATTAAACCCTACAGTAATCAAATAGATACTTGATAATGAAATATCTCCATCGGAAAAAGTTACTGAGTAAACTTTTGTAGCGATTCCAAGGAGGTGAGTGTACAACATTTAGGATAAGGCCTCTCAGTCCTGACTGGAGCCCGCAGGTACTACTGGAGTACAAATAATAAATAATAGTACATGTACTGTAAACTCTCTAAAATCAGCAATAATACCAAGCATTTGCCATCTTTGAAACACTGTACAAACATAAAACTATTCCTCACAACACCCCTGTGAGGTAGGTACAAAAGTATTACCCAATCTCCACTGATGGGGCAACTCCTCCCAATACTACAAGGTGCTACCTGACTCTGCAAGGGGGGATCACTCCCTGATTCCCAGAGGCCCCCGGAGTATGGAATTCTCTAGCAGAATCAGAGTCTAATTAAGTCTTGCCCACATCTCTAAAATATGTCAGTGGCACAGCCCAAAACTGTTGGCTTTCACATTTGTCACGTTGTCAATTGATTGAGACATTCTCCCTTCTGAAAAAATAAAATACTATACATCGGTGCTGCGACATGCACAAACATTTATTTTTCTCTTCATAAATCTGCTGATAACTTTAATATCTGCAAAGGCATTTCCCTGTGAGTGCCCACCTTGTGTACCAGAGCCATAGCAAGAGTCTCACGTTTTTCTGGTTTTATGAATAAAAGTTACAGGTGCTCTTATTGGTTTATGGGAAAAAGGACTGATTATTCATAGGATGACATATTAAGGGGCACGGTCAACATTTTTTTTTTTTTAGATTCAGCTTTCAGGACCTCCTTTAAAACGGGGATAATCCTGTGGTATGTACTAAAATATACGTATTTGCTTTTCCCTCTTTTTAAAAATAAAGTCCAGATTGGTTTTGCGTACACATACTTTCAATATATTCTATAGCTAGCCATTGTTTTGATGACCTGTAAAGTAAAGCAAGACATCTGAACCTGAAGCAGTCCCTCTTGCACCAGTATAAACCTGGAGTATCTCCACTGAAGCCCACAGGGTTTCAGTGGTGTAAAAGCAGGTGCAGTGAAGGTAGGATCAGGACTTCCATCCTCCTGATCATCTCTGGCTGCCCTGTACCAGCAACACTACCAAACGTCATGCCTTCCTCCGGGGGAAAGAGAGCCAGTGGCATGTTCGTTAGCAAAGCCTGTCAGCTATGCACATACCTGATCACATCACTGCTGACTTCCTCATTCACTACGCTAGTGTTACACAGAGGTGTAAAAAACAGGCAGCTCTTTTGGCTTCTGCAGAATTAGAGAAAAGGGGAAAAAAATAAAACACAGCATCTTCCAAACAACAGCGTACGTGCAGAGAAGGAAGTGAAAGGCAACACAAATACCGCACAAATGCAGCTTTAAAAAACCCAAAATATTTGCCAAGAGAGAAAAGGACCAAATGGGCAGAGGAACAGACAGCGTTTTGAGGGCTAATTCACATAAAAGGAAAAAAAATCCCCAACAAACGGGCAAAAAAGTGGTCACATCAATCATTTGTCATAAACGATTCCTCTCTAACTACTCATGGAAAAAATAAAAGTGAACAGTTTGAAAGCCTTGCTGGAATGTTGAAGTTGTGAAATAACCTTCCCCCCAAAAACTCCTCATGGGCAATTTTTCTGATTACATAGAGTCCCTACACAGCTCTATTCCTCAAGATCTGTAATTCAGCAGACTTTGACCATTTTTATCTGTGTAGCACATTTTATTATTTAATATCTTCCTATAATAAAAAAAAATAACCCATACATATTTAAAAATAGATGCTATTCTGCTTTCAGCTTTTGGGGGGGGGGGGGGCAGGAGGGGAAGGCAGATAATTTTCCTCATGTTTTTGAACAGACCCACTACCTACGAGCGCTCCTTTGCTTTCCTTCTCTTCTGCACATCGTGTTTGCTCTCAGCAGGGCTCAGGGCTGTGCGTGCAGGAACACAACACACACCTATTGCTGTTGAGTCACCAGAGGAAACTCGTACCTTCTTTGGGTAGGTCTTATAAAACCAAATATCTTCATAACAAGGCCACTGAAAGACAATTAATACAGAGTTTTCTCTTTTATTTCTCTTTTGTCCTTTTTAAATGCAACAGGCATTCATCACCGGATTATAACAGCTTGAAGGTTACTCAAACACACAGCTTTTCTGCCTAACTGTAAGAATGTAAAGCCTTTCATTTAAAACAATGTGAAAAAAGAATTTGGTTAAAGTTAGATATGCTCTGATAAATCAGGGGCTTGGGGAAAAAAGAAAAAGAAGAGACAAAGCCATGGGTTATGTCATTTGGAATGAACGGATGGGAGCTGTCAATTGTTAGTGGGTTCTTTGCATTTTAGAATTTTAACTGCTCCTGATAAATTTGTTCCCAAATTTTATCGTGCAGTGTATGGTATTAGGCAGATGTTTAAACAACGTGAAAAGGAGGCTTTTTTGGTAGACAGTACATGGTAAGTGTTCAGAAAGCAGTCAATTTGAAACAGTAGTCCTTCCAAAAGCTGTTTCCCCCCCTGCAAAATGTTGGGCTTTTTTGTTCTACTGTCCTGTGAGAAACGCTCTCGTGATTTATTTTCCTTGGAAAACAGACTTTAATAATTCTACCCCTTCACACTGTTAATATATATTAGAATAGCATTTGAATATAAGGTGTCGACCTTATTCCAATTCTCAGATGCAACAATTAGAAGTCATTGACACCAATCTACCACAAGTGACCTTAGTCTCATATCTTGCTCTGTTATTAGAATAATCAAGGAACGCAATCCAGAAATAATATTACATCCTGCATTTTATTCAATTCCATATGACAAAAATAGTAACCTAGACTAAGACATCCATTTCAATCAGTAGATGTGTCAAGCCAACAAGATTTAATAATAAAAAATATTGGATCTAGGTAACAATTCCCAGCTGGTTCAGGGAGGCTCCTAGCCCTACATGGTATCACAGTATAAAAATAGTGTCTCTCTTCACCATGCAGAGAGGAGTGACCTAACCCTGAATACAAAATGGGGTCAGTCTTACTGTACCATCATCAACCATCTTATTTACAACACTTTACATATTTTTTCTTTTTTTTTTTCCTTTTTCATTTTTTCTTATCTTTTTTTTTTTTGTTGTTGTTTTCTTTTTTTTTTTTAGCTATACACATCCTTTAGGGAATAGAGATAACACTACATGGTACCAAATACTAACAAAAAGAAAAGTCACACCAAAAATGACACAGATAAATAAAAACATTCAATTGCTGAAATACAGCAATATTAAGCCACCTCAGTTTTCTTATTTTGAATGCTTGGAAACACCCCTAACCACCCACATGCTGTGGCAAAAAAAAAAAAGAAGAAGAAAAAAAAAAAGGATGTTATATTGTAGAGGTGTCAAAGATATATAATTTTGCTTATATATAGATATATATCTATATATCTCTATCTCATCACTGTAGAAATTGGAGCTGTAGAGTTCATTGTTCATTTCCAGTAGAAACAAACAGCTAATAAGTCTTTGAACCTCTTTTCACTCCATTACATGATGGCAGAAATAGTCCATCCTCTTACAGTAATAGTTTTTGTTGTATAAGAAAGATTGTCCTATTTTTCAGTCTCAACTGAGAAGACCTCTCTGTCTGATTCGCTCTTCAGGGGCATAAAACTCCTTGTGCTGTTACCCAGCTACCCATAAAGTCCCTCAAGCAATTCTGCTGGACGGAAGTTCATAGTGTCAACTCCACCACGCTTGTAATGCACAAAAATGAGGTAGTACACAAAACATTTACTGTTCAAGTTTTGATCAAGCCCCCGTCTCCTCAGCATCCCCAGCCTAGCTTACGAGTGGAACCACTCCCTTTATTTACGCGGTGTAATTTAAAAGAAAAAGAAATGCCGTCGACAGAAAATGATATTCAATTAATCAGACTACATCGTACTTTGGAGCAATCGGAGAAGATAATCAGCAAGAGCTGGAAATAAAACCAGAATATGGGTATGTTACTACTGCTCACGCTGCCCAAAGTTATGATTTTGATCCCGTGTTGTTGGGGAGCCAACGGTCGACATCCTTCTCGTGTGTACGTGTGAAAGACACAGAACAGATTACAGCAGAATTAAACCTACGCAACGTTCTCCTTCCTCTACCCTAGGCTCGGATTAATATCACACTCCTAAGATAAATGTATCAGAATTCTGTCGGGGGTGGTCACGCTTTCAAGTGGGCTTTGTAGGGAAGTTAAATGAATCATTTCCATTTATGAAATGGCAGGCCTCATATTTCCTAAGGATCTGACAGTTCTCTGCGGCTTTTCTGCGTAGTTAATAGAGATCTCTCATTGTTTGACCTTAAAACGAAACAAGAAACTGCAACAGGGTTCTCCTCCTTATGCCTTAAGTCAAAGTACTATTTATAAAATAGTTTACATCTTTGTTCAGTTTCAAATTATAGACAAACCTCCCTAATACAAAATACTAAAAGTGCAATAGTATAAATTAAGAGTTTGCCACCACATTATACAAACATTACCTTTTTATTGTACAGCTTTGATAACATGGAGCATTTACTCACAACTGTTTATGACGTTGTGAATAATTTCTGGTGCTAAGGTTTGTCTGTAACTTGTTTTCCAATCATTCAGCTAAAGTCCACACTACATTTTTTTTTTTTTCATTTAATAGAACAACTGTCCACATAGCAGCTACAAATATTTAAATTAAAAAAAAGGTTTGTTACTGACAGGTACTTGCACATGAAAAGCATGCTATCTTTCCCAATAAAACTTCACAATTTTGCCTGCTTTGAAATAAACCACTTATTTATAGTAAAACAAAACTTGCTTTTGAAAAAAAAAAAAAAAGGGAAAAAAAAAACCCCAAAAAACCCAACAAAGAAAGAAAGAAAAAAAAAAAATCACATAGCCAGATGTATTTTGCAGTACAAAAGCTTCATTTAAATTTGGGGCTAGTATATTGTCTGTTACCCGCATAATCTTAACATTATAAATACTACAGACAAGGATACTGTAATAATACACAGCATTGGGGTACTAAATCACTTATTTAAGATTAAGATTCCTAAAAACATAGTCCAAGTTGCTAACTAATTGGAACAAAACCAGCAAAGAAGTGTTGACAGAATGCCGTAACGAAGCCCCCCGTTCCCAGGCGATGCTGGGCTCTGTAAGAAGCAAACTGGAAGCAGACTAGCCTCGCTCGGTCTCTAACGGAGTTATCCCATCGCTTGGTTTGTTTGCTTTCTGTTAAATTAAAAGGTTTCAAAGTTCTCAGTTAACAGTCAAAACTCACTGTTGAAAGAAGTACCATGCAGATCTTGCAAGACAACTTTTCAGCAGCCACAAAGTTATGTATTTCTGCTATGGGTAAGACTTTAAAGGGAACCTATGCATTTAAGTCAGGAAACTAATGCTTAGCTTCAAAAGCTGTACATGGAACGGGACAAGGGTTGTGTCAAGTAGCGGTCCAACAGTTACTCGGAATGAATGCTTTTAATTTATGCCAATCTCTTTATTATCCTCAATAAATCTGGTGAATGGACGACTGGCTCCCGTTTCAGAACTTGCTTTGTCCAGACTGACAATGGGAGGGCTGCTGCCCGTGCGAGCTTTGTCCATGCCACCGGTAAGGTTACTTAGAGGCGGGATGGCGCCGCCGCCTAGACTTACTGGGAGCTGGGGAATGCCTCCGTTCTGTATGACAGAAATCTCATTGTTCTTCATAGCAAGTCCATTAGTGATAGCTGCAGTGTATTGGTTCCAAAAATTGGGGTCAACGTTCATGGCCCGAGCCGCCAGGTCCTTCTGGAACATCTCGGAGAACTTGAGCGCGTCACCACCGAGCAGGGCCATGGGGTTTTCCACGGAGAGGCGGCGGCCGCGGCGAGCGGGGGCATTATTCCACATGTGGGTCCCCATGTGAACCTGCGGGGCAAACAGGGACAAGAAGCACCCCCAAGTTAGCGCGCTCTGGCGAGGTGGCTGGCCTGAGACGCTCTTACTTACAGTCCTGCTTGCTTTTTAAATAAATGCCTTTTAATTCACACTGGGAAAAAAACAAAAATCAATTCCAGTCAAGACACAGTTCTAAGGCCCGGTCAACCTATACAAAGAAAACTCAGCTCCGTAGCAATTTTTCAACGCGCATTTGTTTCTTCTCAGTGAAAACAAATGCAGCACCGCAGGAATAAAGAGAACGTATCCTCTTAGGTTAGACAATTCCGCATGCAAGCTGGAAGTCCTCACATGCTGAAGATTAACAAGAGCATTACTCGTACAAGGAAATGAGCCGTTTTTCTGCCCTTCCCTTTTTTACACCTTGTCTACTTTCATAATATTTCATCTCATGTCGGAGGCATTGATTATTTTGCTAAATTTAGTATGTCAGAAAAGGACATTTAAAAATGTATTCCTCAGGCTGTGTCCTGATGGTTAACCAGACTGCAGGAGGAAGAAGTCAGTCAGTCCTGTAGTAACCCACCGTAAATCAGTGGGAAACAGCTTTCTAGTCTGCAATGGCTGCAAAGCAGAATAGAAAATGGAAATCCGAGAGGCACCCAAGAAGCTGAGCAAGCTCTGCAGTTCTGGTTTATAGCGAGCCTATTTTGCACTGATGGTCCACGAGAACTGCAGGAACACGTCACCAGCTGACCGCGTGTGCCACCACGCCTGTCGGGACCATTACAGCCTGCCTGCACGTACAGCCAGAAACAGTTTTCAGGTTTGCATCGTGGCTCAGCAGCTTTCCAGTCCCTGCGTTCGAGACAGTGGAAGCAAAACAACCACCGCTACACAGCACGCGTTTCTCCGAAGCTCCCTTCTCTCCTGCCTTTGGGCCAAACGCTTAGCACTAAAACCTGCTGATTTCAAACACAGTGCCTTAAACCGCCCCCCGAGCCTTTACAGTTTTATTTGGCCTCTTACCTTAAGATTCCCCTTTGTGGTAAAAGCTCTACCACAGATTGTGCAACCAAACGGTTTTTCACCGGTATGGGTGCGCTCGTGTATCTGCAGTGCACTTGCTGAGGAGAAGGTCTTCCCGCATGACTGACAGTTGTGCTGCTTGGGAGTCCGGCGAGGGGGGGGTGCCAGCATAGGGGTGATCCCCGGACTCATCACTGTCTGTGGTGCAGCAGGAACCTGGATTCCAGCTGGAAGCGAGGGAACCTCACCCAAAGAGATCGGCTTGCTGTGACCATTCACTTCCATTTTGATCATGGTAGGTGCTGTACTGGTGACCAGGCTAGGAGTACTTTGGCTGGGACCTAGAGTAAAGTTGGGTTCAAATAACTGAGAAGGCAGCTCTTTTAATTTGTGCGTCAGTAAGTGCTGTTTTAAATTACCCATAGTGGAACACCCACGACTGCAGACTGTACAAACAAATGGACGTTCTTTAGTATGGCTGCGGTAGTGAATTTCCAATGCACTCTTACAAGCAAAAGGCTTGCCACAGATATTACAAACAGTACTTTTAAACTTACCACGTTCTCTGTTCAGGAACAGCAGGCTAAAAGGAGCCTCCTCTTTGATGACCGGCCTTCCTGGGTTGCTGGATGTCAGATCTAATGCACCTCCGTTTTCAGTTGCGGGCGGTGGAGTGTCTGGTTTTTCTGTCTTTAATTGTATTTCTTGTGGCTCTTCCTGGTTACTGAGACCTGGGGACTTTGATCTGAAACTTTCACTGTTGCTATTTACAGGAGACAAAGCTTGCATGGAGGAAGAAGACTCTGACATTGCGGGGCTGCCTGCACTCTGGCTTTCGAGATCACCCACAGCTGAAGAAGAGTCATTGCTCAAATGGTCACTTTCGCCTGATCCATTTTCTATGGATTTTAAACTGGTCAGCTGCTGACAGTTCATGACAGAATCAATCATTTTCATTTGATTCTCCAAAGCAGCAATACTGGAGATCACAGAAGGTGGCGAAGAAGGACATGACCCAGAGTAAGAGATAAGGGGTTTGGATGAGTCACTCGCCGTGTCCTTTAGCTCCGGGTCCTCCTCCATAGAATTTTCGTCAATGTCATCATCGAAGTTGCTCAACGTGTCAACGTTCTTCTCATCGTAGGAAAGTTCTGAGTCCATGGCATCCTGGAAGCCCTCTGGTAGTGGCGTGTTTGGAATCTGCCCACCCATATGCATGCGAATGTGCTGCTGAAGAACAACCGCATTTGTAAATTTCTTCTGACAAATGGGACACGAGTGCTGTACTCTAAGTGGTGGCTTCGCTCGATGAACTCCAAAATGTGTTTTTAGATTGCCTTTCGTAGTAAAAGCACGTCCGCAAATTTTGCATTTAAATGGTCTTTCTCCTGTATGTGTTCTGTAAT
>JANVCC010000270.1:10075783-10115783 GCA_025345505.1 Todiramphus chloris collaris
TTGTAAAACCTAAAGCCTCCCAAAATGAGTAAGTGAAAAAAACCAGGCTTCTAAACCCCATTTTCAGGGCATGCTTCAGCTTTGGCAAAGTGAAAGCACGCCGAGTACGGAGCAGCGAGGCACCCAGCACGCTCGCCTCTCTCCAGAGCCTTTCTGAACTAAGACAACTCAACTAAATCCTTATTTACATTACAGATTTACATTTTCGCAGTTGGCGGGCCTGATCCTCCGCTCCTATTCAGAATCTCCGGAGTTCCCTGCCTGGTAGTGCCGACCACACACGGAGGCACCACGGCTCTCCTACGGCGTTCACCGGGTAGGTTTCCCAGTGCTTCTTTCCAAATCTTGGCAAGCTGGGTAAGAGTTGCCTGTTGTTGTTATTATTTACTATTATTATTAATAATATTAATATTATTATTACCAGTACTGCCATTAAGGCATAGTTGCAAAGGAAAATTGATTCTAAGAGAAGCTGCAAAGTGCGGCTCCTCTTCCAGTTCTTTATCTGTATAACGCTGTTCTTTTGTTTAAGGAGAGCTTTCTCTAAACAAACCTTACACAAAAGGTTTAAGTAATTAGTGATGGATTCAGGCAATGTAGCCATTCAAACATGGCTGTCCTCTGATCTAGAATGAGCTGATCAAACACCAGTAAGCTAATTACTTCAGACACTGTACAGTAATCACCAAGCCCAAATGTGAACATTTACAATCAAAACAGGTATTATGTTCTGCACTAGAAGACAGTCTCATGATCTATATATGTCAAAACTAATATGTATAATGCATAAGCTTCCAAGAGAAAGCTAAACTGCTGACACCCACTGCCAGGAAGTATCAATATGGACCTGTTCAGCATTACAAGATAATAACCAGCCTAGTGTACTAATTCACAAGCTCAAAGAAGACGCAGCTTGCCTCTGAAAGATAACTTGTAAAAAAGTGCAAGCGTAATACGGCAGCACCGGTATTTCTCAGAGGAGCAGTGCTCAGCTCGCTTTTCAACTAAGTAACTGCCTAGTTTGGTGCTATCTCGGGGGGTCCAGGCCTGCACCCATACTAACTGGGGACCTACACTTCTGTTTCATATTCCTCCTTCCCTCAACTCCCAAGCCTTAAAAAAAAACGAGAATCCTTTTCAAATGACCAATCCCAGTACATTCATCTCATCATCTGGCTTAAATATTCAAGGACTGCTTTTGGAAAATATTTTAGAAAATGCTAGAGAGTCATTAGGGTTCCCCCCCCCCCCCCAAATCAACTTCAAAGTAGACATACAAAGAACCTCACCACAGTATTTTCCATTCAAGATAAATTATTTTGACATTGCTTAAGAAATCGAACGAGCGCAATCTCTCTCAAAGCTTCACTTCCTTGGACGGGTAAGCAAACAGGTGACAGCAGACGGCTCCCAAGTAAAGGCTGCTCTGCCAGAGATGCCCGAACATTCCCTGCACAGCACACTGAGGCTACTAAAATGCTTCACGGGCTACCAGACTATGGGCTCAATCCAACAACTCCCACTCAAATGAGTGGCCTTTGCTGACATTAGAAACCCCACTGAAGTTACTGGGATTGAGAGAGTACGAACTGGTCATGCAAACAGCAGTCTTGGTGGTCCTGCCCAAACAAACACTCCAAGGGGCAAAAAAAGACTGAAAATAACAACTGATAAATATTTTTTTATATACGCATATGGGTACTGGAAAAACAGACATTGCCCCAGCATTTCAAATGAAGCTTTTAACACCCCTTTCAGTAGTGCTTACTGATGTGAAACCACTAAGGTACTGTACTTCTTGTTGCTTTTGAAGTTTCAGTCCTTGCTGACTTCAACAGGGAATAAAGCTTAAAAGCTTCCACAGGAAAGGATATTTTTGTTGTTTGTTAAACTCCACCGCGTTCTGACTGACAGAAAGCACTGCAAAATTCTACCAGTACTCCAAATTATTCAAATTTTCAAATGTTAAAATATTAATTTAATTTCTTTTGTTTTGTTTCCAGTTACAGCATATACCTGTTCCAGGAAAACACAGCATTTGTCCGTGTTTCCTTACGATTTATAATTTGCTTTCATTTTCCAATACATCACAACGTGATTAAATCCGTTAAGCACTGAAGAAATTCATCTTTTTTCTTTTATTTTTCCTGAAAAGAAACAATCATTTTTATTATTACAGTGAGGGTGTTGTGCAGTAAAAATTTTCAAGGACTTCTGGGGAATTAATCGAGCACTTGCTTAATCTTATAGACATGGGCTGAATTTTGCAGTTCTTAGTTACACAAAAGGTGTTGAATGGGAGTTTTGTCAGGCAGTCAGGATCTCAGCCACTAATAACCTCTCAGTTATTTTCTTTTTCTCATTAGCAGGCTAACAGCTAACAGACTAATCTGAAGCTGCTACGGGATGCAAGATGAATTACAGCACATAAAGCTTACCCTATGAAAACAGGTGAAAAATTGCAGGCAGCATCTCTCAAACGGTACCTGGGGCGAGCTCCTAAGCAGGTCCCAACCCGCAGAGCTGCGGTGGCTCCAGCAGAGCGCTGCCACTTTGCATCACTGGGGTCTGACCCTAGAATCAGCCCACGGAAATTCAAATGAAGGTATTTTGAGAAAGTCACTTCAGGATGGGGATAGCTGAAGCTGCTCAGGTGCTCGGCCGACTCAGCGAGGGGGGTATGAGGGGTTGCTGCGGGGAGGCTTTGCTCGGTCACCCTCCCGTCGCGCACCCACCGCCCGCTCTCCGGGCTGGATGGCGTTGGCCTCAGCACCCAGGACGTAGGGAGAGGGCTGAAAGGGTTCCACGGGTCCTTCGTTCGCCATCGGGAATGGGTACAGTTGAGAGAAAATTGCCACAGCGGCTGACTACACGCACGTGGGATTTGTAAACCTGGCTTTACTAGCTCTGAATTTTTATCGCAGGTATCTGTGTCTTTCTGCTCTGAGGGGAGAGTCTTCTGCATGACGTGCAAGGGAAAACACAATGAATGGATGCTTCAAAAATGCTGCCATCTACTTCTGTGAAACAGACTGGAATTAATCATCACCTTCTAGTCAGGTTAATTCTGAAAATGTATGCTGCTTATTAAGTGTCCCCTTTCTAACTGCTAGTTAGTCTAGGACTAACTGCTTCCAGTCTGGAAAAAGCCCCAACCAACTCCACTGTGTTCCATCTTTGCTCTAGAATCTTTTTATTTTGTCTCAATTTAAATCATTTCTAGTTCTGTACATGTAAATGACCTGAAAAGCACCTTTTCAATTACATTAAATAAGAATCATTACAATCAAATGTTCTCTGACAATTCAGTATTTTGTTATATTTTGTGGCTCTGTATCATGGAATCATCAAATTACGTGTGATTCATAAGACACTTGGATAAAATCAGGTACGAGAATCTTCGTTTTCTAGGCTTTCATCCCTTTCAAATTGCTGACACCTTCCTGAGGCATCCAAACAAAACTGTTTTGTGAAGGAATCCAGCAAATGTGTGAATAAAATATTTTCTGAAGCTTCTTTTTCATCTGTATGAAATAATACAAATGGAAGCATGGAAAAGTGTCGTACAAATTACTATCATTTCTACATTCAGAGTTGCCTAATTGAGACAGTATTTTATAAATGTAGGAATTTCTTTCAGGAAGGAAAAAACCCAACCCACTGATCTTTCAGAAGCAGTGCACAAACTGTGAAGAACTGCATTTGTTAACACCAGCTAAAGATAAAATCTCTGCTAACTAGGAAGACAGATGTATAAAGTGTGCTCACATGCAAATCCAAGAATAATCTCAAAGAGCAGCTCACAGCATTTTAGTATATTTAAACAAGCAATATTATAAATAAAACTCTGAGCATAGCACACTGATACAGGACAATTAATTACTACTCCTATCATGAGAATACAGAAATTTATTTTTCCCCAAGCGCATTTAAGTAAGAAAATATATTAAAAAAAAAAAAAACCCAACATAAATTTGTTTCCAAAATTATATTCATTTGGAAACAGTAGTCTTGTAGCAACGTATTGATCCTCGAGAAGAATAGTATTACTTTTTCCTTAGCTTTATCATCTCTTACAATTGACGGAGCTTTTAAAGAAAGTTTTCTTAAATTGTTAGAACACGTTTATTTTCTTGCAAATTAATTCTTTTTAACTCTTTATGATAGCTTTGAATCCCATAAAGAAAGATGAATTATCACATACTGAGCCCAAGCTGTGAAACAGGAGGAGACAAATAGAGACCCCTACTGTGTTTAACAATGTAGAAGAAATTCCAGACTCAATGGAAAAAATTTCTGTCCTTTTTCTCCGACCACAAAAGCTGTTAGCATGGGTTTGAACAGTGGAGGGCACTCTTGCTATGCAAAACCCGGTACTGACCTGGCACACTCGGTTTGATCTATTCAGTAGCCTAAATCTCAGAATTTGTTAAGTAAGAGCCACCTGTGGCACAGGCACTAACTGTATTCTGTTCAAAACATTCGCAGTTTCTAATCTGCGCAGTGAAGCACTTCGTTATCTCCAACACTGGCGCCTTTCTGCCTGTGTGCAGATGTGGAACAGATGTGAGCTTCACAAACTGCTTGGAATATCCGTGCAAGATACTGTACTAAAATAAAACCCGCCCAGTGTTTTTCACCATCATATAAGCAGCTATTTGGTTGCCTCTCATGGCATTTGTGCTTTAACTTCGGGTCGTGTAGAATTTCTGTACAAATATGCTGATGTTTGTAGGGGCTGAGTTGACTGGGAATGCATCGAGTTTTACTGGGAATCCTACAATCAATCAACATCAATACCTCTAACAGAGCTGATATGAAAAAGACACTGAATAAAACCCCAACAAAGCTACATAAATCAACTAGAAGAAAGAAGCAGAGCACTAGATCTGCATAGCTTTCCTATTTTGAAAAGGGTGTCACTAACTACATCTGAAATGATGAAACTCTTCAGGGTGCAGAACGAAGGCGGCCACTGCACAGCCACAGAAACACTGACAAACCTGACAATAAGAGAACTCAGTATGAGTGCCCGATCCTGCAACTCCTGGGCATCTCAAAACTGAACTTACAAGTACTGGACTCAACAGCACTACTCCTTTGAGTAAAATTACTCACATGCAGGAGCGCTTGAAAGAGCAAACACGGAGTGATGCGATGCCAGTTGGGCAGTTCATTTTGCTCTTTTGGTACCCTGCCGTACTGCACAGGACAGCAAAGCTCTTAAAGATCTAAACAAATCTGTCAGCTTTCATCATTTCCAGCTTTTGGGACATTACTACATCGGCAAAATCACAAAATAAAATTATCAGGTAGCATCGGTAGAAGTGGTCCCCTGAAACACTGAATAGCGGGTTGCTTTTGATTCAGTGAAACAAAAGCACTGTGGCACCTGCAGGGTTAATTAAGCAGCTCAAGAAACTGGGCTTCACAAAGGGAAACCTTTTTCCTTCTTTAAGATCTGTAAACACTTGTGCTGAACTAGATGGGCATTTGATAAGCTGTACAGCATGTAGCAAACTCAGAGGGATCTCTAGTTAACACTCAAATTCAGTGTTAACACTTAACAGAACAGTGGTAAGCTGTGCTGCCAAGGTCAACTGCACAGATGTACTAATTGTATTATGAGCTTGACATCTAGTGGCCACCCCTGGCAGGGCAAAGCAGGCAAAGGTTAAATCAGCAAGCCTTGTCAAAGCACTTCTAACTACCCACCCTCAGGGAGAGTCCTGGGGAAGCCTTCTGGCACTTGCAACCCCCCCCCCCCCCCCCCCCTTCCTTCTCCTTGGCTGCAGGCTGAGCCTGCTGTGAAACCCCCCCCTTCCCAGGGCAGCACCCACGCATCTACATAGCACCCATCTGCACAGCACCCACCTGCACAGCACCCACCCACCTGCACAGCACCCACACCCTGGCTGGGAGGAGGTCACCAGCCAGCCCAAACATTTCCCAGTGCCTCACTCTCTGTGTCAAAAGCTTGGGAGTTTTTTCCTGCCTCTTTTTCAACTGGTGGTGGGGGAGTGGTGAAAAGGGGACAGGCACACTAGCTTTAAAGACAGGCACACTAGCATTAAAGACAGGCACACTAGCATTAAAGCCAGTAAGAGTCTCAGAAAGACTGGGTTTTTTCAGCTTACCCCATACTAAATGTTAAGTGTGCTCACCTTGTGTCCCCCTAACTACTGCAAGGAAAAGCTGAAGACCTCACCCTTTACACCACTATCTTTTCACTTTTCCACTTAAGAGAAACACATCTTAAAAAAAAAAAAAAAGTGTTATATTACAGTTTTCTATCACCCTTTTAAACACTTCCCTTTTCCATCTTTCCCAATTTTAAGGGGTGTTCCTTGATAAGAAGAAATGTACTCTATGTACAACAGGACTGTAACTGAACCAGCCCCTAGGAGTATATTTTAGACTAAATTCCCTGCTTTTTTATTAATGGAAAACCTTCATTACATTTAGTGGGAAATTTTAAGAAGTAAAGGAAACAGGATTTTGACCTTTTACATTTAAAAGTACAATTTAATAAAAATTTACTGCTGGAACTAAATTTACTCATGCTTCCTCTGGAAAACAGAAATATAGAAATCACTCTCATTTTACAAATGCTATATTACAAAATACATTATTTTTTCATGATTGATTTTAGAAATTGAGTCTATACTTAACTATTTTAATGTCATACCAGACCTGCTTTATTATCAGCAAAAATGATTCACTCATGGACAGACTGATAGGCAGTCAACAGATATACTTATCCTGGCTTGGCAGTCCACAAATAAAATGAAGGAACGATATCCAGAAAATCACCCCAGGACTCAAAACTTTATTTTTCAGAAATGGCACTAAATACTTCTTACTAATTTGTTTATTTTTAATCTTTTTTTTTTTTTTTCCCCCTAATGCCACCCATTTTTTGAATTGTTGCTTTTCCTCTTCCTTAGGCAAGAAGTAATTTTCAGCAGCTAAATGTATGCATATTCATGGCTTAAATTGTACAGAATTTAAAACAACACCTTTCAAAATTTCCTCCTTCCCACTCTGAAAAAAAGGAGCCTTAATGTCTGCCTCAGGAGGTGGAAAGGCTTCCTCGAGATCAGCACTACCAGATAAAAACCGACCCAGTTTTGTCTACTTTGTTACACACACATCAGCAAATGGGCTGATTGTTGTAGTTTCCTTATTATTCAAAATATTTTCCTCTTGCTAACAGTTCAAAGGGAGTATTTTTTTAATTACACAAACACAGCGTTACATGGTTTGCACGCTAAGTCTCTAACCCTCCTAGCAGAGCCATTTATATAAAGTTTCAATTACCATTTCTTATCAAAGGGACAATTTGTAGCAATACTTATTTGGCCTTTTTTCAAACCGAAAAGCCTCCTCTTAGAGTTGCCTCAAGAACAAACATCTGCAGAAATCAGCTGAGTTTTATCTTTACTGACAGCTGCTTGTGACTTCCCAAGTTTTAAGGCAACAGCGCCTAACCGGTGTGGAATAACCGCTATTCCGTATGGAGGAGTGTCCCTCCGAAGCGTGTTCTTACCCTCCGTATACGCAGATGGAGTGAACACACTCAGATGAAGCTGGGTGCTCCACAGCCAACTGTGTCGTTCCCGTAGCGGGGCATGTGTGCCTGGGTACCTACTCCAGAAGAATACCGAGTGCAGTCACCAACTGTTCAAAACTCACTTTACTAGGATGGAAAAGACCCACTAGTTTAGGCTATGTTGGATGTACTGAAAAGTGGGGGGAGAAACAGGTCCAATATTTTAAAAAATGATTGCAAAGGGCACATTAGAAAACTGTCATGACATGGTTCACTACAAGGTATCCCTTCCACCTCAGACTCAACAACGATACATCTTTGCCAGAAACTTAAGCATGAAAACGTCCGAAGCACCCTTTGCCATCACCCTCACCAGAACCACACTTGCACACTTTAAGAATCACTTTTCAGTATTACAAAAAAACAAAACAGAAAAAAACCAACCAAACAAACAAAAAAACCCCAAAACCCAACCCTTTTAATTGTCCCTACTTTAAAAATACAAATCCATGGTTTGATATAAAAATTACCCGGAGTTGAAGCGTTTGCACTTTTTTCTGTAATTCTGATTTGTTTGTAATCTGTTGAATTAGACAAGTGTATTAGAAATGTAATTCCAGCTATTACAGTGCTTTATATTTACTAAGAAACTGAGATTATTGTATTTTACAGGCAGTCATCTGAGTCCTTCTGCTGCTTGTTTTTAAAATTATTCCATCACATCTCCCAATTCAGTAGCCTCAAAGTGGTGGCTTTTTTAATAGGTATCTTTTGTTCACTCTTCTACAGTACAATTATTCAAGTAATAATGTATCATGACCAGCTGCTTGTTGAAACTTCTTGTCAAAAATTATTTTGAAATGTATTTTTAGCATTTCATTTTCAACAAATAATTGCAAGCACTTCTGAGTGTACATCTGTAGTTGATGACATTGCTAATTATCTTCAGATTTCCAACAGTTTCTCACCCTCATGACATTGCCCTGTTTGAATGCAGTTGCGTTACGCTGTAGTCCAAGCTGGCTATAATTTTATTTGTTCTGATTCTAAACTTCTGTGGTCGCATTAGCACGGAAGTTATGGCAAGACCGGTCAACTTAAAACCCAGCCTAATGTTTCTTTTCCATCCTGCTCCCCAGACTGCCAGGCTTCTCCCTGCTGCTGTGAATGTCCCTTCACTCCAAGGGTTACATTTATGGAACATTCATTTTTAAATGCTTCACTTAATAAAATTTATTTTGGGGTGATATTCAATAGGATTTCATGAAATAAACAATAATCTTGTGCTAACCACAACTTCCACCTTCGGAGATCAACAGCTAAATTAGTATCAAATAATACTGCTTAAACTGCTTGCTTTCTAAACCCGACCAATATTCTTGCACCGTGCAAACTATTTTTGGCCTGTTGCAAAATAGGCTCAGGAACTGTAGCAATATCTTCATTACAGCTGTGAACAGAACCCAAGAGCACAGACTTGACAAGAAGTGTTTCCATTCACGAGCTGGGGAGCGCTCGTTGGATCTGGCCTAGAAGACTGCTTTCGGTACAGCAATCGTTAGGCTTCCTAATATAACGTGTAAATGATTTACATTACACTAATGTGCACTAGAAAGCCCCTCTACTCCTGCATGCTGTCTCCACCTTCTTCACGTTTCTCGACTGAAAAGTGCAAACCCAACAGCACTACTTTAGCTTGTTAATTGTTATCTGTGAAGGGTTTCACTCTATTAATTAAAATATGTTTTAATAAAAGGAAACATAGCACATTTTGATAACAGCCTTCTAAGGCTGAAAAGTATTTACATTGTTGCATTTTAGGGCTGCTGTGAAAGCCGATTTTGTGCTATTCAGGGACCACAATAATAACGCTTTAAAATTCCTCACTGGGATGCAATGTAGTCCTTTTGATGGAAAGACTGTCTTTCTCATTCGGCAGAAATAAATCCATTCATTTGATCATGTAGTCATTGAGGGCAATACAAAACAAACCAAGTGTGAGAAATTCTATGTGATGAAGTAAACAAAACAAAACCCCCCAAAAAAGAGGGGAAAAAAAAAAACCCAAAAAGAAAAAAACCCAAAAAAAAAAAACATTTCCATGACAAAAAGATTCTTTGTCCTTAATCTACCCACCATATGCAAGCGTTTCTTTTTAGCATATCTCTTGTTCTAATCTCGGGTGACATGGCTACATAGATAAGATTCACAAAACAAAACAAAAACCTAGTTTAACAATTTTTTTCAATTTATTAACTCGCGGGGAGTGTCGTAATGAAGTACTGGGGTTTTATTTTTCTGTACTGAGATGGATGCAGAGTGTGTAAAAGTTTATAATGCTAGTGATAAATTCTTAGACCTAGAACCCAGATCAACAGAAACTAGGCTAAACAATTCTTGTTTACATAATAAAATACTAATTCTCATCTGCTTGTCTCTGTTAATTTATTTTACATGACCACTGTTTCCTCGGGAAAAAAAAAACCAACATGTATTTGAAAATGCACTGCTCTGCTGGTGTGCTGTGACAGAAGGAAACATTTCCCTGGGTCGCTGTTATTGTTAACGAGCAAGTGGGTTTCCCTGGAGAAGTGGCAGCAGCCCCCTCAGCAGCCCTGGACAGTGTGGGACTCACTCCCTGGCTGCCCAAATACCCTGGGAAGGAGCAGGAGGCTTAACGATTTGCCAGTCTGACAGATGTTTTAACCTGATGAAGTGGATTCACGCTGCCTTAAGCTTCAGGGCCATAAAGTTCAGCTACAATAGTCAAAATCCTTCTCAGGCTTCAACTTTGCTGCCTTTCTCTCCCCACAGATGGGTTACAACATAAAAGTCATCATAGTTTTGAAGCAGGAGAACGACTTTCTTTTCTTTTTGAAGGGAGGGCGAAGGGGCATAAAACAGTGGACAAGGGGCCTACAGAGCAAGTAGAAAATACTGGGGCTCCAACTTGGTTATGTGAGAAACTAGGAAAGAAGTGGTCTCTATGCAAAAAGGAAAAGAAAAACTTTCAAGTGGAAGCTCTCAGCTTATCCCAGGAAAAGTGAGTATGAGCTGTGGCATGCCTGTGCACGCTACAATGCCAAGGACTACTAAGGAAATTTAAAGGAAAAAAAATAAATACAAAATAATAATTAAAAAATCGACCAAAAAAAAAACCAAACCCCAACCAACCACAAAACCCCACACAAAACCAAACCTGCTGCCGTTTTCTCGAAAAAAAAATTACAGCAAAGTGGGAACCAGGGGTGATTACAGCCCAGCTCTTCCCAGCTCTGGACACTTGTTCACGAGCAGCCTAGGCAGCCCAGATGCATGAAAGCAAGTGTGCGTGTGCCTGCGTGTGGGGAGGGAGCAAAGAATGGCGGATGGGCGAGAAAATCACCCTTCCCCACTGTCTGCAGCCGGCGCGACAGGGGCTGGGGGCTGGTGGCACTCCGTGTCACCCACCCCTGATAACAATTACAGCCGCAGCAGAGCCAGGAGGCGAAGGGGAGAAAGCAGCGCGGGGAGGGGAAGCGAAAAGCTGCCGTTCTGCCTCCTCGGAAAGAATGAAATCGAGTCCGCTGCCCCGCGCACCCGAGCAGCGCTGCCCGCTCCTGCCGGGGTCTCCTGCGCTCCGCCAGGCCACGGCCCTCCCACTCCCCGGGCTGCCGGGGGAACTTGGGGGAGCGAACCGGCAGCCGAAAGCCCGAGGGGGCTGCCCAGGGACGGGGCTGCCCAGGGACGCGCCTCCCCTCGCAGCCTGCGGCGGGCGGCCCGGGGGAGCCCCTGGTACCGGCCGCGGGGGGAGCTGCCCCGGGGAGCGCCCCGGGCTCCGGCAGCCCCCGGCCCGCGGGACATCCCCCGAAGCCCGCAGCTCCCGGCAGGGCACCTCGGCCCCGGCCGCCCCAACTTTCTTGCCGGTGAGGCGAGCGCTGCATGGCTCCCGCCCGCTCCGAGCCTCCGCTGGGGGGGTGAGGGGGGTGGGGGGTGTAGGAAACAGGAGTACCCAAAAATACAGAGAGAAGGAGCTCGGCGGAGGAGGCGTCGCTCCGGGGTGCCCGCTCATGCAGCTGCCCGAGCCCGGGTGAGTGGGGAGGGAGGGCCGAGCTCCGCCGCCGAGCCCCGCCGCGATAAAAGCGCTCGGGAGGCCGGGAGGGAGCTGCTGGGAGGGATGGTTAGTTAGGGGGTGGGCTGCAGAAACTTGGCTAAACTGCTAACTTCTCAGTGCCGTTGCCTCTTCCCCCAGCTGCTCTAATTCCCATTCTCCCGCTGCAGAGTAATTGCGCTCCCATGTTCACCATCACCATAAATCCACCTATCTCCATCTGAAACACACTCACAAAAGAAGAGAGAGGAGAAAGAGGCGCCGGGAGTCCTTACCGTGCTCGGAAACTACCTCCGCCTGCAGCTCTTCGTCCGATTTGAGATGCTGGGGTTTCGCTTGCTTTCGACGAGACATGCTGCTAACTGAGCCGTCTTGACTCGGCTTTTTGCAGAGGCATCAGCGACGTGGAGGTGGAAAGGGGAGAGGAACTGGGAACGAGGGAAGGGGGTGGGGGCTGGAAATAACTGTTCGCAAATAAAAGTCGAATTGCAAAACAAACCAACCAAACAACAACAGAAAAAGCAAGAAAAAAAAAAAAACAAACCAAAAACCACAACAAAAAAAGCCCAAAACAAAACAAAAAGTAAAAAAAAAAAAAAAAAACCCAAGCAAGGCTAAGCAGCCAACCAAACTGGGAGGGAGTGAGTGAGTGAGCGGGTGAGCGAGCGGGGGATCAGCCGGGCGGGGTGTGTGCGGTGCGGTGGGGTGTGCGCGGCGGGCTGGGGCGGCTGCGCGGAGCGCGCATGGGGCTCTGTAATTATGATTGTGAATAATGCATGGCGATTAATGGTGCTGGGGGCGAGCGCGGATTGGCGCGGCTCCAGCGGACTCAGGCTGCATATGTAAATGAAGGACGGGGCTCCGCAATTAGCCGCTTCGCTCCGCCAAATGATGCGTCTCCCCGGCACCGGCAGCGCCGCCTGCGAGAGGCACCGACCGCGGCGGCAGCAGCGAAGCACACACGCACCAGGCAGGAGGGCTCTGTTTTGCACACACTTTACACAACATATGTGCAAGGTTCACTTGTTGGGGGAGGTCACGATCTTCGCTTTTCTGTCCGTCTTTCTTCTCCCCCACCCCGGCTCTCAGTTTCTTTTGCTGTGCTTTTTTTTTTTTTTTTTTTCGGGTCTCCCTGCTTTCTTTTCTGGCTCCCCCCCCCCCCCCCCCACCCCCCCCCCCGCCGCCGCTTCTTTCTTTCTTCACATCACTCTGCGTCCTCTTCTCTCTTGGTCTCGTCTTTCCCCAGAAGTTGATCTGCAAGGCATCTGATTTCTGTGTGCGTGTGAGTAATTTCTTTCCAGAAGGAAAAGAAACTTTTGTGTATGCTTTTTTCTTCTTTCTTGTCGGTGTGCGTGTGTGTTGCTCTGCCCTTCTTTCCCCTTCACATGCTTGTCTTCAGCTCTTCCTCCATCCTGTCTCCTTTTCCGTCGCTCTTTCTCCGTCTCCCCTTCCCGGCTGACTTTTGTTCTCTCCTCTCTCGAAAGCGCACGCACGCACACGCAGAAGACCTTGGGCAGTTTTGTCTTTCACCTCTCCTTCCTTCTTCTTTGTCTTGCAGCTTCTTTCTTCAAGCAGAGACTCCCCGTTGGTGGTGGTGGTCACTTCCTGTTGTCCATTGGTAGGAAGTTTTTTTTCTTTCTCCCTCTCTCTCTCAGGTTGTAATGACTTTTTGTGACACTCCTCACCCTCCCCCCCCGGCTCAGTCGTGTGTCCTGTTAGCTAATGACAGCGGTCTCGCGTGTGCGCCGATGAGAAAGTCCTTGGTCTCCAGCAAATAGTATCGATCCTCTCCCAGGTTTCGGAGTGGGGGGGGGTGGCTGTTGTCGCAGGGGCGATCCCCCCTTCCCCTGCCTTGCCTCGTTCGCAGCAGCGCCGGCAGCCGCTCCCCCGGTCGATTCCTCCGCTCCGCGCCGAGAAGCGGTGCGCGCACCGCGGCCGCTCTTGATTTCGGGCAGATAAACTTTCAAGTTTGGGAGCGGTGCGGGTCACACGACGGCTCCTCCTACTCTCCTCCTCCTCCTCCGCCTCCCGTGCCGCGCTACCGGGGCTGCCGCCGGGGCTGCCCCCAGCCCCGAAGCCCGATCAGCTGCCCGCCGCCTCCAAGCCTCCCTCTCTGCACGCACTTTCCCAACAGCAGCTTTTCTCCCAGGCCCCCCCCTCTTGTTTTGTAAAAGGGGGGAGGGAAGTCTCTCTCTCCCCCCCTCCCCCCCGCTTTCTCCTCTATCGCATTACAAGTTGCCGGGGAGCCGGGCCGAGCCTCCCCCTCCCCGTCCCGTCCCGCCGCCTCGCGTCCCCCCCGCCCCGTCCGTCCCCCGGGGAGGCGGGCGGCCCCGCCGCCGCCCAGCAGCAGCCCCAGCGCCCCGGCCGCCGCCACAAGTTGCCGCTTCCCGCCGCCGTCCGTGCCTGCCTCCCTCCTCCTGCTCCGGGGCGGGCGGGAGCGCGGCCGGCCCGGCTCCCATGGCGGGCAGCCGCCGCTAGGATGTACCCGCCGTCACCGATCGCCGCCGCTCCGCGCAGGGCCCGCCGTCCGCGCACCGCCCGGGCGCGCAGCTCCGCGGCTCGGTGTCCCTCGGGGGTTTTGGGGCGGGGTGCTCGTCCAGCCGCCCCTGCGAACCCCTCCGCTGTTTGTTTTGTTCGTTTGTGTTTTGGTTTTGTGCGCGGCGTGGGGGTTTTATCGATTTATTTATTTATTTTAGAGTGTTACTCGCAGACCGGTCCCTGCGCGCTGCTCCCCCCGCGCCCCCCGCCCCGTGCCGCGCTCTGCGGGGCGGCCCCGGCGATGGCCCTCGGTGAGGCGCGGAGGCGCATCCCGCCTTGCCGGGGGCGGGAGGACGGCGGGCAGCTCCGCGTACGGGGCCGGGGATCAGTGAAAGGGATTTCCTCCTAATACCCCCACCCCAGCCCGTGTAATCCAGCCCTAGTCCTTAAAACACACTAACCCCGGCTTCTTTGGGAGACTCCTCTGTGTAAACTTTCCCTGCTGATAGCTCGCTTTATCTCCTGCGTTGTGATACCGTGTCTCTGGGCTTTCGGTTTATTCCCCGCTTTTATGTCGGTAGGCAAACCAAATAAACTTAGAGGCGACAATTTAGGCCACTCCGGATAGTTCGCTGACATACATACCAGCGGCGATTTCTGCGGTGCATGGATTCGTTAGAAACGGGCACGACCCTTAAGGGAAACAACACTGGAACACCAAATCAATGCCTTTTAGATATTAGACGAATAGACTTTTCTTGTCCTTCGTTTAGCGAAATGAGTACACGAGACCCCTCGCAATGATTGCCCGCTTTATGATTTAAAAAATCCCCCAAACAACCCAAACTTGTTTATTGTCTATAAATTCTAACGCGTCTTCTCTCCGTGCATCCCTCCTTGATGAAAGTTTGGTCGCACTCAGAGCGTCTCATTTAAAATATCTGGGGACGATCGCGATGGCTGAAATCTGATGTAATTTTCTAATATGAAGTGGGAGGGGGCGAGCCTATTAATTGAACTGGGTTTTTTTTAGTTTCCCGTCAGCTGTAGGGCTTTACCGCACCCGGCGCACACGAGCAGCACCTTACGCGTGTGTGTGCGCGCTGCATTTTATTGTAGGCAGAGCGCAGGTGAAAGCGAGAGTCTGCGGGCGTTCCAAGTGACCCTCAGCCCCGCAGCCACGAGTGGGGAGCTGGAGTTGGGGCTTCTCCGTCAAACTCAGAGGGGTATATTCCTCCGGCTTGCTTTAGGTGAAGGGGCACAGCTACCCCCCGTGAGAGACACGTTTGCCCGGATTGAGAGGATACGCACTTTAATCTCGCCCAGGAATTTTTTCCTAATTGCAGTAGTACCAGAAATGTGTCAATTTTCACCCAGTCATTTTTTTGAAGGGTTTTGTTGCAACATTTTTTTTTTCCCCCTCTAAACTTTGGCGTTTTCTGTTGCTCAGTGCCTGGTAGTTCCCCCATCAGCAGACGATTTCTTGAAAAGCGTTTTAAGAGCGCCTTTCTTACAGCGTGATGGGGGGGGGGGGGGGGGGGGAGGCAGTGAAAGAATTATAAAAAAAAAAACTTTGTCCTTACTCAAAAGTAAAATGATCGAAAAGGAATATGATTTTGCGGAACGTGAGGGAATCTTTAAATGGAAAATTAAATAATCCCGTCTTTAATGATTAATGAACAATGGAGAACACAACAGGCAAGAAAGGCATAATTACCAGATTTGTATCTCTTGACATTAACATATTCTAGGGTTACAAGTGATAACATTTTATGGTTTTCTTTTCCCGTACGCCGCTCAGCCTTCCTACTTTTTTTCTCTGGGAGGAAAAAACCGCTGCGATGCGCGGAGGGTCGCTGAGCGAGATGCCGAACGGCGCGGCCGCTGCCACCCCCCCCTCCAGCTCCAGGGCAGTGCCGCGGAGCCCCGGCCCCGGCGAGCATCTCCGGGACGTGCCGCCGGCACCGGCGTAAATCGCCGCGGGAAACTTTTTACTCCAGCGGTGTGGAAAACCGTGACAGTGCAGAGGGCTCGGGAGGCGAGTGGAAAGTTATGAAGTGATATGCGTCTCCTCCGGCCCCTGCCCTCCCCTCTCCCCCTCCCCCCCGGCTCCCCATTACACCGCAAAGTTTTCCACGGACCTTTTAATTAATCTTCCTGACTTGAGGGCGGAAAAAAAAAAAAAAAAAAAAAAAGAGAAAAAAAAACCCCCTCCCCTGAAGTGGGGCCCCGAAAAAAACCCCCCCTGCGGGGGGGGGGGGGCAAATCTCTTAGCCGCGTAAATATCCGCGCACCCACAGGTAGGTGCGCGGAGGATGCGGCTCCGCGCACGATGCGCGGCGGGGCCAGCGGTCACGCGTGTCCCGGCACCAACCCCCGCCGCTCCCGGCGGATCCGCTGAAACACCTTAGTAATCATGGGAAGCAAAAGTTTGTTTTCTCTCCGTAATTACATTTAATTTGTTCATTGTCTTCTTCTTTTGCCATCGTCAGAATCGACACGTCATTTTCCTGCCTACTTAATAATTTTATTTACTACCTAATACTTTTTTTTTTTAATTATTACATTATTGAAACACCTAGTTGCGCGTTTGCTTTAATTTTTATCCTTATTCAGGATTAATAAAAACCTTTAGAAAGCGTATCTGCAAGATTGACTCTACAAGGAGCGTATAAGTAGTTCTGTCCACACCTAAGGTTGTTGTTCTTAAACGCTTCAAAGTTACCAACACGCGGATAAGATGGATCTGACGTCTCATGCGATCCATCTGCTGTCTTGTATAGTTATTATTTTGATCAGCAACTTTTTTTGAAGGGGCGTGCTTTTTTGAGCTTTTATTTTCCACCATCTCCTACCCTTCCTGTTAAGCTGCAGTAGCATCTTCCAACCCCTTTCTGCACTATAACTTTGGTTTGAGGACCCTGGGGTTAAGTCCAGCCCAATTTTGTCTGTTTCAAGCTGCAACAACTGACCGCTAATTCGTTCTCACATGAGCAAAGGTATTACCATACTAATATTATTATTGGTAAGAAGAGGTAATTGATAACACCACCTGCCACTCTGCAGCAATCACGATGATAAATGTTTCCATCAGAGGGAAATCTGTGCTTGGTCTACCACAGCCTAACCCAAACAGCATGTCAAATGTCAATTATAAAGATGTTTCTTTTCTATTACAATTTTTTTTTTTTTGCGTGTGTGTGGAAAACAAGTAGCCCCACCACGAAATTTATAGAACCAGCCTACAGCACAACCGTGCCTAAACGTTTTGCCTTAAACATTTGAGCTACTTTTCCTTTATTTAATATCATGCCACCCTTGGCTCTAAACAAACATCGATTCATCATATACACAAAAGCTTATGTTCACACTTAGCAAACTCCAATTACCGTCCACTTCCGTTCTTTAACCTAACAGATGATACATCATTTTAACTAGCAATTTTCAATACTTTGCGGAATATTTTTATTACGCATCGTTGTCGGCGTATTATCAAGGCAATGTAGTTTAAAGCTCATACATACATGCCATGCACACATATAGATGGTTGGTGCTGTATATATTAAACCACTGTATTTGTGTTGCAACGTGTGTCTGTCAGCACATACTCCAGGAAATACACAGGAATACGGCGTGCATATAAAATCAGTGCTTATACTTCTGTGCAAAAATATGTGTGCTCCCGAAAATGACTGGTGAGAGGAATATTAAAATGTAAATATATATATATGCATAACACACTCGCACAAACGATGTCATATTGTTTACTAGCTATATAAATAGTGCCGTCAAGTATAAAAACTTTCATCCCCTTGGCTACAGATATGCTCAGAAGATTATTATTAGTTTGTATTAATAGATGCAGGCCTCAAAAGACAAAATCAGCTATTGATAATTGCAAGAAGTATACAGCAGCTACTGTATCGATCGGCTTGTCCCTTATTCCCCTGGTATAGGAGAGATAAGAAGACACACTCTTTAGTGCAATATAATTTCTTTTGACCTATCTGCTTGCTACAGACTTATGATGAATAGCCGGAGTGGTTAAAGTCCTTTATCACGAAAGTTACCCCTTGATATAATATTGATTCTTTATAACTAGCTCCAAACACAAAAATCAAACTGTCCACTTGACCATCATCATCATCAATATCATCACAAAGGCTGTGGAATAAAGATCAGCACAGGACTGAAAACGCTTTCTATAATCTCCCCACCTAATCTTTATTTGCTGATGATGAAAAGAAAAGGGGTGTGAGTGTGTGCGCGCGTGCAGGGGGCGGGGGCGAGCGGAGCGGGGAATGTCATCTGAACACATAATAACAGCAATAATAAAAAATAAGTTAAGAAAAAGACCGTTCAGCCTCCTTCACAAGAAACCGAATGATGATCACCGAAGTTAATGATCACGTTTCGAAGCCCCGCTGTCCTGAAAGAGGGGTGTGAAGTGCGGAGAAGGCCCGACGTGGTAATAGCATCGGGTCCTCCGCCTGGAGCGAAGCTGGCTGCGCTGAGCACAGGGAGTTATGTAAGAAGCAATCACGGCAGGAATGATACCGGGCAGCATTTTCCTTGGTTAGAGCCTGGACTAACAAGTCGTCTTCTTTCCCTTCGCCGGTCCACAAAGCGATCCATCATTTATTTCAGATCACCTGGTGATCCGGTTAAAAAAAAAAAAAAAAAAAAAAAAAGAAAAAAAAAAAGAATGTGTGTGTTGAAAAAAAAAAAAAAGCCCCAGGGGAAAAAAAAAAGGAGACTGGGAAACGAGCCGCTGATGATTCAGCTGATGCTTAACATGCAGTATCTATCGGGTGGTGTAGAAAGAAAGAGCATAATCCACATGTATATTGCCTGAAATTAACGGTATTTCCTTTGCCTTCCCTCTCCATAGCACCAGCATGCTTTTGCTCAGGGTTGCATTAGCACAATCACCAGTAATTACAAGCGCGTGTACACTGGGAGAATGAAGATTGGGAAGGTGGGAGGTAGGACGTGATTCCCCTCTGGAGCAATCAGGACTGGGAAAGGTTTCATTCCATGCAAACGGTACGCTGATCATATTTAATGGGCTGCTTAGAGTCGCATACGAGCCGAGGTGCCATTTCAGCGCAAGTTTGCGCTTTTCAGGCGAGAAGGGGAGGCGGGGGGAGGGAAGGAAAGGGATGAAAGCCGCCACGGCAGCTAAAGTTGCATTTACTCCGTCCAGAGCCCCAAGGGAGGGCTGCTCCGCGCAGAAGCCGCTCTCTTCCACGGACGGGCACCCTTTGGGGGCGAACCGGCGGAAAACGGGGCGAGGGGGTGGGGGGGCGGACACGCAGCGCCGGGCAGACCCGAGCGAGCCGCGCTGCGCCGGGGGACGAGCCGAGCCGCGGGGTCCCGGGCCTGCCCCGCCGGGCCGCCTGCGGGGCTCCTGCCGCGGGCAGCGGCACCCGGACCCGCACCCGGACCCGGACCCGTGTGCCGAGCTGCGGCCGCTCCCCGAGAGCTTCCGAAGCGCCGCGGCGGCCGCAGCCGCTCGCCGGTGGCAACACGCGTGTGCGGAGGCGGCCCCTGCCCGGCCACACGCTGCGCTGGGGAATCCGGGGCCGCCCCGGGCCGCCGGTTCTGTCACATCCCCGCCGCCCCCGAGGGCCCCCCCCGCCCCCTTCTGCCGCCGCCGACTTCGCTCGACTTGGCAGATGTCGCCCCGCTGCCCCTCGCCGTCCTCCAGCAGCCTCGGCCCGGGCGGCCGCGGTGCCGCCGCTGCCCAGGGGCCTTGCCCGGGGTGAGCCGGGGCGCAGGCGGACGCGCTGCGGGGCTGCCACCCGCGGCAGCGGCGCGGGAAGGGTCACGGAGGTGGCAGCGGTGACACCCGGGGGCTTCAACACCGGCAGCCGCGGTCAAGCGCCTGCCCTTGCCTGTGACCCCCTCTTCCCGCGGCACGGGGGCCAGAGCCCCCCACCCGTGGGAGCAGCCACGGCAACCATCACTGTCATTGCGCTCCCATCCCCTCTCACCGGGGAGGCTTCGCTCGCTCTATGAGCAGCTCATAATTACACATTTTAAAAGCTTTTTCCTTCCCACTAAGTCCTCGGCACCTTCTCTGCTCCTCCTCCCACTGAAGTAGACGACGGAGTTACCGAAAAAGAACCAAAACCAAACCAAACCAAACAACAGAGGAAAGGGTGTGTATCAAGATCTGTTGAGGTCTTCGTCGCTGCTCCTCATGGGATCACACAGACACAGACCCCTCCTGATGGGTCCCCCACCCCTAGCACGTATCTCAGAAGAATTGTTCACTGACCTTTGCAGTAGATACTGTTAGAGGATGAAATCAGTCAGTCAAAAAAAAAAAAAAAAGAAAACAGCCTTTTGTCCAGGTTATGACACACGACTTGAAATTAAATATAAAACAGGCATCATAAGTGCACACAGGGGAACAGAGGGTCTTCCTAAGATCTCAGTGCTTTGGGGCATAGCAAGAGGCAAGGTTTCTCAGCAGATGCAGTCTAATGCGTGGCGGTCTCTTCCTAAAACCAGATGATGACAGAAAGAAAAAAATGAAGAAGCGGAAGTGGGCAAGTACATCATGCTGGCTGGTGAGAGAGAGGCAGGAGGGTACTTTCACCTGTAAACTACTGGTATGTAGAAAAAGTTGATCAAATTATGGTGGTGGTGGTGTCTTTTTTTCAGCAATGCATACCTTTACTATGACCTAATGATATGTGTGCTATTGAGCTTCAGAAAATGCATTCATGTTTCCCTTGGTAGGTCTAGGTACAAGAGTTGATGACTAACAAAAGTAATATAGATTAGAATCAATTCCCCTTATCTGGTGACAAAAAATAACATCATGTCAGCACTGTGTACATCCTATCGTCAAATGACACAATATAATTTGAGTAGTTGAATAAATAATCATGTATGTCCAGACATATAGGTCACCTACTTACAAATTAGATTACCCTGCTTGGGTACCGGCAGCACCTGATTAGGAAACAGCTTCTCTCTGTGTCACTTTAGCTTCCCTTTAGAAAGAACGTCTGATATTTTCAAACGCAACGGGTTTTGAAAATGCTCATATATTTTGCAAATCCTTTATGTGCTTCCACACTCGCGTGCAACATTTACGCAGTCTGTGCTAGAGATACCACCTTTACTAGCTAGCTGAGTTGACCCTAATTCTCTGAGTATTTTAATGCTCGCCTGCGTGCTGTGATCTGAAATAAGGATAGCTGAAATACAATCTTTTTGAAAACTAAGCAGCATACATTTCCATAAATGATTTTGGGTAACCCACTGTGGCTGCACACCCATATAAATAACAGGAATGTGAGAAAGAATGGGATGTTAGATAAGGGCACATGGAAATATTTAAATTCTGAAGTCCATACTGAGGAAGATCATCAAATATCAAGATAAGTACATTGGCTTTTCAATGTAAACCATTATGTCACAAGCTGCAGAAACAGGAGAAAGCTCTAAGTACGTGCTAAGGCTCTTGAAGGTTGGGGTTTCTGCTGGGTTTTAATCTTTTGGAAAGATACTATTGGCCAGGGGGATCTATGAAAAATTATCTTGGCATTTTACTTTTTTTCATAAGTTGTGAATTTTCACAAATGAATATGCAGCATGCTGGGACACATTTTGCTATGAGACGATGTGTGTTAGTTCATCTTGCATAGCCTGGGTTAGAATCACTTGGAGATGTGCAGAGAAACAGGAGAAAGAACAGAAAGCACAGCCTATAATGAACACTAGGTAAAGAAGTGCTATTAAAAGGAAGAAAAAGAGCAGTTTGGGAAAAAAAAAAAGATAGGAGATTGAGTCACTTGAGTAGTAAGAGAATAGTGGTAAGGGCAAAAAGGTGAAGCAGAGATGATGGGAAGGGAGATTACATGGCCAGAGAGAGAAGAGGCCACTGTGTGTCTGTGGAGAGAAAAGAAGTGTTTTGGAAATGTGAGTTTGCAGAAGTTAGCCAATGAAAAATTGCAGCCTTTATTTTGCATAAAGCGTTTCGCAAGGTAGGATTCTTAAAAAAAATTTAGACTGTAAGTAAGAGTGCAAGATTCTGGAGGATGTAAGCATATCAAACCTGTGGATCCTATTGAGAACTGTTCTTCTTTGAATGTAGATTGAAACATCAGTTTGTTTGAAAAGTTCCTAGGCATAAACTGGTACGAAGGTTACCATCTGAAAGGGCAGCGTTGGTCTCTTCAGACATGTCATTAATTGAAAGCGAAATTTAAAAACAAAACCAAAGAATTCTACTCTGGCACTTTGCTTTCTAAGACCGCCAGCAGCTGATAAGTCATATTATTGGATATGTTTTGCATCTATATATTTATATATATGTATAATATATATGGCACAGCTTTTAGTTTGAACTGCTGCTGATGTGGCCATTCAATAGCATTTGATTCCTTTGCTAATGTCACCTGACAGCATGTTCATTCAAGGTAAACCGCAGTGGCAGTACTGACTTTCTGAGGTTTTTTTACTTTCCACTTTTTTGGAAAGTATAAAATGGTGGTAATGGTGATAGGGGGAGAGTAGCAGAGAAAATTTATAAAGTATCACCTTTGAGTTGCAAGCATTTATTTAAAGAGTGTGATAACTCCCCCAACTCATGATTTTGGCCATTATAGCAAAATCTCTGCCATTACTGTGATCAAAAATTAATTGATCAATCCCCCTGCCTGGCTCTGTCTGCTGACAGGGATGATGCTGCAGAAGCTGTTCTAGCCCCCTCTTCGTGAGCATAAAGGAAGAGTTTTATTTCCCAGTTCAGAATTTGTTTCCTGCGTGCACCAACTTTTGCACGTGTGTGTGCGCTTGTGTGTACATGTGTATTTAATAGTCGTATACAGAGCTGTACATGTCCCTGTAGATTTGGAAACTGTACTTGCACACCTCTATTCTCTCTCTCATGCATGCAGGGTTTGATTTCAAAGCAACATCCAGCCATGTGCAGCTCTTCACAGCAATGGTTACCTTCAGGATCTAAGCAGTCAGTTTTAAGTTGGTTGCAATATCTACCCAGTACAGTAGCTATGCTGGGTTTTCTTCTGCCAGCAGCAGAGTGGTATTTATGATTGATGGAAGGAGCCACAAAACCTTTCTCCACAACGGGAGATTTTTGCCTCAAGTATATTTATTTTTGTGTGCTCTTAACAAAATAGATGCATCCATCTAATGTATCACAAACAGAGTTTTCAAATGCAGAATGTGGTCCTCAGAGACTGTATTAAAATCACGAAAGCTGTGAATTCAGCCCGTTAGGTGGGTTTCTGATAAATTTGCAAATACTTCATGTATGATGTTCACAGGCTAGAGAGGAACAGAGACAGACACAAACACCGGGGAGGCGAAGCGAAAGGCTGCAGACCAACCACGGGCTGGTTATGGTTAGAAAAAAAATTTCCACGATGGGCAGGTAGTTTTAGAGTCAACATCAGCAGTGTTTCTGACACTCCTCTAAAGCGCCTGGTTCAGGCCAATGCTGCAGACTGATAACAAATAAGCCAGAGAACTCTCCTCTGCCAGTGTGACGATTTGTATGTCCTGTTTTCTGGGCAAGTGTGGATTACATGTGTATATCTCTGGTGCTTCCTTTCATCTGCTTCCCTGGCTCTGCTTCCATGAGAGAGCAATGCCAATAATATTTTCACTTAATATATCAGCCCGGTATGACCCAGTGCAAGTTACTCTCTTTGAAATAGCCTTCCTTTTCTGTAATTGTGGAGGAGACCAGAACAGGGAGAGGGAAGCTGCACCAGGGCGGGAGGAACAGCTGTGGAACAGTGCTGTCCTGCAGGTCTGTCTGTGTCAAATCCTGCCTGCAATACAAGGCAGAGCACTTAACTGCAACACAAGGTTGGTTGCTGAGCTTCACTGTTTCCCAGAGTGCAGAAAGGGGCCAACACTCTCCTACCTTACACGTACTGGAGATTAATTCCTGCTGCAAGGTGGGCATTGTCTGAGTATGGACAGTATCATGCTGTGAACCCAGGCACTCCTGTCAGGAAAGGGAGACCTTGGCTTCTCCATTATCCCCTGCACTGAGCACTAGTAGCAGTCCTCTTATTTATCACCAAAGAGCTAATTTATGCAACGGGTTTGCTTTTGAGGGAAAAAAAACCCCTCTCTTGTAAGCCTTGCTGTGGGATACCAATGTGCATGTAAGTTAGGTAGTCTTGTGTTATTTTCATGTACTTCAGATCCATATGACTTATTTTAATGGTCAAAAGTAGGATAGGCCAGGTAGTGCCACATACGTGTTCTACATTGCCTGTCTCATCAGCTGACTGGTTTGGACCCTGCTGTTTTCAGAGAAAGATTTTATTTGACACATCATGCTAATGTATCAGTCATTAGGCACAACCACATGGGATGGGTGCTCTATAAATACCCGTGTGCAAATGGTTTGCAATTGTTGCTGTATAAATACCTACCAGAGATAGCTCTGCAGTGGCTAGGAAAGAAATGAATCAGATTGTCCTACAAGAAATGCATGGAAGTAGGTAGTGAGAGAACACTGCACTAGGCTCCTTTGCAGATGCAGGGACGTTGGTTTCAGGCAGAGGTGGCCTCACCTCCAGGACCCAAGAATCCTGCTACTACTGTCAAAGACTCCTGCAGCTTTGCCTGGCTTCCAGGTAATGCAGCATCAATGGAAGTACACCATGTGGTTTTGCCACTGGCTTCTCCTGCCCAGTGTGGACAAGACCAGGAAAAAAATCTGCTGGAAAACTTAGTGTTAGATGGCTAGCTACTCAGAGGACTTTTGCCACGGCCATACTAAAGTATGGAGTCTGCCCGTCCTTAGCCTCATCACTGATCTTCTGCTGTCACTATTTCACAGTTTGTCCCATACCCTTTAGCGTCTTTCCAAAGGATCTTCAAACTCACATGAAAAGCCTTTAGACACAGACTGGCTGCCGTGTGTGATTAGAAACCAGGTTCAGATTGTCTCAGTGATGGGATTCTCCAGTTTTGCAATGAGCGTGCAAGCTAAACCCACTCACATTGTCCTGTAATTTGAGGGAGAAGTAGATTCTTCACCTTAACACCATGGATCATGCCTCCAGGTGAATGGAGGTAAGAACAAAAAAACAGTGAGTAAAACATTTTGACTTTGTCGATACAGCTTTCCTGAGAAAACTTGCAGTCCGGGCTAGGTGAAGCTAGGAGCTCAGGCTTGGGCCGACTTAGAAGACAAGCTCTGAATGGCTCCTACACAAACTGGACCCTCACTGCTGGTGGTGTGTTCGTCCAGCCAGTAAACTGTTCTTGGGATGGCTACTCAGGCTGTTAGGAAAGCTGCCTTGAATTCAGGTCCCAGATATGAACTTTAGTCCTTACAGAGGTGTTGGAGGTTAGGAGGTCCAGGTGTTTCATATGTATAAGGAACAGCAACATCTTAAACATCACTAAGGAAAGGGAACAGTAGGTAGTACGAAAAGCAAGGACCATGATAAGGAAAACCACAGCAGCACCCCTCTACTTTGCCACAGTTTTTGCACAGGGCCAAATGTCTAATTCTTCTCACAGAATTCAGTAGTCTGACACCCCTAATTATTTGGACCTGCTGCATTCAATGGGAATTGCATCTTGATATAACATATACTCAAATTTGGCTGTTACATCAGATTGGTGTAAGTTACAGTAATTTTGAACATCTGTTGAATCACAATTAAGTATGATTATGTACTTCACCCCCTATAGTAATTTCCTTACCTAATTATATCCAACCACTTCGAATGTGACTATTGAATTTGCCCAGGTATATTTCTGAGTCAGTACTCCTGTAGCACTGCAAATGCTATGATGTGGAGACGGGAAAGTACTTTTTAAATTAAGAGCAATTTACAATATGTTACACTCTCAACATTCAATTAAATAATAAAGATATGAGAATAAAATCCTTTTGCAACTCCAGGGAGCCACTGATGGAATAATCTGCAAATAAGATTAAAAGATTTCAGTACAACTAAGATTGCCTTTCATGACCTTAAATGTCATCCACATCAGATTTAATTCCAAACACTGAATTTTTCCCTTTTCATTACTCAGTCCAGGAGAGAGATCATAATGCTTTATCATGATGTAGAAGATGGGTATTAGTATGTGGATAATGCTTTATTTTCTAGAAATACATACTGCTCAATTTATATTTCCATTTCAATAGTAAACCCTTTGCTGTATAATGTATGTAAAGCTCCCACCTGCAAACGTGATTATTCTGCGCTGTTGACATCACATTATTATGCAATCAATACTTTGTCATGACTTGCATATTTTTTAGTTCTGCTGGAAATTTGCTACTTTATAATTCTGACTGAATGAAGAAATCTTCCCTGCTATCGAAGTGCATTTTTGATTAGCAAATTAGACATTTACACACGAGGAGCAAATGGAATGAAAGAACTATCCCCCTCCCCTCCATGTATCACCAAGATGATTTAGCCTCAGTGAAACTTCAGTCATGCATAAGAAAGTCTGAGGGGGGGGAAGGAGGAGGAAGAATTACTTTTTCACTTGGTAGGAAAGCAACCATTTAATATGAATTAATTTCATAGGGAACCTAATTCTGGGCTCTGCATTGCTGAGTGTATTATCTGAAGTGATTTAACAGAGCCTCCTAAGGTATCATTTGAGTTTGGGCTGAAGAGCTGATACCAGAGTTTCCAGGTGGATCACCTGACAAAATTGTATTACAAGATAACCATGAATCATAAGAAGGTTTAATCAGATTCTTTTCAAGAAAAGATTCAGAAATCCTTTAGAGTCACTGGCAAAACTGATTGCCTTGGGTGGGGTATATATCTGTATTCTCTTGTGTTCTAGAAAAAATATGCAAACTTAGTCCACCATTCTTTATTTCCTGCTTGTATAAGGAAGATTTCAGCTGGAAGCATCAAACCACCCAGCTGAAAAAGCAGCAAGTTTCATAACTCCCCTGCAAGGTATCAGTTACAGAGACCTCTCTTTCTAGTAGATGGGTAGTAAGGCAAAGACAGGAAAGGACTTCAGACATGGCTATTTAGGAGTTAGGCAGTATGGGCAACGCTGCTGCCTGGTATGAATAGAAATCATTCCCCTACCCTTGAGAGCTTAGGATGCCTGCGTTTCTAAGGGATCTTTCCTGGCAGGTGAGTCTCCAGCAGAACCGCACCTGGGGTTTAATTAGGATGTATCAAACCAGATGTATTTTCACTAAAATGATTTTGCTTTGATAAATGGGTGTTTTCTGATAAGGCTCTGTGCCGTCAGAACTTTCTTCACCAGTGATGGTGACCTCGGTTCTTGCACCTGCTGCAAGGAGCTGTGGTACTGCCTGCTTTGTATTCAGATGCCATACTTTCATGTATTCCGGGCATCTAGAAAGCTACTTGCCTATGTCGGGTGACAAATACAGACACATTTCTGTCTAATGCGGTTTATGGATCAGCCAGATACATGAGTTCCAAAATGCACTAACTGGCATGAACTCAGGCAAGGCAGTAATGAAGTCTGAGTTAGGACTTGGGCTTTCTAGCTGTCTTCTGCAGGTGTTCTCTAATGCCAGCGCCAGCTTTACCAATACTTTCTTTCATGGATCTTATCAAGCCCAGTGACACTATAATGCTCCTGAATCTCATCATCTAGTATTCAAGCAAGAACCAATTAGAAGTAGACTGACCTGACTTGTTTAAAATAGACTTCTAAATCAGCGTTCAAGGACAGATCTTCAGCTGGTGAGAATCTATGAACGATGTGTATTTGCAAACATTATCTGACCACTTACTGAACTGAACTTCATGAGAACTCTGTGAAATACTTCAACATTATTCTCCCCATTGCATTTCAGATGAGACTGAGGCCAGATCTTAAGACCATTTTGTTGCAGTTAGAATTGGTGACACACTTTCAGAGATGCTGAGGATGCAGAACCCTTCCTTATACTAAGGCAGACAACATTAGAAGTTGTGTCTCCTGAACTCCAGCCTCAATTGTCACTAAAAGACCACTCTCCTGACACTAACCCATTCCATTTTGCTCTACCTTAAAGGACCATCCAGAAGCGAAAGTCGGAGAAGGATGTTTGGCACCATGTACACTGTTACAATAGCATTTTAAGTAACTTTGTGCTCTCCAAATTTGCTTTCACATGCAATTCCAGATATTCTCAATAACTTGTAAATCCTCGTGTGTTGGATCCTCCCTTTGCCTTACTCTGTTTGGTGAGTGGTGCTCAATTCCAGCAGCCAGCTATACAGGCATTGTGACCTGAATTGAGAAACAGGACCTTCTCTGCAGAGGACACACAGCTGTGAATATTTCAAGTTGTTTTCATCAGAACCTTTTGTGTGTTGAGGTCTTTCTCTTTTCTTTGAGTATATGTAGAGCAGAAACACACAACTGGTTTTCAACGACACAGTGCTCAGGCTGTGAAAAATGAAATTTTTAAGAAGCTAACAGCAGTTTACTTGTAAAAGCAAGCGAGCAGAGCTCTTACACATGGTAGTACAGAAGGTCAGCTTAAGACTTCATAGCAATGTGAGAGAGAAAAATTTCATTCTTTATAGGATCCAGCTACAGTCACCATGACTGAAATACAAGTCCTAAGTGGAGAATATGCATCAATTTCCTTAATGAGGACAGTAACGATGCACCATAGCATTGAACCAAAAGTAAATGAGCAGCATTGCAAAGAATACAAAATTTCACTTTCGCAGGAAAATTCAGGATTTCAGGATTTATTTTGCTTCTGAAGCAGAATAATATCAAATCACTTTAAGTGACATTTTCAAAACAATTTCATCTTAAGCCCCAGTCTTTAATCTCAATTTAAAATATAACACAATCTGAAGGAGTAATTTCAAAATGAAAAATGGAGTCAGTGTGCTGAAAAGGTTAATGCAGGGTATTTTAACCTTACTGAAGGAGTTGTAATTGTTTTTCAGATTTTGTTGAAGTTGACACTTTCATAGAAGAGCTTTGTTTTCAATCAAACAGCAGTTTTCCCTTGAAAAAACATTCAGTTGGAAAAGTTCCACTCAAGCTAGCGGACACACGGGAGGTTAGAAGATAAGGAGAATATAATTAGCTACAATAGACATTTTGTCAGAACGCTGAGGCTGAGAGCTCTCACGCACTGGATAAATACCACTGCCCTCCCGAGAAGAGGGCAAGAGACTGGGGCTGTTATTTTGCTCTTCTGAAAGGTTGCTGCTACTGTGCCACGGCAGCGTCCTCCCTGCCTGGTCGCACTGGTTCCACACTGTCACAGTGGGGCTGAGGAAAGATGACTGCTTACCGAGGTCCTATTTCTGGGAGAGGATTTGATCACATGCTCCACTTTCAGTGCATTAGCAGTTGACACCGAGGTCTGTGGGAGGTCTGGCAGGAGGAGCTGGGAGACAGCAGCAGCACTGCTGAATTGCCTGTCTTCTGCTCTCTTGGACTTCTCCTTTCCAGGATGTGATCTCACAAGATCACACCGAGGATGGTGGGATTACAAAGCATTGATTTCTGCAGTAACAGGCTTTCTTTTTCTGCTCGCAAACAAAAGACAAAATGAAAAACATGTCTGCTAGAAATATTATACAAATATAATACTTCTTTTTAAGGTATTATTATTCAGGATTTTTGTCCTCTTTTAAATAGGTGTCAGGAAGTGTTGATATGCAACTCAGCAGAATATTTTGCTAAAACAGGAATCACTGCCTAGAGGCAAACTTTTTAATCTTATTGATTTTACAAGGGCACACACTCATTCCTGGAATGTGAGAAGGATCTTCCTTCCCAATAAAGTGATACATGCCAAGCAGCACCAGAAAGGAGCTGGGATAGAAGGCAAGTAGTTTCCTCTTCTGAGAGAAGCAGCATAGTGAAAACTAATTGGCCCAAATATTACCGCTCGATTTCTCACTCAAACTCAGTTAACAAAGGTCAAAATCCATTTTCAAAAGGGTAGGATGACTTTTTGTTAAGGCAAGTATGGCTCTACTTGTTTTATCATTATTTCTACCAAAACAAAATCTTCATGGTGAAGATTACTGTATTCCAATTAGCTGCAAGGGAACAATCCAACCATTGTGAGAAAATTGTATTTCTGTATTAAACTAACTGTTTGTGAAGGCCTGGTGTTCATTTTGCTTGGTTTTTAGTGCTGGTGTAAAATGGTGCTAAAGATTTACATAGGTTCAAAACTCAGCTAGTACGGAAGAAAAAATTCACCAAGGGCTGTTAAACACAAAACCTTTGGCCTGGGATATTTTGAGCTACAGACTGTTGGAAGATATATTAATATATCAAGAAAGTGTAACAAAATGTTTGTCCAGCCTTCTTTCCTAAATGTTGTTTCCCTCTGAAATTATGGGGCTAAGGCTGCATCTTAAAGGTTAATAGAGTATGTTTTAGTGTGGCTGCAGGAGGCAGCCCCTTGAAATCTGAAGGTACCCAGTTTAGGCAGCCACCGACCTGTTGCTACATCCTTAGCAATGTGGTTTTTATGCTGGTGAGGTGTGCATGTAAGAAACAACAGGGTGTTGTTCCTTGCCTGCCAAATAGCAGTTGATTGAATACTTGATGCAAGTATGTAGCAGTACAAAGTAAAAAAAAAAAAAACAAACCCAACAAAAAGAAAACAACAAAATGAACAAGTTCCTGAAAATGAACTTTCCTAAAAAATGAAATTCCTCATGAATCAAAGCTGAGTGGGGCAGAGGAGCAGTCTTTGTGAGCTGGGCCAGCAGTAAATTATTAAAACATGCCAACAAGACTGCATGCAACTCATCACTCTCCTCAACTATAACATGACAAAGATGTCATAGTGAAGCTGAATTAATTGGAATAGATTTCTTGCATCCTTTCTCTGAGTGGTAAGACTTTGCATCTCATTCAATCAACAGAAACTGATGTTTCGGATGATCAAAGTGATGCTTCTCTGTGACCTTGGTTTCCTTGGCTTCCTAGGATTAAAAATGCCCCTAAATTAATGCCCTAAATTAAAAATGCCCTTAAATATTCTAATTTTGCACTTTGTAAAGAGTGTTTTTAGGACTTCCAGGCTGGCCTCATAGTCTCTCAGCCAGAAGTGAGCTGATCTTTTCCGTTTTATCTGAATGAATGCATGCAAGGGATACTTGTGGTCCCATCCCATATTCTCCTTGCTGCTTCTGTCTTTCCTCCTTCCCTGTGCAGAGTGATGACTGGAACCAATGAAAAATTAACTGCAGGTGGCTCAAAATCACTGGCAGTTTATTGCCTGCTGATTTCTCATTGGAGCACCTCAGTCTCCTTTCATTTACACACATTTCCTCTTTTCCAATGGAAGGGGCACTTAGGAGCAAATACCTTTTCTGTAAATTGGGCCATATGTCTAGTCCTCAAGGGGCCCACAGCTCCAGCCCTTGTCTAGAAATTTCGAAATAAATCCGAATACGACAAACTCTGCCCTAGAAGTTCTTTACTGCGTGTGTGAGAGCTGTTCCCTACAAATGGACTGACTCCTTGAATTTGAAATCCTTTGCTTTTCTGGAAAGTCTCTGATCCAGTGTCTGACAGGAGAAATGTCTCTCCAATCTCAATCTCCAAAGACTTTCTTACTAGATCTTTTCCTGGAAAGCATGTCCAGCAAAGTGCCTCAAGCCATCATTTTTCAGTCTAGCCGACAGTCACTCTTTTCATTAACTTGACTTTCAGTAGATATGTTTTAAGTGACTATGAAGCCCTCCTGTGATAGCTTTAAGTACATATGTAATAATACACATTGCAATATATTTTCAACCCCACCAGAGCCATTTCCTCCTCTTTTGTTTCCTTTTATGACCCCGATGTCATTTGGAATAAACTTTAATTGGGTCATTTTGTCATCTGCTGAGCAGCCTCCATTAACAAACCTTTACAGCAGTAAGTGCTGGTAGCGGGATCTCTGTCACAGGCAGTTGCCACTTAGTGAAGTTTCACAAACATATCTTCATTATTTATGCATGCTGTGCTTTATTACCGACACCAGGTGTGAGCCAGGAACACTTCTCTACACACAAGCAGCTGAAGAGGTCAGATGTCAGCGTTAAAGTAATAACGATAAAAAAAAACCTGAACAAGAGAGGTGTGTTCTCATGTCCCTGTCAGTCCCGTGCCTCGCAAGGCACTGCAGTCATACTCCTGGTTTAGGGTCATGTTGTACGCCACCGGTTCATCTTGGCGTTACTGGGAGAACACAAACATCCCTGGTTTCTGATGAGTACAAAGGTAACGGTTTGACCTCGAGGCTTGCCATGGTTTAATGTGACCGCGTAAGGGAGTACGTCTTATTACGCGCAAACAGAAGTATGTGTGTTATCCAGTGAGTGAGCAAGCACACACTCTTAAGCAGCTCGATTTTACACCATTTCGGGTGTAAAGAGCGGTGGAACTGTTCCTGGTTTACACTACTGTGGGGATGATTACTGCCAGGCTCTCAATAGATGTATGAATATATGTATAAGGATGAAGAAATGTGATAAAAAATTTCTGACCTATAGAAAATGCTACATGCAGAATGACTTCGTTGATCTGGATTAATTCCACTGAAACCAAAGAAATTATGACAGACTTAGATCTACATATGTAAATGAATCGTGACCATCATGAGTCCCACAGATGTCATTCTGGTTTTGTTAAAGCTGATGGGAAAAATATAAATATATTCCTACAGACTTTGACAGAGGCAAAATCCAGCCTCGGGTTTTAAAACTTAGTAAAACTAATACTTTAGAAATGTACATAGGAGTTCTGAATTCTCATATTGTAGTCCCATAAAAGAATTGCAGAATTTAATGAGGGAATCATTTTTGCGCAAGTTTGGCGCACTAAACACACACTAAATGTCTACTTTTAATTAAACAGCTTCCCCTTAAAGTTTTTTAATTGCTAGTTGATAAAAGTGGGAATTGTAATGATTCTTGAGAAACTGTGGGGAAACATGCACCTGCATGCAGTTAGAAGGGAGTATTATGGAAAATGGTAGTGAGACTGCAGGAAAGCTTTCCTTTATGCTTAATGTGTTGTTAGAATGATGAGTAATGTCATAATTCTCACTAAAACTAGAAAATCCTTCAACAGTGGACTGTTAGAAGCTGTATTGATGTTAAGCTTTAAAAAAGTCCTCTGTCATTTATACAGTCCAAGTTTGGGAAATTGCTTACTGAAAAGGAGTGCAACGCACACTTTTTGTGTGTGTGTTTTTAAAATTTAATTTAGTTTTATTTTATATTTTATTTTATTTTATTTTATTTTATTTTATTTTATTTTATTTATTTTCTCTTTCTTCCTGGTCCTTGTTATACTTTTTTTTTTTTTTTTCAGTCCACACATTTTGTTTAGAGAGTGGTGAGATTTAAAAGTCTTATGGGATAGCAATTTCAAGAGAGCTTCAAACATCTCAACTCATGCCTATCTCTCGTGCAGCGCACACGTTTTCTCATCCAGGCAGCACTGTGGTGTTTTTTCCAGGGACATATATTGTGCTATTTAAAGCTATATGAAATAATGTGGAAAAGATCCTCTGACAGGAAATTAGGAATGACATGTTTAAGATAAAGGGGTGCAGCCACTGAAACAGTGCCTGATGAAGATTTAGAGTGATGGCTGAGCCACGTGAATTGTTTATCCGTTCTGCCACGCTATTGCTGCAAGCCAAGAGGGGTGTAATAATTTATTTGGAAAACCACAGTTTAGTACAGTGCGAAAAAGTAATCTACCACTGCTCTGACAGGCCAGGCAGATAGATATGAAAAGGAGAAACAGATCTATTTCTTGACATACAGGCAACAATTATGAAAGAATAGACAGCCACCTTAATGTATGAGTTGCCATCTCTCAGCTGCTTCAGCAGATGGCCTACTTGGTGTACTCTGCTCCAAGTTACTCATTCAAAGGTTTGATATTTCTGAATAAAATGCATCACGAGACTTTTTACAGATCAATACGTATATATTAGCTATGTTCTTGACTGTGGCAAGCCTGTTCTTCCAACAAGGACAGTTGCTTTTGCTGTAGGATATGTTAGGAGGTCTAAGCTGTTCAGCCACCAAAATAACGTGATGTTATTTTGGTTACCAGCATCCACTCCGGAATTTGCCATCCCTCTGCTGTCTCCTTTCTCCTCCTGAGTTCCTGTGTTTTCCATCAAGTGGTCCAGCAGCTTTCAAGTGCCTGCCTCCACACGCTGGGTGCGAGTGCCATCCTGCAGCTGTCCAAGGGGGGCTGCAGCCGGTGCAGCCTGAGCACGCTGCCGCTGCTTCAGCACTCTGCTGCCTGGATCTTCCTCGTGTCCATTAAAAATGAGAAGTGGGCTGAAATGCCAATTAGATAATGTCGACATTTGGCAAACAGAGCTGTCTGCCAGTTTGCAGGCAGTCTGGGCAGTGTCACAATGAATCCGTCAAGAGGCATAGAGTCTCCCCATGGGATTCAAAATCCAGCTGTCACTCAGAGCTACAGTATCTGGGATTTGGGTGTCAGGGTAGATGGGGGAGAGGGTTGATTTCCCTATGGAAAGTGGGTGAAATACCTTCCTAGATTTCTGTGGCATCTAATTGACATCCACCAGCATGGGACCTGAAGTTAATACAAGGAAAATGTACAGTGCATCTCCATGTGAAACTTCCTAGAAGTGCTCTGACAAGATGCTAACACAAACATTTTTAAAACAAAGAGCTGGGTTTTCTGACTACTTCAGATGTATACTTTTGAAAAACTGCAGCATATTCCAAATTGCAAGGCTTTGTAATCTGCTCATGTGAGGTGTAAAGACTGTTGCACCAAGACTGGTGCACCAAGATAGAAGAGAACGCAGTGAAGGGCCCTCCTGGAAAGGACACATGCACCAATTCTCATCTCTTCTCTCGACTACTGGAAAACTAATTACTGAAGTACCAAAGCACACGCTGACAAGCACATGACTTCACTTCATAAAAAAAATGCAAATCTGTATGATGTCAAGAGTTATTTTCAAACAAAACTTCAACAACTTTTTTGCAATTTTTTCTTTCTGTTTTCTTAAAGTGTTTATTCAAATCTGCGTAACTGCCTAGTAGATTCCTTAGAGGAGAGAGGGGAAAGGTAATATTTAGCAAGTGCTTGAAGTTGTGGCTGCAAGCCTTGAATAATTCTGTTCCTCTGTCTCAGAAAAGGAAAGGACTAAAACCATGCTGATGAATCTTAATCTTATTAGAGATCCATGTCTCAGCTGATCTTGTAAAACTAGAGACTGACTGCCATGAGTGACACTAGCTTGGGGATTAGAGCATCAGAGGACCCAACAGCAAAGTGACATCCAGAATATGAGAAAGTAGGTATTGGCCATGAAAACCCCAGAATTCTCATCTGTGATAGAGTATTTATCAGTCATCCTGTGCAACCAGCTAAAGCCTGCTTGGAGATGACTCCACGTCCTGGTACTCTGGACAGCTGGGAGTTGTGTTGATGTCTTCTGCAAGCATAGAAATGCTTTGTGGCTGACTTTTCATAACCTTGCATCTTCTGGACTTCTTTACACCCATGCAGAGTCCCCACATTGACGTTTTTCACTCACTTAGACTTGAGATAACTTTTCATATTGAGTTTACACAGAAGCCAGCGAGATAAAAAGAAGGTGCACTGAGCATATTGATACAAAACATCATTTCTGAATCAAGCTCCCATGGCAATTCTCTGTCTCTAAAACCACACAGGTTAAGATTGCCATTTTAGACTGGTAGGTTTTCTGGCGCCATTCTCCTGACAGGAAAGATGTGGTGCACTGAAGGAGAAAACCAGTATTTGCTAAACATGAAAAAAATGATGACAACTAAACACACAATTCTTTAACATGGGTGTCAACATAGTAATTAAGCCCATAAGGTGTACTGCAATATTTGTTTGTGTTTGGTTTGGGTTTTTTTCTCTTTTGAAATTCATCACTCACCGAGGACTAAGATTTTCACTTCCCTCAGCAGGTTGTGTAAACAAGGAGAGCTTGTGCTAGCAGGCTCCTGAAGTATCAAGGGCCTGTTCTGCAGACAAAGCTTCAGAGTCAGCAGCAGAGCTCTGGCTAATACTTGAGATAAGACAGAGTAGTCCCTGGGCCTGTGGTGGGAAAGTGCCCTTATGACACTCAAGCCCCATGAGCTACAAGAATTAATGCAAAATCGAGGTTTTCAAAACCACAGACTTAGAAAAGCAATGCAACCAATTTCGTTGTCTCAGTCTACTCCACAGGAATCTGAAAGTCTTTAGCTTCATAGTGGCCAAGAAAAGCATTTCCTAGTGGTGAAGAAAAGCAGAAGTCTTCCTTGCAGCGTGATGCTGGAGAACAGTCCTTGGAAGAAGGAAGAGTCGGAAGAGAAGAGACTTCAAAATCATTTGGGGAAGCAACCTTCCTGGAGGGAGGTGAGGGAAGGGAAAGAGAAATGTTGGGTGTGTTGAAGCAGGCACACTGGCACTGTGGTGTGGTCAGCATGGAGAGCTTGGGATGGTAACTGGGGAATTACACCGAGAAGCACACATTAGACAGATTCTGTTGGCCTGAAACCACTTGCTCTGAAGCCCACTCCCTTCTCAGAAGGCCTGGAGACATGCCACTGACACAGGCCCTACTTTACAGAGCTTCTTGCTAGAAATAAGCTAGAATATTGTGTGACCCTAGAAGGACCTGTGCCCTAGCAAGCTGTAGAGGAGTCACTCACCCTTGTCATGCTGCTGCCTAACCCCAGATGCTTTCCTCTGTGCGTCTGTAGAGGTCATGGGACCCTTCAGTGTCTAACTGCCCCTGCAGAGAGCACCCACACATGAAAGAGGAGCTTCGCAAGGGTTTGCTTCCCTATTTATCCGTTAACCTTGCTGCGGCTCTTCTCCCACACAGGTCTTCCCTGGCTACCTCTTAACATTTCTTCACGTTTTGTAAAGAAAAGAACCACTGGTGCTTACGGAATGCAAAACCTGGCACAAAAGCAAGCTCTCCTGAACCCGTCCTGCACGCAGGATTTCCACCCCCTCCTTTCATGTGTCATTTGTGTGCCACATAGGGGAACATTTTTGGATGATAAGCCTAACTATGTCAGAGGCCTGTTAAACAATATGGAAATCCCCAGGGCTGTGTAAATGTAAACAATAACTGCAAGCTCCTGCCTGGAGGGTTTTTTTACCCATCTAGTTATCTCCATATTTTTAGCATCTCTATCACAGGCTTGGGATGTGGAGGAAGATAGTCATGTTGTTTGTTCCTGCATTAGTCACATCTGAAGTAATCTGAAAGGGAGTTTGTTTTGGAGTTCTGTTCTGTTTTGGTTTGTTTGGTTTTTTATTTTTTCCTAATAATTGCATGATCACATGATAATTTTTTTTTTTTTTTATACTTATGTGTAAAATTTGGAGTAATTGTCCTGGTGGTTAAAGTTACTCCCATGTGTTGAACCAGATCCCCAGTTTGGACTTCCTTCAGATGAAAAGCTGCAAAGTCTTCTGTAGTGCAGCAATGCATCTGTCTTCCCTGCAGAAGCTATTTAGCCAGTGTTTAGTCCCTAGAACAGTGTTATTATCTGGGGAAGGGTGAGGAAAGCCATTTAAACAGCAGCTTGCTTTTGTGGGTGTCAGTGTTTTACCCTATACTTAGTGCTTTACCTTATGCCCTTATTACCTTATACCTTATGAGAACAGGCAAACAAACCAACCCAACAGTTCCCCACCAAACTCACCGGGCTTTAATTCGGTGTACACAGTCTAGGCTGTTTGCTTGTAGACTTGGTTAATGCAAGAAGAATTGCTACCTATTGCTCTGAACTCTGCAATTCCTGGACAAAACCAAGTCCAGTTTAGGGAAGCACTTTCCTCATAGATATTCAGTCTTACAAGAGATAAGTTTAAAAATGTAATAATATTTTTAGAAGTCCTCTGCATGTCTGCGGATGTGCCACTGTTAAAAGCAATACTTGTCACTAAAATAATGGAAAGCGATCTGAGTTTATGGGAGTTGGGGAGAATCTATCATTTTTATATTTAATTTTCACTTTTGAGGGCCCTTCCTGTATGATTAGTGGCACTTTACCCTCTGACTGCTCACATAAACAGTTTCCCTTGTTGTGTGTTCAGGATTAAATGCTAAGTATCACTGGGGAGGGTAAAATTAATTCCCTAGGAATGAGCAAAAGGTGGTTGTAGAAACTCTGTCAAGATATTCACACTGAGACACAAAATCTGAAACAAATTCTGACCGTATAACTTTATTTTGAAATTCGTGGCATGGTAGATTGAAGCTCTCCCTTGTGCACTGCTTACACAACGTTTTGTGGCAGTGCAAGCAGTGCAAGCAGTGCTGTGTTCCTGCAACACTGGAGGTTTATTCTCAACCTCCAGTATTAGTTCTTCCTTATAAAGTTCACCACCATATTGACAGGAAACAAAGTGCATATAAAGTGGAACACCGGGGTTAAGTATTTGCCTGTAATGCTTTAAATCTTGTTTTTAAATGTTTTAAGGTTAATTGGTAAGCACATTTAAAAATTAGCACATTAGTGGACAGCACAAGCAATTATTACATTCTATCAGTTAATCAAAGAGAGGGATTAATCTATGTTAGGAAAAGAGTAATTTCCTATATTCCAGAAATGAAATTTTTTTTTTCCTCAGCAATTATGAATAGTATCAGATTTGTCTTTACCATTACATTTGCAGGAGAAAGATTTACTTATATTATCAGAGAATTACGGTTACAAAAGACAGACATGATGATGTCACTGTATTACTGAATGAATAGATGCCCTTCTACGATAGCAATTTTTCAGTCACAATGATCCTGTACTTGGTAATATCAGTAGTTATAGCTGTAGCACAGACAGAAAGAAATCTATTGGAAGGGTAAGTCTCTGAGAGCATAAGCTTTGTTCTTCTCTGTGTTTTGCAGAGTTCGGTGCAATGAAAGCACTTAATAAATAGCAGTTAATCCAAGATAGCTGCTGACCATTTCGGAGTTTTGATATTTGTATCCATTAATTTTCTGTTTTTCTATTTTCTTAATGAAAACTATCAGTTTGCAGAACAACTCACAGGAAAGATATTTTCTTTGTCCCCTTTGAAAAAAAAAAAAAGGTCTTTCTTTAACTGGTTGATAATTTTGCCTATAAGTCACAATAGGGTGTTCTCAGGAACTCCTTTACTAATGCCAAATAAAATACACATTACAATAGCTATCTGTATACTCTGGTGGCTTAATAAATCCTCACTAGGCATCTGAACCTGGAGAAAATAGAGAAAACAGAAATAATAAGGTTTGGACCTCATAAGCAGTAGTTTTAATAGCCTGGTTTGTGGCAAATGAAAGCATACATAGGTATTCTTTATGCAGAATACTATTATTCTGGATGTTAACTGAAATATTGTGGTTTTTATCTTGTCCTAATAACAGAAAAAACCCTTCAACTAAAAAGGAGCACATAACTTTATTAATCCCTCAGCTGAAAATAATATAAATGGATATATAAAGCAGTATATACATCCATACACCCTGCCACATCCATTTATACACACATATACAGAAAATAAGAATTTCCTTAGTACTAGCAGTTGCAGAGTCCACAGTATCTAAAGCTACATATACATTTTCTTTATAATTATATTTAGGATGTCGTTATATAGAAAGGGATAGTAATAGGCAAAAGTGATACATTTTCCTGTTATTAACACTAAAGTTTGCATTTCTGCCTGAGCAGTTAGGAAAAGCAAATGTTATTGATGTGTTAAAAGGAAATACTTGTTAATAACTAGATAATTTTAAGATGTTGGGTTCATACCATCTGTTAATCTTAGTTGTGATTAAAGAGGTAATCCTAATGCCCATTATTCCTAATGACAAGACCAAGCAGGCTTAAAGCATTAGCCGTCGGAGGCCAAAG
>JANVCC010000270.1:10118283-10125260 GCA_025345505.1 Todiramphus chloris collaris
GAAAGTAGAAAAGAAGGGACAAAAGCTACCCATGTGAAAGTTGCTATTCCTGGTATTGTAAGTGGCTATATATAGTGGTCAGCATTTATTTATTCAGTTTATTCATGCATACAGAGTGAGAAGACAAGCCACACACTGCACTCCTCTAATCTGACCATGAAAGCAATTACAACTTGAAGGTTATCTGTCTTCTTTGTGTTCCGAAAATAGGGGAGGAAATAAATTTATATCCATCCCATCTTCCAGTGCTTTCTTTTCCATGCATATGAGAAAACCACCTCACTATCTCCTGCCATCAGTGCCAGGCCAGCTTCTGAACTGCCATTGCTACAAGCTGTGAAAAAAACCTGTATTGTGTCATGTTTCAACCCCCTCCCCAGTAAGGGCTGTAAGCCAGTGAAGTGTGTCCTGCCCCTTGAAGCAAGAGGGGGTCCCTCTACGAGAAACTCAAAATGAAGCTACGGTTCCCAAGGCCATGCAGCGACCACTCCTCTGAATCTCCAGGATTAAGCGAACTTCTCCCTGGTTCTTTTCCTTCTAGCATTATCCTCATTATTTACTGACTGACTCTTCCCCACCAGTCTCAGGCTTCACTTCCTCTAGCCCAGACATCTTATAATACACTGGAAGAAGATGAAGGAATTAGTTAATTCCCCAGAGCTGGCCCAGCCCCACCAACCTGCAAATTCCTATATACAAGCTGGCAACTGTGATCTTTCCTCTAAGCCAGCGAGAGGATTAACTCCTTCTCTACTTTAGTTTGCAGCTCATTCACAAGCTGTTCATTTTGTACATCCAGTATTTGATATCTGAATTGCTTGGACTGGGCACAGTGAGTCACGTTGGTATGGTTTTCCTTCCCTTCTTAGTTCAGCTAATTAAATCCGAAGAAAAAAATAACCATGGATGGATTTTTGCTGACTGTACTGCTAAGAAACTGGCCAATCCCAAGAAGTGCTGTTTTTGTGAATGTTTCAATAACCCCGTTTGCTAGCCCGAAGACAGAGGGAACATCAATGCAGACATGGCAAACTTACGCGAAAGGAGATCTGGACTTCTGGGAGGGTCATTTCTCTTAAGTTCTAAAAAGCACCAAGCCAAACTGCAGCTCCAGAAGAATGCAAATTTAATAGAAACTACAAATACAAATCCACAGGTGACATCTTTTCTTACTTTTAAAAAGCTTACATGTTTAGACTTCCCTGTTTTTCTATGATAGAAGCTGATATTTCAATACTAACAGCTGCAGTCCTTTCTCACAATGAAAATCCTGCATGAGGCCTCAAGGTTAATTATTAATGCTATCCTGTCATGAGCTAAGGCTCTTGTCTTTCAGACCTATCTGCCAGTTCTAGCCTACAAAAGCCTTTCTAATTTGGCCATCCCAGTGACACTAGAGTGCCCATGAGTCATATGGCTACAGTTCCCTAGAGCAGACCTCTCTGACCAGCTGCACGTAGACAGAGTCCAGCTCACGAAGCTCTGTTTGCAAGCCCACCAGCAGCACTGGCCCATTCCTGCCTTCTGCCCACACTGCCAGCAAGAGATGGAGGAGGAAGTGTGGGTAGGAAGTCTGTTCTCTGCAGGACACAGCGCCCGCACAGAACCCAAGCACCTGTGCAGACGTTGGGCTATGGCATGGGGTATGAGCTCCAAAAGGCACAGGGTGTGCCAGGGCTGGGGTGGCTCAGAGCTTCAGCTGCCAGTTACAGTGATGGCATCTCCACGGCTACTGCACAGAGCAGTGTCACGCAGGGAGGCTGGCCAGGCCTCCTGCCAGCCTCAGTGCAGAATGGGGACAGGGCCATGTTGTGCCCCTGGGTTCCCACTGATATTCGTGTGACAGAGGGAGGTGATGTGCTGGGACTAATCTCCTGCCATGGGGAAGGCTGGGGCAGGTCTCTGTGGAGGACAGCTCTCACGTGAAATGAAGCTGTGACTTGGAGGACTGCAGTGTTTCTTTCTTGCTGCCTTTCCAGATCATTAGAGAAGCCCACTATTTTCCATTTTTATGTTGTTTCCCCCTTCGGAACCAGGGGAAGAATTAATTTCTAAGTTTACCTGCATGAGAGTATTTCTCTTTTCTTCTTCAGGAGATATCCTTTAAAGCTGTAGGTTCCTGCCGTTCTCCTTTTAGCAAAAAGTGGTGTTCACTGTGACTTGATCACTGTATGATTTCCCACTTTTTCTGAGGATGCCCCCCTCTAAGGAGCAGGGTTTTGAAGATGCTGGTATGCAAGTGCTACTGCTGCAAGTGAGTTGGAAGGAAAAAGAAGAAAAGAGAAGTCGAGTCGTGGTCAGTAAAAGCACAACTTTGCACAGTGGTAACAGTTTTGAAAGGAAGAGTTTCAGGTTGTTAGAGTAACTGATTTTAACCCCGATGAAACCCTAGAAGCCGCTCTTTCCAGTAATGATAGTAATAATCCTTTTCACTGGCTGTAGAGACCTTCTGATACAAGTCAGAACAATTGTAATATTTCCAAAACTCACTTTTTTTTTTTAATATCATCTGTGGCAACTTTGCAAGAAAAAGATCATATTTTCAGTTTTTAATTTTTCTTTCCCCAGAAGTTTACATCTGTTGAAATTTCTAAAATTCATTTGGGTTGAATCTAATCCAGGGATTTATATGAAGTGTTTAAAATCACCTGCAATCTTCTTTTAGCTGGGAAAACACATTTTCCTTCCCCAGATACTGACAAGCTTTCGAAGTCATTAGAAATTATTTTGGAATAAACACATTAAATCTCTCAAACAAGTGGATGTGAGTCCATTTATTCCAGGAGAGCACCATATTCTCCCGTTAGAACGGAATTTGGCCTGTTGTATAGAATGGGTTTAACCTAAAGAGGAAGTGGACTTCATGGGTGCAGTGATGACACGTCAAGTCGTGAGCTCATTCAGTCTGGCGGGGTATGGGCTGAGTGAGGCTGGCCAGGGCTTTATGAGGAGATTGTCACGATAAGGGAACAGGATGCTGCTGGAATGGTTGTTATCTATGACGCAGGCATCACTTTCCCTCCTATGGAAAGACATATTGTCTCTGTTAGATTTGCCACTTCTCGGCTGGACATAAAGCAGAGGGCTGTCTGACTGTCATTGGAAAGCCCAAGGCTTGTCACCTTTCTTGCATTTCTTATTTTTTTTTTTTTCTTCAGATAATATACATCACTTCATCTTTTCCCAAAGCTTCATTGCAAATATTCTTCTCTGTAGCTTGTTCTTTCTCAGAATTCACTTCAGAATGTGGGATTAACTGCTTTCCTATCTAACTACACTCTCTCTGTTTCTGATACCTGTATGAGCAGCCAGGGAAAGGTGTTGTGCAGAAAGACAGGAGAGAAACAGTGCTGATGGGGGTGGGCATCAGAACGGGGGAGCCAGGAAAGCTGGCAAAAAGGAAAATTCCAGCTATGACAGCAAAGAGTGAGAGAAACACAAGCAGTGGGGACGCTGTCTTTTTCAGCCAGTCTCGCTAGCCAGTTATCATCTAGCGACGCATCATCGTGACAACTTGTCAGGCATGCAGCTGAAATATTTGATTATAAACAAAGATCACAAACAGTGATTTCTTTAGTGTCGGGCTTTGTACAATTAGCATGTAATGTTGCAAAAGCCCACGCGCTGAGTCTATCTTGACAGCACCCCCGTAGCTTCTGCTTAGCTTGGAGAGCTGCTCTGACTGTAGATACTCAGTAGATATTCTTGTGATATTTACTACCAAAAGCTTGTGACTGAAAGCTTTGTGGACTGCCACGTTCTGAATTTAGGAATAAGACTGAATTTTTAAATCTATTTTTACAAGCTTGTGTTGGCCTCGCATGAGTTTTTGCAACGGTCTTACTGAAAATGCTTTCCTTTCATGGAATTGAGATTTAGCTCTGTACAGGGAGATAACTTCTGGCTGAAGAGGTGCATCTTGTCATATCCAGGAAAGACCACGTGGATTTGGCCAGATTATACACTTCTCAAAAATTGTGTTTCTCCGCGCTCACTGGTATGCTTGCCATATTCTGGTATAAATTCTTTGAAGATACCATCTCTAAGAGCTTTCTTTTCAACAGTAAATAAAATATATAAATATTACACCATTTTAAGTCCAATTTTTCCTGCTGTATCATTTTCATTATCTGGTATTTGATACAGAAAAATGAAGTTATGATAACAACAGGAAAGAAGCTTCTATGCCAATAGGGGATGCATATAAAAAGAGGTGGGACATATATTCATGCTACCATACATGCTTACATGGTAATTTAATCTGTGATGGCTTTTTATTCTAGCAATATCATTTGTGCTGCCATAGTTAGAAGTCTATGCCAGCAGTTTCATTACAAAACCACTGTTCACAGGGATTTACAACTTCACTCTAAATGTTGCTGTGGAATGAAACTTGGCAAATGGGTCTCAGCTCAGGAGCATTTTTTTTTACCCATCCATTTGACTGTTAAGTTATAGTGGCATAAAAATATAGTTGTACTGCTTGAATAACTTAAAATGGCTTTGAATTAAAAAAAAATGAAATAAGATTATGGCATGGTGTAATTACTTGTATTCAGAAGAAAGAACACAACAGATGAAAGTAAAAATAGCTAAGATATTGTAGGAGAGAAACAGGATATTCTAACAATGCATTTTATCCATGATTGTTGATAAAAATCAGATTACATGCACAATAAATTGCAATTCCACATTGTTTTCCTTCAGTAGACAGTGCCTCACATCGTGGGGAAAGGTGGTAACGGTGGGTGAGGTCTCTTAAAGATACTGCTCTGTGTGGGTAGGTACAGCAGAGCTGTCTCTGACCAGTTAGCTGACATTTGTCACCTCCAGCTCCCACCAAGTTTCTACCAGCTAGAAAGTGAGTTGGTAAAGAGCCTGCAGAGACATTTCTTTGTTTGCCACGGGTCACAGACTCCCCCAGGTTAGTGCTCTGTGCACTCAAGTGAGCTGCACCGTTTCCATGCTTGACCTGCAGTGAGGAGCATCACAGTGAAGATGCTTTTGACTTCAAGGAGGGCAAAGTCTTGATTTCCAGCTGCCAGTGAGAAGCTAAAGAGGAGCTGTGAGGGCAAAGTGAGCTCTACAGAAATGAACCAAACAGGAGGTGAAAAGCAAAGGTAAACTGTGGAGAAAAATTAACCTGAAAAGGAACATGTTAGTGAGACACTGTGACCGCTGGAAGAAAAATACTGAGTTTCTTCAGCTTGAGCTCTGCAGCCCTTACACTGGCAGAGATCTCAAGGGTTTTGTGGGAAACCCACAGAAGGAGGAGCACCCCTGAAGCAGCAGTTTAAGTCTCAACGATACTCTGCTTGCACTGTGCTCCTTTCCCTGCTTATCTGGAAGTCCCATTGGTACTCGTGAGTAATGCATGAGGAACATAATATAGTTGCAGATGTCCCTGCTCACTGCAGGGGGGTTGGACTAAATGACCTTTAAAGGTCCCTTCCAACACAAAACATTCTATGATTCTATGAATAAGGCACACAGAGAACATACCCTTTTGTGGAGAAAATAAATCAGAATAAAACCCAAAGACAATTCTCCAGTCTTCTGTATGAGGAAAGAATAAAAAGATTAGAACTCTTCCAGTGGAAAAAGAGGTGGGTGCGGGTGGAGAAATGGGGTGTGATAGTCCTATATGGAATAATGAAAGAGACGGAAAAAGTTAATAAGGGATTATTACCCACTGTTCCAGACAGAAAGGGAATTAGGGTACAATCCCTTAAATTACATCAACAGGCTTAAAACTAAACAAAGATATATGTTTTGTGGGCATAAATGTACTGTATAGTAGACACAGCAGCTCTGCAGCAGACAGCTGAGCACCTCAATGTGTAACTCAGTGAGGTGGGTGAAATCTCTGATGGAGAAAGTCCCCAGACTCCATGCTGGGGTAAGGCTTAAAAGGTTTCCCCTTACATTTTTTCACACTCAACACTCTTTCCTCAAGTTCTTGCTGTCGGACCCTGTGTTTGATCTGGTCACATGTAGGCTATAGTATCCCATGTCACATACTATAGCCCTGGTCACATGTAGGCTATAGTATCCCAGCCATCCATCAGTTGTGGCCCAGTACACTTCCTGTTAAGTTCCTATCAAACACTGGCCAAGTGCACAGCTGGAGTCATTTTATATTTTCCATATCACATATTTTGGGGACTGGTGCCTACGTATGTGTGCATATGAGCTCCTTAGGTATCTCGTTATTCATGAAATTGTATGTGCAAAGATAATCATGTCTACAGAGAGAAGATATTGCATGGTTAAAGTTGAACACTGCAAAAATCAGAGCCACAAATGCAGCAGAGACCCTGAGGAAACTTCAGCATGAAGCATAAGGATCTCAACCCAAGTTTTTGCCACATGTCTTGAGTAGGCTGGTCTATGTTATATTAGTGTGGAATAGCTTATTTGGCGTGTAGACCTCTAGCAAATGTAGCCCAAGAAGGCTCATGAGCTCAGTATCACCCTGAACTGCAGGAGGGGTGCAGCGCAAGAAGGGAGGAAGGAATCAAGAGCAGAAGAAATGAGATGTTGGAGCTGCTCCATGATCCTCCTTGGCTGTGCTGTGTGCACCGTGCTCGTTAGCCTGGGGCAGGCGTGGGCCAGAGAAGGGGTGGTGAAAGACTCTGGAGTTGTTGTACAAGCCCAGAAAGAGAGAGGTGGCTGTGTAATGGCAGCAGTGAATAGAGAGGGGGAAAAGAGAAGCAAAAAGAAAGGGCTTCCCTCTAGTGAAGGGCAATGTCAGCCCATGGGTGGAAAAAAAATTTATGGACACTTACTTCACCTCTCCAGGTTGTTCTTCTATGTGTCCCAGTGAGGATGTAGTTAGTGCAATTGGAACTGCCTCAGTGCTCTTTCTTTTCTTTTTTTTCCTCTTCTCTTTTCTCTTTTTTTCTCTTTTTTTTCTCTTTTTTTCTCTTTTTTTTTCTCCCCTCCCCTCCCCTCCCCTCCCCTCCCCTCCCCTCCCG
>JANVCC010000270.1:10125660-10255660 GCA_025345505.1 Todiramphus chloris collaris
CCTTCCCTTCCCTTCCCTTCCCTTCCCCCCTTTCCCTTTCCTTTCCTTGGTTTTGTTTTTGTTTTCCCCACACATTCATATTGCCAAATACTTGCTTTTTAGTCACACTGGCAGCAAGGTTTGTTTAGTGACTTCAGAGGACTGGGTCAGTACTGTGGGTTTAGGAATAAAAATCCAAACGAGTAGGTTTTCTTCCCCAGCACAGTCAGCACTCAGCCCCTGTCCCCTGGGGACGTGCACGGGCAGAGAAACCCAAGGGGCAGGCCTCCTGCAGGAATTACTAACCTCATGTAGCTCATCAGATGCGTTTTGAGCACAAGACAGTAACTGCATAATCCACCAAGGCTGAATACATGGAAAGGTGGACACAGAATAATCCTGATCCAGGTGAAGGCATTTATTGTCCTGCCATTACCTTTCTTGAATCCAGAATTCCTCCTTAGCACATGATCAGCCTTCTTGTAAGGACACTGTCTGAAGAATTTACATTATAGCACTTTGACTGTGAAATACTGTGAGGCTTCACTTCACCCTTTACACATCTCCTGCTGAAGGCAATGCATCCATGCACATTTGCCTTTGAGGGCAGAATTTAGCCTCTCATGTATATGGTCTAGGGATCCCGCTCCTGCCAGGGCTCTCTGATGCCTGCTTTGTCTCTTAGTTCTCTAATACATTTTTAGACATTGATTGGGTATTGTTAAGCCATGTCTAGACCTGAAAAAAACACCATGAAAAGGTAACAAGCCTGATCTTCAAATCGTATTTTAAGTCCTGATTTACACTGGCTAAAATCTAGCCTGACAGGGGATGACATACTGAAAATTAAACACAATGCAGTAATGTTGATCTTGGTTGTATGAGTCTCACCATCATATAACATTTATTTCCACCACACTTTGTGCATCCAAGTATGTTAGCAAATTCAAAATCTACCCATATAAAAGGAAATGCTTGTTATAAACATAGACTGATTTCTGCTCCTATCTATTTCTCACCCATATGCATGCGGATAAATGCACACACATATACTGTGTATGTACTCATTCTCTGGGTAATCAGAGCCACAGATAAAATAAAGCTTCTAGAGTGACAGACATTCTGCAGACAGGGTTGTTAGTTTATGTAGGCTATAGGCAGAGTCGACTGGAAAATTTTGATCACTTTAATTTACTATATCCAGCATGCCTGCTGTACTCGTCCAGCACTTTTATCAAGCCCTGTGAGGTGGTATTGATTTTTTTATTTTCTATGTAGGATAAGAAGACAGAGAGTTAGGAGCAAGAGTGAATGAAGAACTTTCCTCAGATTACTGCTATTCTCTAGCTTATTGCATCCTGTCGTTTGTAGTTTCAGATGATGTCCAGTATGTCAGGGTTGCTTGAAGCAATAAACAGGGTGAATAACAATGGAAAGGCTAGATGAGAAAGATTGAAAAAGGAGAGAGGCAGCAAAGGAAGTAAGAAAGTGAATGTGAGAAATAGGAAAAAGGGGGAAAAAAGGCAGAGGTTGAGAAAAAGTGTCCTAGGTGTAGAGAGCTTGATAAGTGCATTCCTTTAAAGAAACTGTAACCAGCCATGACAGTTTTTCAGCCAACAGCTAGACATAAAACCTATAGAATTGTGAAGGAGGACAAGCAGTGGCTTCTGGGAGTTCCTATTCTGCTACAAGAAAAAGTCAGAAAAATAGAGAAATATTTAAGGTAGATATCAATTGCATTTTCCTTTCCTGAACAATTCCTAAGTTAGATCTTTCTTCTGCATCCAGGTTAAGGTGTGGTCCTAAGAAGGAAGAACATGCAAAGTTTGAATCTTCGCTTGACCTTCCTCCTACCCCAAAGTATTGCTTTTCCAAGGGAGGATTTAAGTCTGTTGAATAGTCTCACCATGCCACTATGACCTGTAGCACAGCAGGTAAAGAGAGATGGTGTGGCCTGCTGATAAAAGCTGCTGCATGCCCCAGGCAGCTGACCCACATGGCAGGTCCTGGTTGTTGTGTGAGAGGGGCTGGGCACACAAGGTCGTGGGGTTCAGGCTCTCGCTGCGGGAGCTGCACAAACACACCTGGCTGCCAGTGCCGGGATCTGGGCTGGGCAGGTTTTCTCATCTAGAAACTAAGATCCAAGAGGCAGATTTTGTCCTTCGCTGTTGAAGGTGGTATTTTTGTTTAGAAGCAAAAGCTTACAGGAAATGTTAATTACACTTGACTTTAGATGGATAGTGACTTCTGAAGCAAGGTATGATTCTGCCCGACAAAATCTGCTTTGTCTCACAGCTTTCATCCTGGAGCTTTGTGGCACAGTTGCTATAAAGAATAGTTTCTGTAATGTCCTGCACACACAAGGTCTGTCTGTTAATCCAGAGTAGTAACTTAACACTGGTGGCTCATAGGGAAAATGGCCTTATAGAAATACAGTGAGTAACTCTCAGCCTTGTTGGTATCAGCAATCCGGACTCACAGAAAGAGATTCTCTGAAGTCACTTAAAAAGCTTTTGTGTTCCTGTGTAATAGGAAATTACTGATTAAAATATTGTTGTCTGTTAATCTATTTTACACCATTTACCAGTTTACATGGGGCCAACTGGCCTTAAAAGCATGCAGACATGTTGTTGGAAAAGTTCCCTTTTCCAGAGGAATTACAAAGCAGGAAAAGGTGAGCAGCCTGATCTGATGCCTTTTCTGTATTCTCTTTAGGGACGTCATAGAATCATGGAATGGTAGGGGTTGGAAGGGACCTCTGGAGATGATCCAGTCCAACCCCCTGCCAGAGCAGGGTCACCCAGGGCAGCCCACACAGGAACAGATCCAGGGGGGACTTTTGAGAGTCTCCAGAGAAGGAGACTCCACAGCCTCTCTGGGCAGCCTCTTCCAGGCTCCATCACCTGCACAGTGAAGAAGTTTTTCCTCCTGTTGAGGTGGAACTTCCTGTGTTTCACCTTGCTACCATTACCTCTCGTCCTATCCCAGGGCACCACTGAAAAGAGCCTGGCCCCTTCTGCTTGACCCCCACCCTGCAGATAACTGCAAACATTCATAAGATCCCCTCTCAGTCCTCCCTAGACTAAACAGCCCCAGGGCTCTCAGCCTTTCCTCATCAGAGAGATGTTCCAGTCCCTTCAGCATCTTTGTAGCCTCCGTTGGACTCTCTCCAGTATTTCCCTGTCCCTGTCGAACTGGGGAGCCCAGAACTGGACACAACACTTCAGATGTGGTCTTACCAGGGTAGAGTAGGGGGAGAGGAGAACATGTCTTGACCTTCACTGTTGTAAGAAACCTTATTTGACCAATGGTACCATAACTGGAAAGTAAGGATGGACCACTGCTGCCTCAGCTTGTGTTGATGGTGATTTCTGTGCTAAATATACACACCAAAAGGACTGTGGTAGCTCAAATGTAGACTGAATTTAAACATGGTAGAAACAGGTATTCTCTCTCTCTCTCTCTCTCGTTAGAAAATACAACAAAATAAACTGTAGTTATAACATTTAATAAATATTTCTGACAACTTGAGGGGTACCAGTTGTGTAAAGTTAGAGGAATGTCTGCTCTGATGGTGCTCTGTCTGTAGGAAGTTGAATACTCAAGTGACCTGAGCATCTCCTGGGGTGCAGAGTACCCTTAGCTTGCAGCAGGCAAGCCCAGCTCCTTGCAGGATATATCCTTTGACATTAATAATGTAATCTGCTTGTGAGTAAGAGATTGCTGGCAAGAGAGAATTCCCAGCCCTCTGCATATAGCCCCCTTTGCTTGTTCCTGTTTTAAATGCGAACTTCAGTCAATCAGAGAGTCATAAAAAATATTGTATGACACTGTGACTGATCCCAGAATGGCAAACAGTAAAATTCTTCCTCACTGGAGGGAGTTTTCTTATGCAACTAAGTGGTAAATACAAAAAAAACCCCAACGCTGACTGAATCAGGGGGATAATATTTTAATCTTCTCTCATTATTGTGATATAAAGGGCGTAGCTTGAACAAGCATGAAATTCAACAGTAAACAGTCAATTTTAATTTGGCATGTTATTTATATATATTTTTAATATACTGTTGGAATTTGGGGTGAGTGGAGGAAGAAGGCTACTTTTCCACATCACTGGTGTATGTGGTCATGGTATATGATAGTCATTTTGACTTCCGCTTCTTTTTGCTGAGTTTGAAATTCATTAACATGGTTTATTTATGTACTCATTAAAAAATATCACAGTCCAAAGCAAGAAGATCAGTGAAAAAAGATTTCTGCTAGTGACAGAAACCACATAAACCTAGAAACCCAGAAAAATCTCATGACTACTCTTACACAAGGGAGCTTAATTTCAGTGGTTTAAATCAGGAATGCATCTCTCTCTTCCACGCTTTGCATAGGATTTTTTGGTTGGAAAGGCCAGTTTCTGTGGCTGTGCTTTCCACAAGAAAGACACACTGAACTTGTGAGGTCTCCATATATTGATAGAGTGGTGACAGAGGTACCCAAGCAGGGAAAGTACCCTGAGACACTCAGAATACCAAAAGGGTACATGCAGCATCTGCTACTGCTTTATTGTCACAGGCTGCAGCAATTTTTGACCTGTGTGGTAGGCAGAAATCCTTTTTGATGAAAGATCACAAGATTCTGCCATTTTATCAGGGTTCATAATTAGGAATGAAGCATAAGTACTATGAAGTGATTTATTTTAAAAAATTGCTATTATTCTTTTCGGGTGAATTACATCTTAAGTTTTTTACAGAAAGTTTTATTTTGATGTATTTAAGAAAAACAAACAAAAAGAAATGGCAGCCAAATAATTAAAATTGAAAAACCCCTATACATTCATTTTGACCGAGGAGAAGCAGAATGCTTTGTTCATGCCAGGATCTACTGTTTTCCAAAGCAAAGTTTCTGCTAATTTGACAATATTTGTAAGTTGGAGGAAACTATTTAAGGTTTCTCATCCCAACTTCAGTCTAAGGGACTCGTGTCATGAGTGGTACAGCCATGCAAAAGCTGTGAAACGTGGGTAGAAGACATGCCACACACACACAAATAATAGAAGTATAAGCTAACAAGTCAGTGCACAGAAATTTTGAATGAATAAACCGTGAAATTTTGGTAGAAGCAATGCCATACACGTATAGAAATAAAGAAAGTATAAGCTAACGAGGCCATGCACAGACAAGTGCATGTGATATACTCTAACATTCAGACTTGTGGTATACTCTAACATTCAGACTTGTGGTATACTCTAACATTCAGACTTTTCAAACTTAAAATACAAGCCAAGAACTGTAGATGGAATCCAGTAGGTCTCAAAATCAAGTCATTTATTTAGATACATTTTCTAGTAACACATTTCAGATGATTTTTGTGCCTCTACTTTTGTAGCAGATCAATGGAGTTGCAACAATGCCTCTTTTCTTTGTAGGGTGCTATGCCATGGTTATCACCACTCTTGTACACACAGCACCTGAGTATGTACAGAGACACAGCTACTAGCCTGAACATATTAAGTAATCACTGCTCTATCTGCATTAAAAACATCCATTTCAACACAAAAACCTTGAGTTTATTCCTTGGTATGGATACTCTAGGCAACATAATGTTATGCTATATTGTTTTTTTTCCCCTGGTCTTCAGTGGTTTTGCCAACATAATTACAGAGAAATCTTATCAGGTAAATGGTATAGAAGATTTGGGAGTTTTAGTAGCTTTTGTTTATTGAAAAATACAAATGAGATCACGTTACTTGAGTAACCAAATTTTTAAAAAGCTAAAAATTAAATAAACGGTTTCAGCTGATTTAGGTTATTTCCAAACAGTAATGCAAAGTTGTAATGGAAATAATTTAGACATAGGTAAAGAACCTTCAAAATCAATAGTGCTTGAAGAAATGAAACATATGCTGATGCAATCAAACAGAATCGAATTTCATATAAATGTTAGCAAATCTATATCAAATTATCGCTGCAAAAACTTCATTTTCATTGATTTATAATGTATTATTATTGTTTCCAGCGAACTGCTGTAGACAGACATTTAAGCAGCTGCCAAGTGCCTTAAGGGTAAATGAAGGGTGTCACTGATGGTACTGGGTTATAGAAGTTTAAGAGACCAATAATTCACAAGTGCGGCAGGTGTGACATGGTGTATATTCATTAGCCTTTTATTTTAATCCTGTTCTCTGTGTCTTTTAGAGTTGTTCACGGGAGGAGGGTCAGTTGCAGGTTTCAGAGGGCAATCGCAAAGGTTGAAATGTGGTTTTAGTGGCCTGTTCCCCAGAGTGGTGGGCAGAGCACTTTTATTAAGCAACCAAATGATAGAAAAGTACAGCAAGATACTGGGGGACATCCTGGGCTAAAGAAATGCTGGCAGGTCTGTTTCTCCAGAAATGAGCTGAGGAATTGTGTTCACCCAGGCTATGAATCAGTGTACTCTTAATTGATGCACAGCACCTAACCCCTGGAAGTTTTGATTGTCTCCTACTGTCAGATGAGTAAACCAAATATGGTTCACATATGTTTGATAGAACAGGCTGGAGTTATTTAACATGTGATTAATGCTACTAGTGTTAGTGGGGCTATTTACTCTCAAACCAGGACCGAGAGAACATTTTCTGAACAATTTGCTTTGAGATGCAGCAAATGCTCAGGGATTGACTCAGCTACACCTAAACTCAGACAAGGTTTTAAACAAAAGAAAGGGTCAGAAAAAGCCAACCTGTTTTAGCACAGTGTTTTCAAACTCAAATGATTTCATTGAAAAGAATTGCAAATATTTCGTTGAAGTTGATTAAAAAAATTAAAAGTGAAATTTATCATACTGAAACAAACTTACTTTTTTTTCAGGTCAAGTAGAGCAGCAAAAAATGTGTGATCAACCAATAACTATTGTTAAAAGTCTGCAAATCATCTTGTGTTGACACAAAGTCTTCTACACACAACTTTTGGTTCAGTCAGCAAACTGGAAAAGAAAAAATTCTCAACCCTTATGTCTATAGTTAGGAGCATAATTAAGCATCATGCTGGAACAGGCTCTGCTGCTCAGAAATTGAACACATTAATTCTATAGTCAGTTAATTTGCCATTGTCCCATATACTGGAAAAAGGATTTTTGTGTTTTTAAAAGTCAGGTTCACCTTTAAGCGTCTAAAATGTTTATTTTCAAAACAGGTTTGAGACCTTCATGTTCATACTGACAGATATAGCAGAAGGATAACCTCCAAACCCTCTTTGTTTTCTCTATGACATCTGAAGAGTCAAAGTTTGAATTGCCTTGTAGATACGACTTTTTTTTTTTTTGGCAAAGAGGAAAAATGGTACATTTGTTGTTTATATTTTATTGGTGAGGGAGGAGAATGAAATCTTGGTAAGTAGTACCCCTTATTTCACTACATTTAGAGTGCTGGATTATATGTGCGTTTGGGTATAGTATGTACTGGAAAAAGAGATGCTATTGGCAAGCTTCCATCCCAATGCCTGCCCGTAAGAGGTGCAAAACCCTGTTCAATAATTCAGGCAATGATGACCTCAGAAATATATGTGTCTGTTATCTGCTTTGGCTTGCGTGATGTGATTATTGGCTGCAGAGAAAGCTTATGGTGAAAATCATATCAAGTTGGCCATGCCAAAGTAAACACACACACATACATTTTGAGGTAATTTTTGGCCATTGAGATCATTCGACTCTTTCGATATTTAAAGGAGAAACAAGATTTGCCTTGATCATAAACATTTTATTTACTTTTTCCTTTGTTGCAGCATGATTACTTTAGGTAATAAATCCAGCCAACAAGGAGCTAAAGGACAATTATTGCAGACTAACAGCATATGTTCACTGCCACACTAGCAGGGCTTTATACAAGTAAAAACCTGACATGCAGGCTAAAAATTGACAAGAAATACAACAGGGAATGAATGTGATGGTCTTGGTTCACCTTGATGTAGATGCATGTTCTTTACCACAAAAAGAGTAAACTCACCTGGTTTTTACTAGTCTTACAGAACTGAAGGAGCAGGAGCATAAGGCCCTGTCTTAGACTTACTCTTGGTGGTTTATGTACAGCTCTCACACAGCCAAACACAGGCTTGCATTCCTGCTGCTGTAAAGCACAGTGCTCCTTCTAGGACAAGACTAGCATTCAAGGGTGCCCACTGGTTGTATTTCAGTTCTCACGACTTCCAAATTCACTTCACTCCCTGCCAACCAAAACTCTTCCATGGCAAAACAAACTCCTGCTTTTCCTGGTCCCAGTCCAGCATGATGACTCTTGAGCATGTATATTTGCAGTGGTGTTGATTCTCATTATTAACAGTGGACTGAAGGTCCACTTTGATTGATTCCAGTGCAGCATGACAGACTTTGGAAGCAACAGATCTGAATTATTGAGAAAATAAAGGTCCCACAAATGGGAAAGGAACCATGAATCTGAAGGCTGATTTAGAAGACAGGACATCAGATGGACATTGGGGAAACAGATGCAATGTCTGCTTCAGACAATTCCTATATAATCTCAAGTGAACCATATAAACTCAATGGTATTTTGATTTCCAGTCTATCAAATGAAGCTATTTTTTTTCTTCATGACAGAGGTGAAAACTATTAATGGTGCAGAGAGACACAGATAAATGCTGCTAGATTCAGGAAGAGGATATTGTAGGATTCCTGCTTTTGGAGAGTGAATGCATAACAGGAATATGACAAAGAAGCTGGGAAAATGTATCCTGGTAAAAAATATTTTTATATATATATATATCTCTTCAATTTTGCAACAGAATCTCCTTATTACATAAACCACTGAATGGGGGAAGGAAAGGCAAAGCCGGGAAAGATCCCCAGAGTACTTGCAGTGAGAATCATATTCAGCAATAATCAGGATGTACTTCATTTTGCCTCAATTATGTTTATTAGTGTAGACTTCAGATAGGAGCTGCTGCACACAAATGGGAGCAAACACGTACAGCAAAACAGTTGGGCCTGATGTCCATTCATATACTTATTTTGTTTTTACCTCAGAGTATCTTGCACAGGCTGAATGTCCAGTTATTGCTGGTGTGCATTAAGTGCACTGCCAGACCACATATTTCAGTTTATTGTCCTCAGAAGAGAAACCATAACGCTCCACAACACAAACCAAAGCTCACAAAGCATGGAGACACTCCTGAGCCAAATTACTCATACAGACCTGTCCTAACTAGGCTCAGTCTGGAGCTCCGAGTCATTCAGGTTGGTGAGCAGAGATCAGTCTCTGAAGTTCATCCAGTTTTACACTCTTTATTAATCCATTACAGTATCTGTGACTACACATGTTCTGGTACTTGCAGCCTTCCATGTGGATGACAGGCAAGCTATCTGCAAGAAGTCTTGCAACAGAGTGGGCAGCACAGGTCATACTGGCACTGCAAGGGAGAACTACCCAAAGCCATCTTTCCTCCATTGCCTACCCTTTAAACCCAAATTGTTCTCTGCTTCTGACTATTGCAGGTTATCCAAAGAGAAGGTATTATAATAACCTGTATTACTCTGGCCCTGCAGTTCTAGCCAGCTCTGGAGAGGTGTAGCTTGCAGGTATCAGCAGTGGTTCCCATGGATTTAGTGTCTAGCCTCAGAAATTTAACTGTAGTCTAGATTCCTTGCAGAGTGACAGTGCTGAAGAGTAACAACAGGGAGCTTAGTACGTGTCAAGAAGAATGTCAAATAAACTAAATTTCTCTCCATCAGGTGCCTCAGACATTTCAAGAGGTAGCACATCACATATATGACATATCACACATATGACATACAGAAATGAAATAACAAAGACTGAAAAGAGAGATCTCTAACTACATGGGTCAAATCAAATATAAATGTTGTTTGATTACCTCAAACCTGGGACTAGTACAGGGGAATTTGATTGCATCAGAAACTGATGTTCATGGTGCTTTGGGGAGATGGGCTATTCTACATTTGCCAGGATTGAACAAGTGTGAATCTGAAACAAAAAACCAGATCTTTGCTATTTGCCGTTTAAGTTATTCTGCTACTAACATATATAGTCATTAACATCAAAACCATGCAAAAAGTTACCCAGGCACAGAGTACCATCATTTCCGTTTAGCAAAACCAGGTAAGAGCATCCTGCTTTCCCCAAAAACCCCATAAAGAAGCAATACCTTTTTCTCTTTTTGTTAGAAGATCCAAAAATATTGGTGCCAGATTAGTAAAAGAGGAGACTTAGAAGTTTGGTTCACATAACAATATCAATGAAAAACACACTTCCTGAACTCCCTTGGTAAGGAGAGGTCCTGATAGAAGTTTCCCAGCACCATATACTTATATGCCACCTGTTGGGGACATAGAATCATGGAATGGTAGAGATTGGAAGGGACCTCTGGAGATGATCCAGTCCAACCTCCTGCCAGAGCAGGAGCACCCAGGGCAGCCCACACAGGAACAGAGCCAGGGGGGTTTGGAAGTCTCCAGAGAAGGAGACTCCACAGCCTCTCTGGGCATCCTGGGCCAGGCTCCATCACCCTCACAGGGAAAAAGTTTCTCCTCCTGTTGAGGTGGAACTTCCTGTGTTCCAGTTTGTTACCATTACCTCTCGTCCTATCCCGGGGCACCACTGAAAAGAGCCTGGCCCCTTCTACCTGACCCCCACCCTGCAGATACCTGCAAACATTCATAAGATCCCCTCTCAGTCCTCCCTAGACTAAGCAGCCCCAGGGCTCTCAGCCTTTGTTCATCAGAGAGATGTTCCAGTCCCTTCAGCATCCTTGTAGCCTCCGTTGGACTCTCTCCAGTATTTCCCTGTCTCTCTTGAGCTGGGGAACCCAAAACTGGACACAACACTCCAGCTGACTGCAGCATTGCTTGGTTTTGGACTGTTTTGGTCTAAAAAGTTATTTTTAAAGAGGGTGCCTAACTCTGTAAATTTTATTCTCACAAATATCCTCAATAAGTTCACTGTTGTTTTTTTGTGGTTTGGTTTTTTTTTCTTTCCCTAGTAATATAAATTCATTAATGACAGACAGAAGGCTTGGATCAAGAAACAAACTTGTTGCAATAAAACTTCTACTGCACTCTACATCAGTTTTTATGTATTTCTGCAGTATATATCCTATTATCAGATTTATGTAAGAGATCTTTTTGTGCATTGAGGGAGGAAGTTGTATAAATACTGTTTTTTACAATTGAATAGAGCATCGTGAGACGATCAAATATGTGGAATATGTTGATATAAAATGTAGACTTTCCTGGACTCAAGGGTTTAGCTGTCGAAGTAAGAACACATTTAAGGTTTGCTTGTCCTCTCCTTACATGAGCAGGCTTCCCACTAATGTCAGAGTTACACACACAGAAAGAGAAGATAATAGACATAAGTAGTAAACAGAGTAGGAGGGCAGAAATAGAAATAGACTCCAGTGGAGCTAGAAAATGCATTGTTCCCTTTTTTTTCCTCTGCAGAGCTTGCATCTCTGGGGTTTTGTGCCCTTCCAGGAAAGCAAAATTTTGAATTGTAGAAACATATTTTGACTAGTTCTCATCTTGAAGAAATGCCATGTTAACTGAAGGGTAGAGAGATGCCGGACTGACAGCTAGCGTATGATAAAAATAAAGCAGTTAAGCAGCTCCAGTGAGCACAGGTGGGCAGTGAATCAAAGTGTCTTAACATATTAACCTGTACAGCAGGGCTCTTGTGCAGTTTTCCAAAGACAACTTGCTTTTTTCATTACTGATGGAATGAGAATTACTTTTCAGTATCTTCTTTTTTTCTTTTTGGTTGCTGAAAACCTTTATTATGTGTTCAGCAGAGAATAGCCTTTGCAACTATGCAAACTCCATTCTTTTATCTATCGCTGATACTATTGATAGATAGAACCAGTGGAGGTAATAACATTTAAATAAGACTGTGGAGTTTCTCATTAAACTTAATTCCCTTCTTAGTCAAACTTCTGTTTTACTGATGGACGTTCATTGACTTTGGTGTTGCTCTTAAGTTGTCCTGGAATGGAAAAACAAGCTCATTGGCCTTAACCCTCAAGTAAATGGTGTTCATGTAACAGTTATTCCTGTGTTAGAGTCCTTTCACCTTAGCACAATACAACAATAGTGCCACAAATGGTCTCCTAGCAGAAAACCCCAACCCATTTTTTCTTGTCTTCAGAGGATTTTGTGCTGTTGACCAGATCAAACTGCAGATGACACTGTCTAGTTAAAGCTTAGCTGGCAGATCTCTGGCAGCCTCACTGTTATTTTTCCTTCACATGTCAAAATCTATGTTTGAAAATAGTATCTGCATGTGACTTTACACAAGAGACTGCAAGATCACAGGGGTTCTGGTTCATGAAAAGCAGGTAGTGCTACCAGTGTGCTTTAGCTCAGCCTGTTACATGAATGAGGCAAGCACAATTACTGGCACTGTGCCCAAGCTCACCTCCTGTCTGTGCAGTGGCAAACCCTGATGTCTTAGCCTCCTGAACATCCACATGGGCCAAGATTTTGGAGTGTTCTGTGGTCCCTGTGCTGTCTGGAATCTTAGTTTTATTTCTCTGAAAACCAGGATAGTTGAGTGGAGGGTGTGGTGCCTGCCTGAGTTTTACTCTGAGAAGGTCATGGCCAACACATGCCCATCAGTATTGAAGTACTATAACATCCTTGGGTTAAACACAGTCTTGGGCATCATTTTCATTGCAGCCTCCTAAGCTATTCTGACTAAGGCACTTGTTCCACTTTGTGGCCCCATTAAAGCTTTTTTGTGATTTTTTTTTTTTCCAAGTTCTGTTTCCTTTTCTCATCACCTATTATATTTATTTGTTTGATTTGCTGTTGTTTTTAGGTTTTGGTTTTTTTTAATCACAGACCTGTCTCGTAGTTTATTTAATAACATTTCCTTTCATAATAGTAATTAAAATCTTATTGATGTGTTTTACACAAATTCTCATTGAGCTTCTATCATCTGAGACCGCTTTGTCTTTTGCCAAAGGCAGCATTATTTAGACTTGCAGGTTTAGGATTCAGTGGAGTTCTACAGCCCCTCAATGCTTGACTGATGGAGGGAGAGAAAAGATAATGGAAGGAGGTTTTGAGATTCATGATGGGTGCTGGCAAAAAGGAGGAGGTGTGGTCCATTGAAAACGTGGCTGAAGGTGAACTGGAGCAGTGAACTTGAGCATCAGGGCCTCCAAGGTGCTACAAATGTCCCATTTCAAGGAGTGTAACACACTCAGAAGTTGTGTATGTTTTTAGGTGAGCCTGAGATCTGTTCTGTAGACTGAAATACATCTGCTTATTATGACCATAACATTCTCAAACCCACTGATCTTCTCGGGCTGCGTTGAGTGACCCCCTTAGACTGAGCAGAGAGGGAGAAAGCAGCACTGTTACAGCAACAGATTTGTCCTTCAGATTCCTCCTTTGCACCCGGTTTGGACCTGCCATACCTCCAAACTACACTGTCTTCAGCTTTGTCATAGGAAGAATAGAAGGCGTGTTAGGATACCTGCCCTACCAGTATGGGAAATGTTGAGATAGATACACTTCAGTCTTGATTTTTCTTCAGAATGTGCTTTCTGTTCAGATACAGGCACCTAGGCATCAGTTTGACTCCTTACAGTATCGCTGATAAATGATCCACACATCATGGACTGTTTTGAGACATCTTTATTATGTTTATTATGAGGACTGGAATTTCAATATTTGAGGTTTTCCATGATTTAAAGTATTTCTTGTTTGTGTATGCTTCTCCTGGCCACTGTACCAAAGGAGGAAAAGAAAAGCTAATAAGTGAAAAGTGATTCAGGCGGCCCTTTGGTGCACGTGGCAGACTCAAGACCACACTGTTCACGAGAAGCTTGGCTGTCAGGTTGGGTAAAACCCTTGCTGATGGCCTGGCTCAGGCACTTGGCTTGTTATTGTACTTGTGTTTCTTGGGTGCCTATTCTGCTACTTAGAGATCAGAGAACCTGATCTTGTGCCTTCTGAAATCACTGCCAGCTTTGCAATAAACTTCATTGAGAGCAAGCGTAAACCCAGAGCACACAGCAGAGGAGGCAATGGGTGGATACATACGATGCAGCCACTGTAGCTGAGATTTACATGGCCCATTTCAAGGACAACACAATAGTCTTTCTAACAGGGGTGCCATAATTTAGAGCTGCTCTTACAAGCAGTCAGCTGACAGTAAGGGCTGTCATGTGTCACACAATATCCTTGTCCTTCTTGAAGAGGGAACCTGAATCCCCAGCACATAACAAGGCTTCAAACACTGCAGAAGCTTTTAAAAATTTTTTTTAACCATTCCTTTTAGCACAACTGTAGTAAACTAAAGCATCACACACACTAGCATTTCTGGGCAGGCTCAGCACAAGCATTCCCATCATTGTTTGCTACAGGGAGAAGAAACTATGTGCTGCTTATACCTGAATGCCATGAAGTGCCTCATCCACCTCACAAGATTTCATCCTCTGCTTTCCAGACTTCCTGAAAATGTTAGCCACCTGTTTTGTCCTCTTTTTCTATTATCCTTTCATGATGTAGGCTCTGTCCATCCCTCCCTCTGCCTTTCCTTTTCTAAGACAGTCCCTCATTATGTCTCACAATGGATTAGTAGCGTACACACTGCCCAAACTACTCTGTTTACTTTCAGCTCTTTCTTGTTCTTCCGTCATCCTCGAACATACAGGAAGTCTCTGTTTCCCCGTTCTCCACCCAATCATTCCTATTTCTTTCCATTTTACTCAGGTCTCTGTCATCTCCTGTTTCTCTCCCCTTATACTCCTGCACCAACCACTAGTGAGACACATATATATAAGATACTCGTGTTTTTAAGCTGACATAGAAAGGTGGGCAGTTACTGAGATGTGATGTTTTTGTCACATTTGAAGTCATTTAATAGCTGCTAACCCCTAATTTTAGATCTGTAAGTAATTTCAGAGCTGGCTGAAACTTCTTACTCCATTTGCAAGATACCTGAGTATCAGTAGCTGTTGTTACTCCTTAGGGAAAGATGTGTATGTCTAGCCCATTATTCTGCTTATCAGTGGTCACAAGAGGATGCTAAGGGGAGGGAGGGTAAGGACAGAACTGGTATATATGTTCATTTGATGTGCCTCCTGTTATTTTCAGCTCAGAAGTTTTCCTGGTCCTGGTGTTCATCTATTTAACGGTTTTCAAAGCCTTTTTCTCCTAAGTGTTTGTTCAGTTTCACCATTAAAATTGTGAAGAGCTTTGGACTCCCAAATGTCCTTTGGCAAAGCTTTTCCCAGAGGTGGTACCTACAGCATGAAGAACATTCTCCTTTCATCTGCTGTGTACCTCAGTCCTACTAGCTTCATTTGATGTCTGTGTTAAAGTCTTTGTTTAACACACAGGTACTGGAAAAGGCGATCAGCAGTCAGTGCCCATCCTTGTGTTACCACCTCACATAGCTGGTTTTGCCCTGCTAAGCTTTATTTTAACAAAAGGCTCTAACAGGCACTGAACATCCACTTGCTGTGTCTAATCTGTACTGATTTTGTGAAGCTGAATTGTTGGCACTCTGTCCCCTTCCCTCCCTCCTGTAGCCCAGGCCAGCAGGATGCTCTGATTCAGCATAGCCCTGTAGCAGCCTCCACCAGTATGGTCATGTAAACTTTGAGTGTTAGCTTAGAGCAAAAAAGACTTACATAAGTGATGCCTTTGGTCTTAGGTATAGAGCCAGGATACATGACATACAGCATTCCCTTTCTTCCTTAATTGTGTAATTTAAATGTATTGCATTCCTTTTTTTTGGCAAATAGGTCCTTCTTTCACATGTTGGCTGCAGGTTCTTAAATCTGTGCCCAAGTGGCCACAGAGTGCTCCATACTGACTGACCCTTCACAGTGATGATATCAGAAGAGACTGAGGAATGCATCTCAGTTTGCAGGCATTCAACATAATACACTGCAGAAGTACCTGATCTATCAGCCAGGATCTAGCACCCTTCAGTAAAAAATGAGTTTAATTGACAATGTCTTGGGCCAGACACTCAAAACTTTGACAACATAGATTAATTAAAAAACCCCAAAACAACAAAAAACAAACCACAGGAGAAACTCTTTTTGAATAGAGATCTCAGATTCAGTCCATTACTAAAAATAATTCAGGATGTAGCTTATTTTAATGACCCATCAGGTGCTTTCACAGGTGATATAATAAAACATGCTGGATTCATCCACAAGAGGCATCTTGAATATGAAATAATGTTTCTGATTTTTAAGCACCAGTAGGTTAGGACACTCTCTTTGAGCATCAGCCCTGGATGGTTGGACTCACACTTTACCCATAGGTTCTACACTATTAGCTCTTTGTGGGGTAGTGAGCACCTTTTTGCTGAGTAGATCTCAGACTAAATTCTGTCAAACAGATTTTTCGTAGGTGCTTCTCAGAAGATCAAGCCATTTCAGTGTGAATTGAAATTAATTTTATTTGCCTAAACTACGTAGGTGAGATTTAATTGCTTTGAATTTTATAAATCATTTTAATCTGTATGAGGGCTGTCTGTGGATATCCACATAGTTCTGTGCCCAAAATTGCCAATGTGGTGCCTTTTATGGAACTCCTGCAGATGCACACACACTTTTCAAGGTGGGGAGGGGGAGAACTAAAAAAAAGAAAACAACACTGTTGTTTTGAGTTATAGCAGCAGCCAAATACCTCCTGAAACTGGTTAACTTACATGCATCTTGCATCTTCCTTAAGGTTAAAAAGAGCCACTTCATTTTAAAATAATGTAATAAAAATACTGCTGTCAGGCTGAGACCTTGTCTGCCAAGCCTAACCCTCAGATGAAGTTTTACAGCCAAGTTATAAATCCCTAAAACCTGGAGCTGGTAGTAAGGGTATTGACAGAACCTTATCTAAGGAGTCCTGTCCTGGTGGGGAGGGGGGGCTCAAACTGAGGGTTTCAAAACAAAGAGGGCCTGATAGCAGAGCCTCAGTCAGTCGCGCAGATAGTTTAGCCATACGCAAACATCGTGCTGGTCTATTTATTTGTTTATGAATGTGTATTAACCACCAGGATTTGTATATTCTCAGCATCCTTTTGATCCCCTTTTCTAAAAAAAACAAAAGTTCTGCAATCTGTAAACATTTCTGTGCTGACCATGCCTTTGGCTTAGTCGCCATATGAAATCCATAAAGGCTTATTTTTTGATAAAAGAAATGGCTAAAGACAATTGACATTATCGTTTGAAGTTCATGGCATTTCATGCTAATTTAGTAATGTAGAAATGGAGCAGAGGCCTGGGTTTGTGTAAAGAACTTGTCCAAGGTTGTAACCCTTAACATATTTTGTACATGCTTTCTCTTTCTGTTTTTGTCTCCTACACAAGAAATTTAATATGATTTTGATTAGTTTCTGATGAGTTGAAATTTCAGTAAGTGCAACTCCAGTATTGGAGCTTTCTGTCACATTTGGGCAACAATTTAGGAAGACTGCTGTATTTGCTTTATTGTTCAATTAACAAGAGGCTGTATTTAGAAACGTCACCGAAAGATAAAATACTCCTACTGTCTACCTGAAACCGTGTTGATCCATTTATAATATTTCTAAGAACATTCTGGTCCAAAATGGCATCAATAGTGAGCTGAGGAAGAGCACTGAAGATATCAAAATCCCCTTCTTGACTCTGACAACCTGCCACTAACTTATGACATGAATTCAGTCGAGGCACTTAACCTGTCTGCAGTTCACATTATCTCACCAACAGTCAAGTGAGGATTGAAATCCATATTAACTACAGAAATACCATGGGACTTTACCCATCACAATGGAATGAGTGACAGGGGTAGCTTATGGTTTGCAAACAGCATGAGCAGATTTCTGAGTGAAAACACAGGTCTGTATACGAAGGATGCTGGCTTTCCTATGGCTAAGACTGATAGTAATGGTCACTTTTGTCATTCACATAATGAGGACCAGTGACACAGTCCCCATATGTTGATGTGAAGGCCAGATCCAGTCTTTCAGACAATGCAGGACTCAAGCAATTTTGACAGGTGAGAAGCGTATGTATGTGTGAAACTGTTCCAAAAGCTGCATTCTGTAGTGATCAAAGATTTGTTAAATGCAACAGTGTGGGACTCTAAGCAAGAAACAGAGCAGCTGCATTTATCTTATGAGTCTACACTTCAGAAGTAACTCACACAAATATAAATGGAGAGCTACAAATTGGGAAGTGTCAGCACGGAGTCCAGACTTGCTGGAACTTGAGCCTCCCAGAATCCCTTCCTAGAGAATAACAGCAGCAGCAATACCCTTTAGGATGCTGAAAGGGAGTAAGTGCTGCTGATTGTACCCACCCGTGCACCATCAGCCATCATCCTGAGAACAGAGCCCTGGCTCTGGCTGATCCTCAGTGCTGTCCTGGTTCTGATTCCAGGATTACATGTCAGTGCAAAGGCTGTTCAGACCTCAGATATTATGATCAAATTCTCCACACTAGGATGTAGAAAATGGGAATCCTTGCTGCTCTAGTAAAAACATTGGTGTATGAGGGGCTTCAATCACAAAATCATTCCCTCAATTCTGTCCGTAACTACAGTGAATATGAGCCTGTAGGCTTCTATTCTGTGCATCTGGTAGTTCTAGGACTTCTGACTGAACCTGGGTCAGTGGTAATACCACAGTAACATCCTACTGTGTTTAGAATGTACACCCAGCTGTGTTTGTAATTTTTAGAGCTGAAACACAAGCTGCAGTATCTCAAGGAATAACAGGGGAAACAAAACAATGAAGCAAGCCAGCATCCATCATGTGCTCTTTCTGTTGCCTCCTAGAGCTTTCATTTAATTTTTCAGCGAAAACTTTTGTGTCTGTTAGTAGAAACTCAATCAATTATTGGAACACTAAAGTCAAGATGGCTAGCACAAGAAGAAATTCTACTAACAGAACAGTGGAGCAAGTCCTGAAAGCTACACTGAAAAGCTACTTAAAAAAAAAAAAAAAAGCTACTTAGATCCTGTTCAGACTGTACCACACTGCAAGATGTTTCTGCAGCCTCCTAGCTACTAAATATCATATTTACTCTGCTTTAAGATAAAAGGCTTAGGTCACAGTTTTTGTCATCATGCTCCTTTCAAAGCTGGGAGGGAGTGTGCAACGCTGTATTGTCCCATACCAGAGGTCCTTCCAGCTCAGTGTGCTCTCTCCAGCATGGGTAAGGGGTGAATTACTAGACAAGATTTTAGGAGCAGGTTAAGCATTCAGCACTGCCTCCTTGAACTATTCTCTCATCTGCTGACACATTGTGTCTCAGAAACCTCCTAAACCAGAACTTCTGATTTTGTGCTCTGTTTCTCTGGTTAGGTATGTGTGGGGAAGGAGATGGATTTTTTCCTGCAACTAGAAAGGAGACTTCTTCCCTGTTAGATGCAGAATAAATGTATCATAGTCCCCCATGTTTTGGTTAGTTGCCTCAGGTCTTGACTGCAGCAAGACTGAAGTAGAGCAGATGTCCAGCCTCAACTAGACAAGCCTGCCTGGGACACTGAGAAGTTGTTGCAATCGATGCTATAGTCATGCTTCTTCTATAAGCTATAATCTTTGAAGGCTAGAAAGGTGACTATAGATTTGTAGCTTCAGTCTTGAAGAGGGGGATCCATGCATTTTGGTCCTCTTTGTGAAACTGTATTCAAGCTTAGGAACCCAAGGTTAGGCCCTGAAATCTGTAAATCAAATATTCTGCTTTGTGAAAAGGCAGATCATGGATCTATGCAGACGAGCTGTTTACAGAGAGGTCTCCAAATCTGGCAAGAAAAGAAGTTTGGAAGGGACTGGAACTGGAGATGTTGAGCCTAGGACTTTACTTGTTGGGACAGCATCACTCCTGCCTTTTTTTCTTTCAGCACCATATGCTTAATATTTAATAAACACTCAGGCTTTGCTTTTAGTGTACCATTACTAGGGAATCTAGCATGTAGTCCTAGCAAAATCCCTGTCTTGGCAAGCTGTGGAACATGTAGCACTCAGGGATGTGTTCTCCCAACCAAAGTCAGGCTGCCAGGCCATCTCTTTCATCTTCTTAATGTGCAGTGTTGAAACTGTTCTAGAAAGGACCTAGCAATGGCATCCTGTGGCAAGGACGTATGGGACGCACAGAAGTGGCACATTCAGGTCCATCCAGACAACAGATAAATTCATCTTTTGTCTTGTTTTAGCTGGTAAAAAGATTGAGGTTTTATTGATGGTTGCATGCTACTTTGAGTCCGGACTTCCATTTAGGATTATGTTTAGTGCATGTGGATGCAAGGAATCATGGGTTTGAATGCCAGCCTACCTAAGCATAGATTTAAACTTAATGCTTTATTGTAGTGCAATAAACAACAAAATCAATATCTAGGCAGTTTGTTACCTCTTTGATCTTCCTTATAATAATAGTCTTTTTTGTTTGTTCATTCATTTGCTTTGTTTTGTTTTGTTGGGTTTTGTGGGGTTTTTTTTGTGTGTTTTGGGGTTTCTTTGTTGGTTTGTTTTTGTTGGTTTGTTTGTTTGTGGACAATGGTGCCCTACCTTTTGGGAAGTCATCAGGCGTACAGTATTGCCAAAGGATTTTTCTACCTTGGACATGGTAGCTCTTGTGTCTACAGTGCTGGCACTTTTCAGGGGGAGTTCGAATGTTAACATGTGGGGTAGGGAGCATAGTGTGTTTGGTCTAAGCCAACTGTTCTTAACCCCTTCCCCCACTCCCCATGTTCAACTACTGAAAATACATTTGTCTTGTTTACCAAATACCCGAGGAAAGACTGTCATTGAAATGAATGGTTTGCTGGGTTACATGACTGTAGAAACGAAGATACACCTAGCAAAACGAATAAGGGCTGACATGGAGATTGCAAACTGTGCTAAAGAAGCTGCCTCAGATAGGTCTTAGAAGGTTAACTTTAGTGTGCAACTGCCTAAATCAGAAGTCTTGTGTTTGTCACCCAAGTACTATGGAAGAGAGTAGATCTCTGTATGAAAAATTAAAACTCAGATCTTAGGGGCCATCTCTCAAGATCAATGAAGATCCAGATAGTTTTGTGTAAAGGCAGTAAGATGCAAGATTTTTTTTTCTTTAGATTTTTTTTTTCCTTTTAATACTTTACTGCAGGTTTAATTGCAGCAATATTTCAATGCCAAAGAGAGTAATTTGCAGCTTGAATACGGCATTAGATCTGCAATACCCGACATTTTAAAACCTCAGTATAAAAATGAGCATTTGGTACTAGTACCACAAGAATTCTCATTTCCTGTTCAACTTTCAAAGAAATTGAAGCTAAATGTCTATATTAGCGTTTATAAAATTTTAGGAGTGATTCCCTTATTACATAATTAGCTTAAGCACTCTGCATATCTGCCGATTAGAGACATTACTCAGCGCCTGCCCTGGAACAGCTGCATTCCTAGACAGGAAAAGATACTAATGTGGCCCTGGGGAAGAGCTCTCCATTTTGACAGAATAAAACATTCTTGGAATACAGTTATTACAATTCATAATTGTTCACTTTAAGGGAAAAAAAAAAAATAGCAGGGGAAAAAAAGGTATCTTGTTAATAAAACAAAGATTTCTAATAACTTTCAATTCCTATTTCAAAATTCTCTGCAGCTGAGGGTGCAGGCAGCAAAGGGGATGTTTCTCCATGTTGTGTATAACCAGAATGTAAAAACAGGAACTCTGACAACCCACAGCTCCCAAAAATCTGATCAGATAGTGACAATAAGGATAATGACAATAGGGACAAGTTTAGAGGCTCTCACTGTGATTCAGCTGATAAACATGAGCCCAAACTGCATGAATGTAGAAGCAGCAAAGCATGTGAGTCCATTTGGCTGCACTTGTGACACCATTACCAGGTGATGGGATTTCACAGAAAGAATGCAAGGGAAGGGGAAATAAGGCAGAAATTTGAGTTCTCTGGAGTTATCACAGCAATTACTGGCTCCCCAGCAGACATGATCCAGAACCACTACACTACTTACAAAAATTCTCTTAATCACTACCAATTGTTTTCACTGTTTCTCCAGCAGCGAGAACTACAGAGGTTTCTAGGCTGGTTAGGTCAAGTGGGTTAAAGCACATGGGATCCAACAGTGATGCCTAACAAAGCATAGTTTTGTGCTGTTCAAGAAGACCTCAACCAGGGTGTTAATAAATGTATCCTCCTGCACAGATCTTCTCATCTTGGAAGTCTGGAAAAGCAGTAGCCTCTTCTGCAATGAAACTGTTGGCACTTCTGGATTATTTCTGAACCTTGAGGGAAAAAACCCCCACTCCTGTACAAACTAAATGAACTCACATTTAATTGAAAGAAGACTAAAATTTTTTTCCAGAGGATCCGATGTCTTTTTTTTTTTTTTTGGTAACTTTCGACTCACTTGAGAAGAAGCAAGATAATTGTAGCTCTCACTACACTTTCAAACAGTTCTGAATATCTGTGTCCCATCTGGGCGACCTTTAACAAAGCAATTATCTGTTTGTGAGAACAGTGCTCCTATTTCCTGCCTACAATTCAATGTGATAGAAACTATGGAGAAAACCTAATAAATCTTTCTGACTCGAAACTCCTTTTCTTAGTCAGATGTAAAAGACCCTTCCAAAACCGACACACTTTCATACCCTTCAAAGTGGTGTCAAGTGCTTAGCATGTTGCGAATGTGTAAGAGGGAGCCAGGGCTGCCTGTCCTGCTGAGGCATCGGAGAGAGCAGTCATAAGTGGGGCATATCACATGCTGTAGGTGCCTCATTTCAGCAGTTCTCTCCAATGACTATGTACAGAGATGCACTAAAGGAGCTTTGGAGACTAAGTGGTCTGAATTCTTCATTCCTCTTTTCACTTGGAGTACTGCAAGACATCAGTGACTCAGCTGGATGATGTAAAACTAACCTGGTTTGCAATCTTCAACTCTAACATTGGTTTTTAAACTTCTTTACCCCTCCAACTGGGAAATATGGGGTTTCAGTGTATACCTGCCTTTAAAAACTGCTTTACTTGTGTTCATATAGTGATGATAAGACCATTAGATAATTCATGTAACATTCATTAGTTATTATTAGCTTAAGAAAGAAGAAACTCATTTTCTTTGATTTCAAACCTGCTCAGACACTGTAGCTTTCTAAGTCTTACCCAAACCTCAGTGAGTTAGTATGCTGCTGAAAAAAGATTGTCTAAGAACTAGAAGAGATTAAAATAAATCCATGGGAAAAATAGGGTGAAGCCAGGAATGAAAAGTGAAGTCTGCAAAAGAAACTGAAGACAGAAGAACTTCAGTAGAATACATAATATGACTCTTCACACCAAAAACCACAAAGGTGATGGCATCACATTGATGGAGTTTACATTAGATTGGTCTGCAAATATCCACAAGTATATTCTTTCCTATTACAAACTGTGAGTGCTGCTGGGACTGATCTCTCTGTCTACTGTGTACGTACATGGAAAAATTATATGTTTTCACAAAAGGGATCTTTCTAATTGTATGTGGTTGCTAAGCACTCCAGCATTGAGGTTCTTACTGATGTGTCCATTAATTATGATTTCTGGTTACTTTAGTGGATCTCCCTAGAAATAAAGTTGCAGATCCCTGATTCTTGGTCAGTGTGGGAACAGAGAAGGATTTAACAAATAATACTTTGCAGATTAGCTAGTAAACTTAATCACAACATGTTCCATTTTCTTTCTTTCTAACGTTTAGGTTGGGGTATATTTCAACATTCATAGACTATTTCTACCTGTTCTACCCACCAATCTTCTATTATTTTCTTGGAAGGCAGATATAAATCTGAAGATATCTCTTCCAGTAGTATGTAAGCTGGACTGTATTCTTTACTTACTGTAGACAGACATCAAGACTTATTTTTTCTCTTTTAAATGGGGTGTAGCTTTTCTGTAGAAGACACAGCCCACATTTCAGGGATTACAGACAGCAAAAGAAGCAAAGGGCTTTTCAAATTGACTAGTGGCTTCCAGGAATAGTTTTCACACAAATAAAAGGACCTACAGTCTTCAGAAACACACTGTGGGAAAAACTACGGTGCTTAACTCAGTGGAGCACTAGATGGAGAGGCACTGGCTTTCCAGTGGCACAGTTATGGATCCCTACTGATTGTACTGGCATGTCTAAGAAAGGGGAGCTGAATTGTCTAATCAGCTACAGAAACTGGGCTGGTTGCCTGCACAGACCATTTCTTAGAGTGGTGACTGTTAAGTGTGTGTTGCCAGACCCAAAACTTATTAGGCACTTAGGAAAAAGTTGTCATGTGGATGGTAGCAAGCAATATACTATGGTATTTACACAGTGCATCAGTAATTTTGCTGCAATATGAATATATTTATGCTTAGGTACAGAAGGGATGTAAGAAAGCTCTTGCCAGTGTTGTATTTTTCAGAAAACAGAAAAAAATATAAAGCTCTGACTGTTACAAGCTGAATCAGCAGAATTTAGGGAATGAATATGAGTTATGAAGACTGAATATACACATTATATGGTCAGCTGAATAATATACATAAGTCACATGAATCAAGAAAGTGGCAATGGTGAGATAAGATTTGGGGTAGTGTTCTCAAAGCCTCAGGAAGCTCCATCCTTGTTGCTAATTAATTGGAATTTTCAACTTCTGGCAAAAATTCTAGCAGACAGCCTGCAGGATATGATCTGTAAGATTATTAGCCCAGACCAAGTAAGCTTTGTAAATGAATGACTACGACCAGAGAATTACAATGAAAATACTGAATATTATCTAAAAAGCTAGTGGCATGCAGGAACCCTGGCAGCCTACGCAACCAGTGATAAAAAGACCTGTGACAAAATAAACTTGAGGTTTCCTTCGTGCACATTAAGAGAGAAGTCAGATATTTGTAAGCTGGTAAGAACTTTTAATATGAGGCTCTCAGAATAAATGTCATTTTAAAAATTACTTCTGCTAGGAAGCTTTTTCAGTGGAGAATGGTGCAAGTTAGGTGGATGTCTCCAGGTTCTTTTCATTGCCTTCTAATATTTTTGGAAGAAGAAAAAGCTTACAACTAGGCAAGCAATATGATTACTGACTGTAGCAATGTGACACTTAATAGTCATGCAAGTAGTTTACAATGGTTACTGTAAATGTCCATAGTTAAAAGACTATCAGTAGCACTAATACTTTCACTGAAAAGTGTGTGGGTGCCTCATCATGTGTGTCAGAAAGTTTCTGTGACTTGCTTTTTTTCCCAGAAATATGTTATATTCTCTTGCATCTGCAATGACTCCACAAGCTTAACATCACTGACATATACTCGAGGTAAAATAAATGTAGCATCTATACAAAAGACAACAACCTGCTTTGGCTAGTGAAAAGTTTACTACCAAGTAGCAGCATAATTCAGAATAATCCCTTCAGGAGAGCTGAAATCCAGTGAAGCATATACACAAATAAATCGTTTATATGAATTATTTTTTCATTGCTTGAAGCAAGCCCAAGATATGTAATATCTTCTTTGATCTGATCTCTGCATGGTCACTGATACCAGTGTATTAAAGTTTCTTGAATGCAATAACTTTGTCATGACAATTTAAAAAAATCTGACCAATTATTAGACACACACAGCTGAGGTAATGGAATGCTAAGAAGTAAGAGGCAGTACCTGAATTATACTAAAAAACAAAGAAGCCTATTTTAGCCATTCCTTATTTCTAGTAATTCAAGTGTCTTCTGGTAAAGAAAACTACTTAAACTGTGTCCCTGAAAGTCAAATTACCACATACAGCTTGAGCCCAGGGGCTGGTTTTGGTGAAAGCCAATCTCTGGCAATCTTATTCCACCATAAACATTTTATTTTTATTAGGATAAGGCAAATTATGCTGCCAGAGGATCTTGGAGTATGTCATAGGTACTGACCTAAAGTAATTTCTCCTTATGTGTAAAGTCCCCAGTGCCTTAACGTGATCTTGCCATGGGTACTCGATGGTGATCAACCTGAAATTACACCAAGAAAATAAGGATCAAGATGCTCCTTTATTGATTAACCATCACTATCACTTGTGATAAATGAATATGACCTGCTGATGCAATACCTAGGAACAATGGGAGGAAGGAATAAAACACTACTGTGTATCCTGTGATCACTTCTCCAGTCATCCTGTGATCACTTCTTCTGTCTGATCACAGAGGGTCAGGCAGGGAACATGTTCCTCCAACCTGAGAACATACAGAGACTATGAATAGAAGTCCAGCGAGCACTGTTCCAGCAGTAGTTAGAGAAAACGTCATTCCACAGCTTTGCAGAGTAAGAATGAAGTTGAGCATGGAGACAACTGGCAATAGTGAAAAAAAGTTATAGTCAGAATCGTATTAGAAATAAGATGTCAATTTTTATCTGTTACTATATTTCATCACTGAAACAATTAGAGAGTTTCCCCTCACTTGAAGGCCTTAAATCAAAGCTGAGAGTGTGAGCTTTCTTGTTTAAGTTCAGGTGTCTTCTGCTGCTGAGCAGGTCATCCATACTGCCTTTAGATTTCATGGGGAGACATAAATACGTGCAAACAGCACTAGTTCATCCAAACTACTTGAGGATGATTTTAAGATAACTTTTTTTGGTAATCGTTGATAAAAATCTACTATTTTCTTTTTCATTCTATTTTTATGAAGAATCTCCAGGACTAGCTCACAGGTGGACATGTGATACAGATCTCACTCTGCCTGGCTTTAAAGCCACATTCAGGAGAGCAACTGAAAGACATGGAACTTAATTAGAAAAGTTCCTGGGTGAAATCTGAAGGCCAGTACTATGTGGGAGGTTATAGAAGGCGATTAGATAGATCCCTCTGGCTCTAAAATTTTAATTTTAGGAAATAATTCCTGTCTAGGAGTAAAGCAGACAAGGCTGAAGCTATACCAAAAGGTGAAGATACTGTAGTGATAGTTAATTTTAAAGCTAGTTATCTCATGTCCTTTCAAAAGCAAAGTAATACTGGCAGTAGAGGATATAATTAATGATACTGAAAACCTTCAAGTCTTCTGGAAGTAGAAAATGAAAGTAGAAGCTGAAAGTAGAAAATGAAAATGGAAAAGGAGCACAGGTATGACTTCTGAAAGGAACAGTGGCAAAACCAGAAGGAAAAGAACCTCACAAAATACACGTGCCAAAGTTATCACTTAAGTCTGGGTGTTTATGCCTGGTACAAAGTTAAAAACAGAAATCTTGAATTTCCATCAAGAAAACTTGAATGGAAAATTGCTTGTACATAGTAAATATATTTATGTTGTACTATATAGCTCGTAGGAGGCCATAGCTTTTAGGGTGTCTCCAAATGATTTTACCATATGGATGTTTAGGCATTATTAGGGATGGAATTTGAATGTGGGAATGAGCATTGCAGGATCAGCCCTTTCCCATCCTCTGTAGTCAGAGTATCGTATGCTCTGTGTCTTGTCAGCTGGGTAGCTGTTCAGCTCTAATACCACTGCTCTCTGCTGGTACATCATACCTCCCATTTTTAAAAGATTCTTTTTCTCTATTATTCTTTCCTCTTGCTAGCCAGACACATATTCATTATGTAAAAATAAATATGGTCTGCATATTTTTATTCTGTGATTAAACACAAAGTTTTCCAATGAATGTGTGTGTACTGCTTATATGTCTTCTATATTGCAGTGTTTCACAACACTGTTGACAAGTCACATCATTTCCAAGGTTCTTAAAAGCAGTTAAAATAATGTTCATACTAGCAATAATTAGCAAACAGACTATATGAATAATCACAGTCATTCCCACAAAGATTTCTTGTTTTCACAGACCAATCCATTATCTGCTTCAATGAACCGTCTTGTTGTTAATTTGCAGGGCTTTCACCCCTAGGTGATGGAAATACCTGCCCTCTTCCCAGTCTCCCATTAAGTATGGTTTTCAGTAATATGTATAATTCATGAGAAAAATTTGTTTGTCAAGCATTCCAGACAGGTCACTTAAATCCTAGATCAATTGATAATGTTCACACCAACATGGCCTGGAATGAAAATAACCCTTACACTGACTTCAGTATTTCCTTTAATGAGTAGGGATTCGACTTTTAAAGATGCATAGGAAGCAGTATTATTTTAAATAAAGGTTAGCAACAGAGCTTTTAAAGAAAAAAGATTGCTACTCTGAATGTGCTTCTTGCAGTGTAGCAATAAACACAACACACTGGCTTTTCCTGCAGCAACAGCTTGTGGGAAACTGGGTGGGGAGTACAGTTCAGGTTGCTTTGAGCTTCTACCACATCAGGGTAGAATCCATCTGAAACAGTGAAGTTGTCAGTCAGCATACTTTGAAGGCCCAGATGAAAATTTCCATCCCCATTCCATCTCCCCTTTGTCCCAGTGAGAAACTCCTATCCCGTGCAACTTGTAATGTCATGAGCAAATACCTAAGTATCCTTGGTAGCAGTTAAAGTCAATCATCTCTTCTTGTAGCTAAAGGGTCTGCTTCCTGTTTCCAGGATTCTTTCTCTCTTATGCATCTTTATGTCAGCACTAAGCAGAAAGACAACAGTTTTTAAAAGGGTAGAAATGAGGACCGTGGGAATTACTGACCTGTCAGCCTCAAGAGTGTGCCTGGGAAGATGATGGAACAGACCCTCCTAGGAGCTATGCTAAGGCACATGGAGGGCAGGGAGCTGATTTGAGACAGCCAGCGTGGCTTCACCTAGGGCAAGTCCTGCCTGAGCAACCTAGTGGCCTTCTGTGATGGAGTGACTACATCAGTGGACAAGGGAAGAGCTATGGCTGTCATCTGTCTGGACTTTGGTAAGGCCTTTGACTCGGTCCCCCAAAACATCCTTCTCTCTAAATCGGAGATATATGGATTTGATGGGTGGCCATTTCAGTGGATACGGAATTGTTTAGATGCTCACATCCAGAGGGTAGTGGTCAATGTATCAATGTATCAACATCCAGAAGGAGATCAGTGACAAGTGGTGTACTTCAGGGGTCCATACAAGGACTGGTGCTGTTTAATATCTTCATCAATGGCATAGACTGTGGGATTGAGAGCACTCTCAACATGGATAACACTAAACTGAGTGGTGTGGTTGACACACCAAAGGGACTGGCTGCCATCCAGAAGGAGCTGGGTAAGGTTGGGAAGTGGACCTGTGTGAACCTCATGAGGTTCAAAAGGCCAAGTGCGATATGCTGCACCTGGTTTGGTGCGGTCCCTGGTATCAATCCAGACTGGGGGGTGCAGACATTGGGAACAGCCCTGCTGAGGAGTTGGTAGATGAATATCAGGGCATGATCCGGCAATGTGTGTTCACAGCCCGAAAGCCAACTGTGTGCTGGGCTGCATCAAAAGTACAGTCAGCAGGTTGAGGTTGCCCCTCTCCTCTCCTCTCCTCTCCTCTCCTCTCCTCTCCTCTCCTCTCCTCTCCTCTCCTCTCCTCTCCTCTCCTCTCCTCTCCTCTCCTCTCCTCTCCTCTCCTCTCCTCTCCTCTCCTTTTTTCTCTTCTTTCTCCTCTCTGGTGAGACCCCACATGGACTACTGTGTTCAGCTCTGAGGTCCCCAGCACAGGATAAACCAGAAAGGTGGGAGAAGCCTCATCCCTGGAAACATTCAAGATGAGATTGGGCAGGGCTCTGAGCAATCTGAGATAGTTAAAGATGTCATTGCTCACTGCAGGGAGGTTGGAATAGATGAGCTTTAAAGGGCCCTTCCAACCCACACCATTCTATGAGTCTACAATGTCTGTTCAGCATCGGATCCTTCATGAAGGCGGCAGAGGAGAGCACTGCACAAGTTTGGATTTTTGTATATGATCTCGTGGACCTACTGATGTCAGTGGATTTTTTCCCAGCGATGTCTATGGAACCAAGACCCTCACTGGGCTTGATCTGAAAAAGACACTACACTGTATGTTTAATGCATATTAAGAAAGTTAGAAATTTGTGGAACTCATGTATTATTAAGACTTTTACCATCTTACCTTCCCAGGTACACATTCATATTGTACTTTTTTGAATTATTCTCCCATTTATATTTAAAACCAGCATTGTCTCTGGATCCACTCAATGTAAACAAGTCTGAGTACTACAGTGCCCATATATAATTAAAGAAAGCTATATGTAAATGTGACATTTTACTGAACAGGTGTAAATATATCAGTCTGCTACAAGCAAGCATTTCCTGCTCGTAAACACTATTCCCTTATTGCTCTGTGCTCACCGTGCTTAAACCTGCAGGAATTATGATGTTTGTTGCTACATTTTGTAAGGTACAGAAATTTATACAAATATATGAAGGAAGCTGTGAAGTTTACATAAATACTTCTAAATGAATAAAGTTTTGCATCTCTTACACTAACGGAACTTATTTGTATTACATACTGGAAACCTAAAAAAATCATAGAATGGTGGGGGTTGGAAGGAACCTCTGGAGATCATTGAGTCCAACCCCCCTGCCAGAGCAGGGTCACCCAGGGCAGCCCACACAGGAACAGAGCCAGGGGGGTTTGAAAGTCTCCAGAGTAGGAGACTCCACAGCCTCTCTGGGCAGCCTGGTCCAGGCTCTGGCACTCTCACAGCGAAGAAGTTTCTCCTCATGTTGAGGAAGTTTCAACTTCCTGTGTGTCCATTACCTCTCATCCTATCCCAGGGCATCCCTGAAAAGAGCCTGGCGCCTTCTACTTGACACCCACCCCTCAGATATTTATAGACTTTAATAAGATTCCCTCTCAGTCTTCTCAAGACTAAATATCCCCAGGTCTCTCAGCCTTTCTTCATAGGAGAGAGGTTCCAGTCTCTTCGTCATGACCTTCTTACTTAGGTCACCAACAATTCTCATTGAGCTCTACTTTCAGAAGCTGTCAGATGCTGAACTGTCACTCAGACCAGCAGAAGTCAGTCCGGATCCTTTTGCATATCCCACTGTCAGGCAGTTTGTGCTTAGGCCCATGGGTGGAAGGCAGCACAAAGGTGTATCCCTACCCTACTGAGAACATCTGAATCACTGCCATGGACAAGACTGCAAATACAAGTACCAGACGTGAGCAGAGTTCACTTTCTGCAGGTCCTGCACTGAAGCTTTCAAAAAGTCTTTTCATGGGTTTTTTTTTTTCTTTAAAAAAAACAATCTGTTTTCTTTCTTCAGGTGACATTTGTCTCACCTGAATTCTGTCATATTAATAGGCAAGTGCTTGACCTATTTTAGCCACCCAAGCTTCCTCTCATAAATGGAGATGACAGGCACCTCCCCCAGGGGTTAATTCACTGCCTTCCCAGCAAGAAAAAAAAATAGTCTAGGCAAGTGGATGGCTCATACTGAGGAGGTACTCATCCACTGACTGAACAGGCATATGAGAAACTAGCATCAAACTGATGCTGACTTTTTTGCTGTTTAGCTTAAAGAATTAGATTAGGTCAATCCTTCTCTAAGACATTAATTTTCTTCCTCCTTTATGCTTATTGAATATTCATTGAATTAATAATTCATTTTCAGTTGACAGCTTGCTATCTTCCTGTTTCATAGAGTTTCATATTTTCCTGCTCATGCAGGTTCATGTCTGTGTTACACCTTAAATGTGGGTGAGTGAGTTAAACTCTGGTCTGAGACACCGCTGTTGTCAGACAAGATGATCTCTTCTAGGTTTGAAGTGCATCAGGCAGGAAACTTCACTAATACGCTCCAGCACAGTGTTGACCCAGCATTTATAAAACAGCAATTCATAATGATAAAGTCAGGAAATGTTCAAGTGAGAGACAGGTGGATGACTGCTTTCCCCACCTTTCCCAGTAAGACTTGTGCAAATGCATGGCATAGATGAGAAGTTGTAGCTGCTTGGCTTCTTGGGCAGAACAATGATGCACTCATAGTTATTATTTACTCTCAATGGTACAGAAAAAAACCCCAAAAAACCTCATATGAATTGTGTTTCTGACACATGCTTCTCATGTTTTGAGAAACAAGCAACCTTTACCTTCTAAAACAACTAATCTCTGAACTACTCACATCACCAAATTCCCATATATCTGACTTTAACTCCACCTACGGGGCTATATGCTTATGGTTGACACAAACCTGAGGGAGCTGTTTCATGAAATGCTGCCTTTGGTTGTGAAACTCTTTTAAGAAATTCCTGAACCCACAATGTTCTCAGCTATGCCTCTAAACTGGAAACTGCCTCACTGACAACACAAAATGGGCAGTGACTTTAAGCAAGGGCATGGTCATGGTCATGGTCATGGTCATGGTCATGGTCCTGCTGGGAAAACCCTGAAAAGCTTCTGTTGCCCCCAAGAGAATAAGGGGTTAAGTGACTTAGCCACTACTGCTGGCAGAGCATCCTCCAGCACTGCCTCACCCCAGAAGCTGCAGCAGCAAATCTGGCTTTCCCAGGATGACTTCTGCCAGCAGCTCTCTATCAGATCTGCCTCACCCCACATCTGCCCCTTCCTGTGACTGGAGTCCTGGATCCTTAACCTCATGGTGATCCCCATTCTGAGTGTGTTGTGGAGGAGCCTTGAGCTGGCTCTTCCAGGAAATGATTGCAAAGGCAAAAAATTGAGGACTTGTTAGGGTGAATGAGCAAACAATCGGGGCAGCAGGAATATCATATACTTGTGTATGGGGATACAAACTGCAAAGAGCACATTTATGTTTGTGCTGGAAACACAAACCCTGTATTGGCACGAGCCATTGCTGCATGTGATGGACAAGGCAGGTGCCAAGGCAGGTGCTTAAAAGTACGTTCTTCAGACATGTTCTTCCATCTGGTGTAAATTGGTACCAGCTACCTCTGCTTTAATGAACCGAAGCTTGCTTCTACCAGCTGGCCCCAATTTAATCATATTTTAGATTTTGTGCTGTACTGTTTGTTGAGAATATTGAAAACATTCGCTTGTTTCCGTGTTGGCTTTTTGACTTCTGTAAACTTCGAGCTCAATGATGATTTCATTGCCAAGACCTCAGATCATGCAATTGCTTCAAGAGGGGGGATGTGTGAACTTAGATACTAAATTTGTTTCCTGATATCTAAACAAATCTAAGCTGCTTGTATATGAAAGAACTGTTCCCTTATTCCCAGGAGAGGTAAGCTCTGCAGGACAAGAGCTATCTTTCTCCTCTGTTTGCCCAGTGGCCAGGCAAATTCTTTTTATTGTGTTTTGGTTGTGCCTAGAGGCCAGGTCATGGATCAGGGCCTCCAAGCGACAGACACTATACACAGGCTTGACAAACAAACGGTTTTTACCCCCAAAGCCTGCTGATTTATATAACCCTCCAGTTACATAAATAACAGTTTGGCTATCAAGGTGTCCTTGTTCCACAGGGACGTTGTTTATGTCAAATGTTGTATTTAATTTTCGCTATGCTCCGATGAGCATGTGCAGTGCAAGCTGTGCAACACTGGGCCAGCCTGGTCCCATGACATAGTCCCTCCTGCTCCTGCCCACAGCGTGCCAGGAAGCTGGTGGAAAAACTACGGAAAGTCCATGCGATCCAGCGGTGCAGTACTTTAGAGTGGAGTCATACAGCTGGTGCTGAGCACCCAGCACCCATGCCATGTGCATTTCAGGGAAGTTTGTTTCAGAAGAACTTTGAGGTGCCCTAATGGTGGAGGTGCAGCTTCTGGTACAGTTTCATCCAAAAGGAGTCCAGTTTATGTTTCTGAGATTACTCCACACTTAGAGAGTAATACGTGGCATTGATGGCAAGATTTGCTTCAGAAGTGCATTCCTGACTCTTGTTTAAAGGCTAAATAAATGGTTGTGGAGGCTCTGCCCACCTCAGAATGCAAACAATACTCATCTGGAGATTATAGTGTCCTTTTCCACCCTCTTTAACTTCCTTCTGAGTGAAAAAAATAGGGAGAAAACCACATGCAAAATGATGAGTTTTATGTGATGGAGAAGAACACTCATTTCTTTGACTGTCTGAAATGAGGAAAGCAGGAAATAATGTATTAATTTATTGCAAGCATGCATGAGTGTTTCTTTGAGAAAGGACCTTCCTTCAGCAAAACACAGAGAAAAAGAAGACTGATCCATCTAATGTCAACCTGCATTTCTACAACTGGCATGACATACCACATTTTCAGAAAAAGACATCTTTCATCTTTCTCATCTGAAGTACACATGGAGTAATTGTGTGCCCGCTGTTAACAGTGGCAAAAGAACATCGGCAATCTTCAGAGTTTAATCCGACAATAAGATGCTGAAGTTAATTCCTAAATGGGTTTAACTGATTAGCTGCACTTTTTTCCCTCAGGAAACTGTTTCATCTGGCACCATGACATCATTGAAGATTAGATGCAATGTCATATAAATCTGTAGGAAGACCATGTTTAAATCTTAGCATTTCTGAAACTTTTTTTTTTTTTAGTATAAGAAATAATGTACATGCAACTAAGTAAAAGTTAGCTTTGACTAAAGGAAAATAGTTCTCTGCATATTGCTTCTAAATGTAGCATATGTTTCTCTCAGCTATCAGCAAAGGAAATCTGTCCCACGTTGTATCAGTGTCATCTGGGGACAAAATACGTTTTCAAACAAGAGGGAAAGCTTTCTTTTTTTCCATAGAAATGCCCTACCTCTCTGAATCTGGAGATGCGAGTTCTAAAGAAAAAAAGGCAACCCACAATGTTCAGTCCCATTCACGGTATCTCACACCAAACATTACTCTATAAACTTTCAAGGTCCTTACCATGCAGTGGTCAAAGCTGAGGTACCCTCCCTTGCCAGTTTTTGACACAAGGCCAAATGTACACCAACTCAGGGCAGTAGACTCTAAGCATATATCAGGTTTAGGTTTATCCCCATAACTGTATGAAGCATCGATGGATTAGATTTCATCTACAGCCACTTTATTGGGAGAGAAGTAGGTTAAAAACCAGCAGGTGGCAAAATGACAGCTGTGGAAAGATGAGCCACAAAACTGTCCACAAAAATCCCCAACCTGATTCCTTATTTTTCTCTCATTTTTCAACCCTTTGACCTCTGAGTATTGCAATAGGCCATCAGAGATCCCTAATGGGATAGATACCAGATATCCTATGAAGCAGTGGGGCATAGTCTCTGTATTTACTATTTATTTGAAATACTGTTCTCTGCGCCCAGCAGGTCCTCAGAGGGCCATCAGGAATCTGAGGGGCTCCTGCGCTGCCTGGTTAACAGCCACCTAGAGAGAGACATAATACATACAATGTGGATGAGTTTAGTTTTTCTTTCTAGTTTTTTTGTGAGAGGGACTAAATTCTAGTTCTTTGTCATATTGCTCCTGAGAACTTTTAAATGTAAAACGTTATTACCTTTGGTACATGGCCTGTTTTTAACCTTGACAAAAATAAAAAGGTCAGAGGTGTCCAGACACCCCACTCAGCACACAGTTTATAATTTCTTAAACTTCCTGGCTCCCACAAAGTTTATCTCTTTCCACCATTATGGTTTGCTTGGATACAAGTATAAGGAAACCGTAGACTGACATTTGTTCTCAGTTTAGTCATTATACAGTCTCTCAGGTGATAAAAAATCCTGCAGAAATGTCAATAACAACAAATAACCCAGTGCTGTATCGTAGAGAAACAACTGTGAAGAAACAAAAGGGAAGCAAGAAAACAATGCTTCTAACATTATTCATCCTGTTCTACCATGTCAGCCCAGTTAGGTCTCTCTTCTCTTATTCTTCAGCTGTGCACATTTTTGGTGGTGGGAACTATTGCCATCAGTCCATGGTAGAGTAAGGCTCGTTATTCATAAACTTCATGATATAATCTCCTTTGCTGTGGAGTGCACTGAGATCCTTGCATGTTGTGGAAGTTAAACACATTTGTATTACATTTCATTATCTTTGTTACATATATTAAGGACCAGTCTTGTTTATGCCAAATAAAATTGTCCAGCTTTGCTAATCCTATTTTTCTTATCCTTGTGTGGTCATGGACAAGGGTAAATATTTGACTTACATATTGGGTGAAATAAAAGGGTAGTGAGGTGGAACAAAACAAAGTAAAATTCTTCTATGAACTTTTTTTTCATTCAATATATCATATCCTGACACAGAAAGTTGCACATTAACCAGACTTGTGACTACATGCTGCTTTAATTGTTTTTATTTGGTGCTCTGTATAGCCAGGGGCTTTTTCTATGTATTAATAAACATTACATTAATTTTCCATTGTTCCTGGCCTTAAGATATCACAGGTCAAACTGGAGCCTCATGGATCCCACTGGAAAACAAGACCAAAAATGCCACATTGCATGAGGAAGTGATGTCAGTAGCTGGAGTTTTGCTTCCAAACTTCTGTGTTTTACTTGACTTGCGAAGCTGTTTTCCTGCGCAAACCTATAGGCTTAATACTTGTGGGAATGACTGAGGACAAATATCTTGCAGTTTTACTGACTATCAATGCATCATTCTTTGACACACTATTAACAATCTGTTGACCTATGTAAAAATTGGAGTTTCAGGGAAAAAGAAAGTGTCCCATGTCTGCTTATCGATAAAATGCTCACGCTGCATAGATACATGAGTATATTGAATCGAGCTGCTCTTAGTTAACACATTCAAGATCCTACTTATTGTCAATATCTGACCCAAAACCAATGATTCATGTTCCAAAGAAAATGCTGCTTTTATATTTTTCCACCAGCCCAGTCTCTCGCTACAGACCCAAGCTATTCCCCCAACTACTGCTCTACATCTGGGTGACATGAGAGATAATTGCAGGACGCTTACAGTCCTGATAAACTGTGGTTTCCCTTGCTCTGCAGCCCTTTGAAGTTGCAGACAGTTTCATGATAATTGATAATCTAATCTCTTCCTAGCCTGTTTTTTTTTTTTAAAGGCTGCTCTGAAACAGCAAGAAGGGGAAATATTACAGCATAAGTATTGATTGCTGCATGCAGAGGTCACTGTGTGGGGATTACACTTTTATCACAAGGTTCTTGCGAAAGGTGAAGTTTTGGCAAGATCCTAATAATAACTGTGGAGTACTAGTTAAATATAAGGGGCAGGGGGAGGAAAATGATTTTTTATTCTTAGTACCTTGAGGCTATACACGGCAATTACTATTGCAGAGGCAATAAAGAAGTTGTTAATTACAGGTTTTATACCCTTGTAGCCCAAAGTAAGAATGAAAGGACTAAAGGTTACAAGTGGTACCAAAGAAAGAAAGAAAGACAGAAGAGTTGCTGGAGATTTTTGGTTTTATGTGCAATGAAACAAGTTATTTAATTTACAGGGGGATAAGATGGATCAGAGTCGCAATTTCAGTTTGGTTAGGATAAACACTTGAAATCTTATTTAGTATGTAATTTGCTTTATTTGTCATCATATTTTTTCGGTGATTACATGATTAGCTAAAAACCTCCACATTGACTGCTAACATCCACTGGAGCAAAGCCATTGCATGAGGACAACATGAATGACACTTGTTATCTCTAAATGTGTTTTGGAGCTATTTTAATGTCTGAAATTCTGGACAGTGGTTTTGTCAGGGACTCTTTCTGGAAATAGAGGAGAAGTGGCAAGTAGCGCAGTCACACTTTACAAACAATATAAAAGAAAAGCACAGATGGTAAATATCTGTGTATTTAGCAAAGGCAATTTGTTTGAAAATGAGAAAAGTTTCCGTTCCGTTCCGTTGGATGAACTTATCCTACGCGATAAGTGATATTCATGAGAATTTGTAGTACTGTACAATATGTTAACTAGGGGCATGTAATTTTCTGAATGCTGACAGGGATAAATATATGCGCCTGCACACACACAAAACTCACACATACTTAATGAGAGCAAAATTAAAGTCTTCTGAAACAAGGCTGATTGATTAAAACTCAACAGACCCACACAAATATGAACACTAATACACATGGCTCATAAAGTGCTTTCGGACCACATCTTTAAAGGGGCAATGCAAACACCAATCACCAGACCAACCCCCTAGCTGTGCCAGATGAGAAATGGGATAACCGGCGAGTTAAAGGTATAGCTGCCTCCAAGAATGATTCCTCCCTCCTTTGCCTTTTCTTACCTGATAGTACACTGTTGCAAATTAGAGCTCTTTAACTTGGAGTCAGACTGTATTTCCAGATTACTGGAAATGGCAACATGGTCTGACCTTATCCATTCTCACCCCACTGGCTTTTAAAGTAAAGAACTGAGTGAGAAGGGCTGCTACAGAGCCCTGTTTTTACACCTTCTGAGAATTCATCCATTCCATTACACTCAACATGGTTGTTTGTAAAATTGGACTTAGGCAGTGATTTATTTGCAAAAAATCAATAAAGTTGAATTTGACAAGGAATAGGTCTTATAAGCCAGGTGGAATTAGATACAACTGGGAAATACTGTGATACTCCAGCATTCTCCTTTTTAATTCCTCTTTCTGCTCTCTCTTTTCTCTGATCTTTTAGATGTGTGTCAGTGCCTTACTTGTAGGTATTTAGATAATACAGACATTGCTGCTGCTCTTTCTACTCTACCATCACCTCTTCTGATCACAATAATTGCTGTCACTAACTGTGAAGAGATCCTGATTTCCAGCAGGTGATATTTCTTCACTCATTCTTCACCCTTCTATTAACTACTTCTGTTCTTCTCCTTCTTGCTGTTTCTGCAGACCTCCTTAGGCAACCAGGCATTTATGAGTTTCTGGAGGCTTTTTGCACAAGAAATTTGAAAGAAGAATTTGGTCGCTTGCTGCATAGTTTGATGAGTACTGTAGGTACTCTGGGAACCTCTGGACAGCTGCAAATCCAATGTTTGAGCAATGTGCATACATAGATGATTTGTTCAGATCATCTGCCATGAGTTCAGAGTGTCCTGGATGTCTCTGACCCACTTACATGTGCACATCAAAGTCACTCAGTAAGACTGCTGCAGATCTGAGATAGCCTGGAACTCTCGGACTCACTGCACAAGTTCTCTGTGGCTCACTTACCATATCTGTTATGAACGTGCATAGGGATCCCTATGATTTTTATTCTTTCCCTGATCTCTCTGCTATGATATAACCTTCATTTCTCTTTCCTCCTCCTACTCTTTGTTCTTCCACATGGTTCCATTTCCTCACCTTTGCTCTCCTTCCAAGTCTTTGCATTTGGGAATCAGTTTCATCCCAGAATGATTCAAGGAAACTCCTGAGTGTAGCCGGCCTCCTACATTTTATGCAAAAGAGATTAATAAACAGAAAAAACCTATTAAAATAGCTTAAGAAATCCACTTAGCCTAAGCATGCAAAATCAAATTGTTTTGACTTTGAAAACAACATCCCCCTCTTGGATTCTCTTGCACATACTATTTTATTTCCACTGCTTGTTTTTCTCTCAGTTTCCCTTTTCTCTCTGTCCAGATTTCTGACTCTTCACATTTCCATCCTCTACCTCACTCTCCCATTCCCTTTTCCCCATTCTGTTACATATCATAGACATAGTTTGAATTATCTAAGGGATGGCAACAAGGGCAACTAAACATACGCTTGCTGATTGACTCTGATTAGCCATTCTGCAGAAAACACATAATTTCTGTGTCTTTTATCTCAGAGATAGGAATTGCTATGGAAAATTATTAGCTACTACTGTAGCCCGTGCCAGTCAGTTAAGGAAGCACGTAGTAGGTTTATATAGATAAAAACTTACAGTGTACCTAATGTTCTATTGTCTTGTTTCTGACCAGAACTCTCATTTTTGCTAGGGTTTCTATAAAACAGTAACGTTAGCACACATCTTGCCACATGACTGAGCTGTTGTCTTTTCTTATTTTAAATATGTGACCTTTACAAAGATGGGGGGGGAGAGGAGGAAAAGCTGCACTTCATCTGTTGAGGCATCAAACATACATTACAGAAAAGGCAGAAGGCTGACACCTCTTTTCCTCCACCTCCAAAGAACTCCTGGCTATGTTTACAGTATTAAAGGTTTTCTTCTTAATTTAATGTTTAAAGGTTGGACTGGATGATCCTTGAGGTCCTTTCAAACCTGGTACTCTATGATTAATGTATAGGTTGATCCTAGTTTCTTGGCCTGATTTAATGTCCATATTTTCAGAGTTAAAACTTTTTTTTCCTGGCTTATTTGTTTTCCCTAGCAGTGTTTTTGTGTCTGTTCATAACAACCTTCCTAATGGGGGCTGTTTCTTCTGTGACATTTGCTCTGTCTGTGACAGGGCTTTTTTTTGATGCAAGTTCAGGCAAATATCTGAATAGTGAGGAAAAGTACTTTTAAATTTTTCTCCTTTTCTGGAGAGCTTTTATACATGTCTCATATTCATGTCTCATGGAGATGTACAATTTTGGCTCCATTGTGGCCTGCATCCCTCTTTAGAGGTAAAAATTCCAGCCAAGTTTTACACTTACCCTTTGGTGCCTGCAAATTAATTACACAAGCTCTGTTAACAGTGAGTAATCTGAGTTGTGCCTGCCCATCACAGGAAAGTATAAGCAGTGTTGGCTTTGTGTCTGCAACTGAATGAAGAATTAAAAAAAAAAAAAAAAAAAAAAAGGAAAAAGAAAATGAAATACACTTTTTGTGGGTGAGAAGTAAAACTTTCAGTCCTAATGCAAATGACGGAAAGTTATATACATATATTAAATACATAGTAAATATCTGTAGTTCAATCTGTTTAAAATTAGCTGAAGTGAAACTATATGAGAAGTCTGGCCTGAATTCAAAAAAAGAAAGAGAATTTTCCATCCAGTCCATCACCCTGTGCATTACTAATCCTTTTGTGTCCAGGTATTTCAGCTCATATGATATGTAGGGTCTGAGATGCCTGAAGCTGTAGGACTCACAGGAAAATCTGTTGCAGTAACAACACTGTCTGTGTGCTCTTAAGATGTCCTTTTTTTGTGCTTTTTTAGGCCCTGTGGACAGAATGCCATTGTTTCCCACCTCGGTATCCAAAGCGTGCTACATCCATCCCTTGAAAAGAAGAATGTAATCCTGAATGTTAGTGTTGCACTTGCTGTATCTTTGTGAATTGAAGTACATACTTGGGAAAAATGCCTTACTGAGATCATCTGCCCACCTTCAGCACACACAGTTAATTGAAACACTGCAGCTTCCCATCACATAATTTCTTAAATTTATCATTTCAAGTAACAAGAGAGTTCATAAATATCAGTCTGTATCTCCTTTGGGCATCAAAGGCAACATTTTACTTTCGTTAACTATGAACTGATGATTCTATGGGCTAAATTTTTGAATAATGTACATGTACAGTTGTAAGGACAATTATTATTTGCTCCTGCAGCTATAAGGCATCTATCGACAAACACTGTGAGCCTTTGTATCTGCAACTGAAATAAATTAATGACCAAAATGATTAGGCTTTTTGTAATCTAGCGTGTGAACATCCAGACGATATGAGTGTTCCATATGTGCGACATGAACAGAAATGTGTATGAATTCACCTAGCAGACTGGAGTTTCAGATAATTTTCCTGTATGGTGGATTTGCTCTGTGTTTTTCCCGTGTAGTTGCACTGGAGGCAATACGGGCACAGAAAACTTCAGTGTGCTAACATGAAGTTGATACGTGTCTATGGAGGTTTTTATTATTGTGGATAAGGTTTTCTCTTCCCTGGGAAATCCCATTTATGTTTTCCAGAAACTACAGTGGTAGCAGATACTTTAGGATGATCACAAAAGAGAATTTTGCCATTATTTTGTAAGCAGACAAATAAGATCTATTTAAAGCTTAAATGAAGAGTCATCAAGAATGTGCCAATCAATATCTGATCAATAGCTCATCAGAAATTTGTTTGTTTTGGTTTGGTTTTCTTTAGAAATAAAAACCATTCAAGACTTCATATATTATTTATATTTCTGTGGACAACAGGGGTCACTTAGTTACAACATGGTTATGGTAATGCTACCTGCAGCATACAAGAGGAAAATGTATCTGGGAAGAAAACAGTGGATTTCCCTCGTTTCTTACTCTCTATTTCACATAGCAACATGATAGGGTTCTGTCCCTTTTGAGTGCTGTATTCACACTCTCTCTCCCTTCCCTTTGGTCTTCTTTCTCACATCTGATTCCTTCCTTCCTTCCTTCATGTACGTCGATAGGGAGAGGAGGTTCGTTAGCCTGAGTGTCCATACTCTGATCTGTAACAAGGGGCTTGGACATCTACGGGCGGTGTGAGACGCACAGGGGAACTGCCACTCTCAGAGCTACTTCCCTACAGCAGAGCAAGCATCAAATGCTCTGTGGGGAATAAACTCAGGCTGGCTGTCCTAAACTACTACTCTAATACTAAATTCCTTTTAGTTTATGGTGCATCTTAAAGAGGTAGGTAGCACTGATGTCATTTAATAGCCAGGATATTCACAGGAATGACCTACGTAGAGAGGACACACTCTGTAAACAAAATTGCATTTTGTTCATTAGCTACAGTACAAATCAATTCTGGGTAACAGAGACATCCTAATAAGACATTTTTTAGTACCTCTATCATCAAGGTGAACCTTAAAATAGTTGTGTAATATGCACATATAATAATAAATTATTAACTATACAGAGATAAACTGGATCCATTCGAAAACATCCATCTGATATTTATAGAAAGGATATTCTGAGGATTATGAATAGGGCATATATTTTACATTGTATTACTATAGTAATGGGTAGGAGAAATAGAGCTACTTACACCTTCTTCACTGTGGTTATTCCTAAATACACTGTGTGCAACCTGCAGGAAGCGTACTCCCCTGTATTTTGTAGGTTTGGAAACATGAATTTCCAAGAGGATTACCCCAGGGGTTTCCATAATTCATTTTCCTCTCTGACATGACTGGCATGTATTCACAAGTGAGTGTTAAATGTGATAAATTTGTAAACTAGATTCCAAGGCAATCAATTAGCTACGTGAAGGCTACTAATCTGGGATTACTTATGCTCTGGATATATTCTAGCAGCTCTGCCTGCACTAACAGTGTGTTAAGTGGTGGAAAAGCAACAAAGTGATTTGTGATGATTGCTACAAAAAATACACAGTCTATAGTCTGAGACAGGTCAGATGAAAATGCACCTAGAGATTAGCAATGTAGAATCCCTCAGATAGATCAATGAGAATATCTAATACTGCTGTGACCTAGAGAAAGCAGCCTAACAGAAAAGGAAAACTTTCAAGATTGAGAGAAACAAAAAGGGTTCAGGAAACTCTGGCAGAGTAAAGGGCCAACACACGTCCGGACAAGAGAGTCAAGATCTAATGGCTCAATAGATGAATCAGGAAGGGGAGAGTTCAGAAGAAAATGTTACATGTAGTAGAATTTGAATTGTGTGCATTAGAGGTTTGGAAATAAAAGGCTCACAGAAAAAAAAAAAAAAATTGCATTGCATGAGGTCTTTCCCTTAAAAAAAAAAAGCTGGAAAAGCTGGATATCCCCAGAATCCAATATACTATCAGGTTTAGAATACAGAACAATTACATCCATTCAAAAGCAGTAAGGTAGATCAAGTGCTTGATATGTTTACCTGTTTTTCACTAGCAGCATTTACTGTTCAGAGTCAGAACATCCTTATAATAGAAGAGAGAAGATTCAGGGGCCTCAGATGGGCTACAGAAACTTTCACTTCTAGGTGGCAGTTTTGGGTCCAGCCTGGCTTTTCTGGGGCAAATGCTTTTTCCCTTTCATATTGTAGCTGTGCAGTTTTCACTCTCTGCCCCTGTGTGAACAAGCCCACCCCAGCTGGAGTCCACTCTTGCTCCTGAAACCTTCCTTTTCCTATGTCTGCCACACCTGTAGCCTGCCTGTGTTCAGGTCACTTCACAGTAACTCACACCACTGACCACTTTTAATTGGAAGAGAAATAAAACAGTTCTGAAATCAATCAAAGGCATTAAAGAAATTGCAAGCAGTTCCTTGTAATCACAGCTTAGTGAAAGAGAGATTGTAGTCTCTGAAAGGAATGATAACCCAACCAATAGACTGTGTGCTACCAAGTTTCCCAAAAAGGAAGCATTGCTTACGGGACGTCAACTCATCTTTATCTGTCAGCAGTGAAAACACAAGAAGGCTTGCCCTTTTGAAATGTAAACAGAAAATTATGCCTCCAACACAAACCCAAGCCATTAAAAAGGCAGCTTTTATTCCTTCTCATAATGTTCAGGAACATAAGGCAGTAGCACTGATGTGGTTCCACAGCTGTTGCCAGGGGAAAGTAGGAATGTAGCCTGCCACATCTGGGGTGACATCTTTGAAGAGGCACTTAATCTGCAGTGCTGAGGTATGCTAAGCCTCTTTGCTTTTCTTTACCAGTTCTCAAGCTAATACTACTCCTGGAGAGCAATGCTGATTTCAAGTCAATGGGTGAGATGAAAGAACAATTAAGGACAGTGATGCTTTATGCATTGTGGAAAATATAAAGACAGGACAATAGCATAATTCCTTGATCACTCCGGCAGAAGATTTACTTTGCCACACTTAAAAGTTGTAGGCTCCCAGCTTCTAAAACAAAAATGACAGGAATTTTTAATCACTGAGTGTGTGTTTTGTGAATTGAAGGGGGCCATTGAAAGACTGGAAAATAAAAGGTATCTGCTGCTATTACACTGATGTGTTTCTATTGCATCAAAGCCTTTTCTTCTCCATAGCTCTTCAGAAACAATTTGCCAGTATTGCTAGGCAGGCATTACACAAAGAAAGACATCAGGTAAAGAAACACAAGAGAGGCTTTAATAAGTAAGAATGCCTTTATGGCACTATTCCCATTTCCTAATAATTGAAAAACTCAGATGCCAGACCTTTTTTGGTGGTTGATTAAAAAAAAAAAAAAAAAAAAAAAAAAGAGGGTGGTGAGAGAGAAAGAGAAATTCTGATCTCACGTGTCTGGTCCAAACTTTCGTCTTGTTTGGGGAGTGTAACATTTATTCCAAAAGCAGAATACAAGGGAGTCTTACAATAGGGTAGTTGGACATTTCAGTCTTTAGATTGCTGTGCTGCACCGAGGTCCGGCTGGTTCCATTGTGCTAAATCCTGAAATAGAGAATTAGGATATTACAATTTAAAAGTGGGCCCTTCACTTTAAATAAATGTTCTTTATGCATGAAATTACTTTATCTGTGAATGTTTTAGCAGCTTTTACATCTGGGTGTACTATATGTACATCTTGCTACCCCAGTTATGAGCGTAACTTTATATGTGGTTACCTGTGCATGTTTATCTGTATAAACGTATATATCTACTGGCATGCAGACACATATTCCCACACAGTTGAGGCTTATTTTTCCATTATAAAATTTTATCCTTCTCTTGTATGTGAGCCTTTAGTACCAACTGAGAGTGCACTATATGCAAGTACTATTGGGAGAACACGTTGGTCAGTTAAAAAATATCTCACCAAAGCAGAAAACTGAGAATGAGCCCATACTACTATGCTGGACCAGAACTCAAGAGGATGTTCAGTGATGGACCAGCACTCATGGATGAGCCCCATCTTTTTATTAAACAACATGTAAAAGTAACAAAAATCCTGGTACTCAAAAATCACTCTGTTTAAAGCAGACTTTTCAGAAATTTCAGGAATTTATACTAGCTATACCTGAATTGAAAAGGAAAATAACCCCAGAAAGTCAGAGCAGTAAGCCGTTATGCCCTGTATGAACAGTGTCCCTGAAAATGTGTAATGCAGGCTATGGCCTATGGTAGAACCACAGAGAGATTTTAAGCATAATGCCATCCGGTCAGGTTCACTGGAGAAGGTTCTGGTTCCTTTCTGTCTCTGATGGGCTGTGTGTCTCTGGATGGGTCATTCAGGTTTTGACCAAAACCTCATTAATATAAAGAGAAAGTCTCTCGTTGACTTTGGTGATTGTTAGACTGGGATTTGTGTTCCTGCTTCTCACCTGAATGCTACTGAAATGTTTTCTTCATTGAAATGAAATGAAGGTGCTACAGAAATGTTCATTGTGTGCATTTGAAAGCTGGAGACTTCCTGTGCTTCAGTATTCTCCTCTCTTATTGAGCCTATGAACGGACAGCCTAATTAGTGTTATCTGTGATAACATTTGAATACATAAGCTTATTCAGAGACCCAAAAAGATAAATAATAAAACACCATATAAAAACTTTGTCATGATGTGCTAGGAAAAAACTAAGAAAGAAAAGTCATATTTATATCTGAAAAGTTGTTAAAGATCTTCCTAAGCTTAAGGATCAAAAGTCAGTCATTTCTTTCTGCAATCGAGGTAGGATTTGTGCATTTAAATTGCTGTTGCTCTGTGGCTGAATGATGATGTAGGAGAATGGGGAAGCGGAGCACTGGATGAATGATACAGAAACCATGTCAGTACTTTGAGTTTTTGGGATGTTCATCAGGTTTGCTGGACTGGTTCCCAGTGTTCATTTCTCAACAGACATTTCAATTCTCTTTTTTTGGGTATAGTTTTCTATTGATACTGCGAGACCTAGTTCAGTATGGAATTCACAAAAGCAATTTCTGTCTTGTTTCATGATCTTTAGGATTTTCTTTTTGTGCTTTAGTATTTTCCACTGATATCTAGCTGGAAATGAGGTCAAATTCATTCCCTAAGCCCATAGCTCCTTCTGCTTATGATGTCACTTTAAGCCAGTGGCCCTGATGGGAACCACATGCCTAAAACTAATAAGAAGTCTTGACTCTTGTTCCAGGAGTTTTCTTACTGTAATGTAATCTCAGCCTCAGTGCCATGCAAGGCTGGCAGGGACTTGTTAATCATGTCAAAGATCATTATTATATTATTAGTTCACTTATGTTGCCAACAGATACAGAAAGCAGAGAATTCTGTTTTCAGCTGTTTCTCACAAAACAGAAAGAAGGAATCAGGTCACCTGCGTCACTTCAGAAGCTTACCTCAGTTATCAGTGAGATAAAAGATAAATCCATAGAATAGGTGGAACTTTTACTAAAATGCTGTGCACAAAGATATCTGTTATACCCAGGATCTTTTGAATTTTCTATGTACTTGTAAAAAATACAAATAATCTTTTAAAGCTCAAAGAAGTAATCAATGCCATTTTACTACATAGAAATTTACAGTTGATGGGACAATTATACATTGTAAGAATTACAGAGCTTTACCTGTTACTAAATCTGGTGTTAGGAGTATTCTCTAGACACTGAACTATTCATATACAGTAAGGTTAAACCTTACTGGTTTTACTCAGGATCTGGAAGCAAGTCTTTTTTTTTTTTTTTTGTGACAAAGCACTGAAGTAGAAAGACCCTACCTACTCTAGTGCTGTTTGGTGACAAACTTCCAGGGGCTTTGTGGGCCTTGGCTTCTGTAAAATCTGTACATTCCAAACAGTCTGCAGAATCAGTTTTATTTGTGAAACACCTAGAGCTGCTTAGACTTCACTGCTTGAGACGAATTGTTTTTCTCATGTTTTTCAATGTTCCAGCCAAAATCAGAAACAGCAGAAATGGGTTCAAAGAATCACAAAGCAAAGACAAGTCAAGCTCTACAGTAAAAAGATACTTCAGAAAATTCCCACATTTATGTAAGTTACAGAAAAAGAGTAAGTGGTAGACTTTCACATGGAAGTTCTTTTGCTTGGTCAACTTTGTGCTCTGTAAATTTCCTAACAAGGTCTGTTCTAGTGACAGGTAATGACACCTCTAACAACTCAGGGCACATAGAAAAAGCAGAGGAGAATGGGTTGGACCATATCGCCTACATCTTCATGTCTCCTACATCACAGAAGTCTCTCTGAACCACTAGCATTTCAATTGGACAGATAACATTCCTTTTCTTCTTCTTCCCTTCCTTTGAATGTCGTTTTGACCCTGTGTGGGAAAGGCAAAATCTATCTCCTTTTTCACATAGCCAAAAAACAGCAGACCTTTGGGTCTGTTGTTGTATTTCGGTATTTAAGTGGACAGCTGGAAGACGTAAAAAGACCATAAAATGTCATGCATTAGATATGTAAAATAAGGTGGATGAAGCAAACAGCAGAGCGAGGATAGACAGGAACAGGGAAAAGGCTGTTTTAGAAAATGAAATGGCTTTTGGCTCTGGAAGAGTCACATCTGAGTGCTGGTCCCAGTCTGCCTGTGGTAGCTCGCTGTGCATATGGAACACTGCCACTTTAAAAATCTATTTACAGGTGCTGTGCCTGTATGGACAAATTATTTTCTATAATTACCCATATTCTTTTAAAGAAAAGATCCCCAGGAGTCCCTCGGATGATAATGCAGTCGAGTGACTGAGCCACACAACGCAACATCTCCCTCCCCAGAAGCAGCCATTGAGGTGAGGTGAGCTGAAGCTGCCCCAGCCACAGCGGGTAGCCCAGCACACTCGCTTCCCTGAAGTGTAGAATTCTGAATGGATACCAGTTCCCTCCCCATTCAAACTATCACACCATCCCACCACTCTGCGTGTGCTAGCTTGCCCAGCTGTACCCTTTTATGCCTCATATAGATAGATACACAAAAGCTTTCTGCCCTAAACAGTAGTTCTGCTCCCAAATTATGCACATTCTCATTAAAATACATATATATATATGTGTGTGTATACTCATAAAGCCTGTAACTGGAAGCCCAGCCGGGCAAGCTGTTGGGCCACGAGCAAACTTGGAACTAATACAAGAGAGAACACAACTGCCAAACTGCCACCCTCAGAAAGAAGTGGTTTACATTCAAGCACAGTGGGCTAGAGCACTCCCCATTCCCCATGTATCTCTCCCAAGGTAATTTGAGTTCCTCTTCATTTTACACTGAGATTAAAAGAGATCAGAATGTCACCCTTTGCTTTTAGATGCTCTTACCCAGTGCCTGTAGCTTACTGCACGTGTACACAACCCTCTCTTTGATGCTGAAGGTTTCATATTTATTAGCCTTGTGTAACAGTTACAATCAACAAATACATTTCAGTAATAAATAGCAATCCTGAATAAGAACAGGCTAAGCCAGCTCAATATTTTATGCCTTTCCACAAAGGCAAACCAGCCTGGAAATGTTTCTAAAAGTGCAAGTGTAAACATGAATCTGGCTCTGAATAGTCACAGAATTGGTAAATAGTTTCTTAATAACCTTTTTCACTCCTGTGCCTTCATCAGGAGATAATTACACAAGTCCAATATTAAGCGCATGGTGCTCTGAAACAGGCTCTGGGTTGGCATCCACTATATCACTTCCCTTTCAGTCTTCTAATTCTTCTTCCTTCCCCTCTTAGACCACAAGGTGATAGACACACTATATGCTTCCCAGGTATACTCAATGGGTCAAAATATTTTTTTGTGATCTGTATAAATATTTTTATTTTTGCCTAGTGTGAGTCTTTAAAATGCTACTGTGTGAGAGTGGAATCTTACCTGAGTTAATGCCTGTGAGATCCTCCAGTACTGTATCAAGGCAAGAAAATGAAAACCTACCTATACACACATATGATGTCAGTCTCTAATTATGCTAATTTCTAATGTTTAAATATATTGTTTTGTGGTAGCAGGGTGTACTAGAGTAGTTGGAAATTACCTGACATTCAAGACTGTGAGTTCCCATCAATTCAAACCTCATTTCCCTGTGTGGAGAAAACAGCTTCGACAGTTGAAATGAGTAAGAAAAAGAGACTTCTCTGCTCTGCAGATTGCAGTGTGATATGGAAATATCCTAAGAAATAAACTGGGTTAGAGACTAGGAGCAGGAAAGCTAGGCAGATCTGTATGAGCTAAGGCAGTTTTGCAGGTTTTCTTAGGCAGAAAAGTTTTGTGATCCAAGATAGTTCATTTAAACCTATCCAGGCATCTCTGTGCTCAGCTGCAGAAAGCTGAGGAGGTTTCATTTCACCCAGCTTAGATGACTACAGTATGTATATTGTTTAAGCTAAATTTTTACAGCACTCATGGATACAAATAAATACTCTGAAGAGATCATTTACCCAATCTCTTTTAAATGTTTATGTTTGGATGAGATAAACCTCACCCTTTTCTCTCTACTGAATGTAGAGGGCTGAGACTTCTAGATAGACATCTAGATGTTAAAGTGTAAAGCAAGGGAGATAAATCCTCATCTCTATCTTTTCAGACAGATAGAAGAAAACACTCATTCTCTCAGTGCTGTGCTAATTCTGAATACCAAATGCAGCAATGTAATCAAGAAACCTAAATTAATATGCAACAGAAATGAGCGTAGTTTATTGGTTGTTGTGGCTTTGTCTCCCTCTGATGGTTGGACTGCAAGAGCCTCTGGGGGTATGTCACCTCATTAATATACAAGATATTTAGATCCATATGTCTCTGGGTGCACTGCTGAGGAACCATGTAGAAATCCTATGTTGCATCACCATATTAGCCTAATAAATGACCAAAGCCACTTAATGTCAGAAACCAGTATTCATTTGCTACAGATCTCATTATTTGAGGTCTTTATACAGGTAGTGGCAGAACTATCTGAAAAATTAACTACTTCCCCCTCTTTTATGTTCAATCCCCTATTTTGCTCACTGAAGAAGAATAAGAAGAAATGGTTACAGCAAAGGTATCCAGATACACGAACAGTGGTTGAGCTCTGAACTCAAAACTACCTCAAGCATTGGACCACATCCTGCCCTACACTGGTCTGTCAGTCTTAGAAGCCATTCTACTTTGTCCATCTCTTTGGTAACCCTACCAAAAATGCATACAGAAGGTGTCTGTGGTTTCCAAGTCAAGTATTGTAGTCCAGAGCTGCACAACTGCATATAACAATGCTATATCCTGAGATTAAAAGACTGTAACAGTTTGTTAATGTAACCACTAATACTCTTTCTAAAGCCTAGAGAAGAGCATTTCATAATAAACTGTCAGCTCCAATCACAAGGCTTAAAAAACCAAGTCTATTTACAAATGTTCTGAAGAAGACCATTAACTGTTAGCAATCAGGAAAGAAGGTCGCTGTCTTCCACAAATCCTGGCTCAAGTTTCAGTCAGCAATAAATCAGGCACTGTGAGCTATTTGCTTTTAACAAAAAATAAACTCTAAATTGCAGGTTAACAAATCTTACAGTGAGGTGAGGGCCTAAACCAGACGTAATTCAGGAAGAAGGAGTTGCCCTACACAATAAAAACAAGGAAAGATACTTCAGTGTAAATCAGTACCCAGAAACTAGTGAAGCCAGTTAGAAAAAGTTGATACCTAGTACAGGGTGCAAATTTCTCTCTAGATAGTGTGCACTACCTCTGTGTCTCTTTCAGTGATCTAATTTGAACACCTTTCTAATCTCACAGCTAGTGAATCTTTCCAGTTCTACTAAGAGACCTACATCTTTTTTGCTCAGCATTTGAATTTATAGTATTTGCATTAGGTAACATAGGAGGAAGAAATCTGGCCTCGTGCCTGTTAAAAAAGAAGATGCACTTTGGACTTTAAGCTGTATCATTAGCTTTGCATTTCCACCAGTTTGTGTGGTGGTAACTTGGGGTTTTTTTAACAATTGGCTCCATACCAATGCAGAATCAAAAGTGAGTTTGGGTACATGGAGTGAAGCAAGTGCATGACCCGTGCTGACCCCTGTTACACACAAATTAGTAAAATACTTTCAAAAAAGTTCCCAGAAAATTGCTGCATGCTTTGTAACATTGCCCACTTTATATTGGCAAGACCTAGATTCTTCAGAAAAACGTAGGAACAGTTTTAAGGGCTTCAGTTTACACTCTAATATTGGCCAATGATAACAGAAAATTAGCGATCATAGAAATTAGATGTATTTGACCTCCTTATACTGCAGAACAGTTTGATATAGAAGGAGTTCCTGCTGGTCTCGTTTTGATTTTAGTTACTTATCTTGGAGGCTATTTCCCTGTCAGCGTTTCTTTGCAACATGTTCACACTAAAGCTGTCTAAACAGGTCACAGAGAAGCTGATGAATTTTGCAAACTTAATATTCTGATGGACCTGTCAGTCTGAACCGTGTTGAGCAAAGGGACCTGACAAAAACTGTAATGGTCAGCTTCCCAACTTCTGACATCAGATCCTGTGCTCTGGTCTGCTTCCCCCTTCCCAGCGATCCTTCTAATGACATTCTCCAGTATCTGAGTCAGGAACTGCTGCACTTGACTTTTTTGCAGGTCCATACAGTCAAGCACATGATCTGAAAGAGAGGTCAGCAGCAGAATCTTCAGAGAAATGTGCATGAACCCTCAAGGAGAGTCATAATGTGATCTCTGTAAATCTCATCTTCAAATCTCTTATCTAAGGAGAAGGTATCCTTAAGCATGAAGGTTAATTATTATCTTAGATCATGTATTAAAAAAATTAATTAACACTATGGTGTTACTTTTCTGAGGACTTTTGCTGAATTGTCCCCAAAGACTTTCTGTTGTTTTCAGTTGAACCATCTTTTGTGGAGCAGAGTAGCCTTCATAAAACACCCTCCAGTCTCCTCCTTTTGGGAAGCAGTTCATCTGGAATTCCTTGTTTGTATTCTGTGTTGACTCAAGAGTTACTGTTTGATATTTTGTCTTTTGGATAAGTCTCTTTCATTTTTCAGAAGGGAGAGACTGTTAATATGCAGCAAAAACAGGTGGGAAGGTTATGGTTATTCCAGGGAAGGTTATGGAGTAGATCATCTTGAGTGCCATCATGTGACACGTACAGGACAATCAGGTGATCAGGACCAGTCAGCATGGATTTATGGAAGGCATGTCCTGCTTGACTAACCAGATGTCCTTCTATAGCAAGATGACCTACTTAGTGGATGAGGGAAAGACTGTGGATGTTGTTTACCTGGGCTTTAGCAAAGCCTTTGACACCATTTCCCACAGTGTTCTGCTGGAGATGCTGGCTGCTCATGGCCTGGGTGAGCATACTGCTCACTGTCTGAGTAGGCAGGCACAAAGACCTGTGTTGAATGGAGGTAAATCCAGTTGGTGGCCAGTCACAAGTGGTGTTCCCCAGGGCCCAGGATTAGGGCCAGTTCTGTTTAACATCTTTATCAATGATCTGGACGAGGGTATCGAGGCACCCTCAGTAAGTTTGCAGATGACACCAAGTTGGATGGGAGTGTTCATCTGCTTGCAGGTAGGGAGGCTCTGCAGAGGAAACTGGACAGATTGGATTGATGAGACCAGTGATACGAGGTTCAACAAAGCCAGGTGCCAAGTCCTGCACTTGGGTCACAACAACCCCACACAACACTACAGGCCTGGGGAGGAGTGGCTGGAAAGCTGTCCAGCAGAAAAGGACTTCAGGGTGACAGATAGCTGAATAGGAACAGCAGTGTGCTCAGGCAGCCAAGAAGGCCAACAGCATCCTGGCTCGTATCAGAAACTGTGTGGCCAGCAGGACTAGGGAAGTACCCTGTACTCAGCACTGGTGAGGCCACACCTTGAATACTATGTTCAGTTTTGGGCCCCTCACAACGAGAAAGATATCGAGGTGCTGGAGCAGGTCCAAAGAAGGGCAGTGAAGCTGATGAAAGGTCTAGAGAATAAGTCTTATGAGAAGCAGCTGAGGGAGCTGGAGTTGTTTAGCCTGGAGAAAAGGAGGCTGAGGGGTGATCTTATAGCAATAACATCTTCTCACCTCTAAGAATAAGATCTCTACAACTACCTGAAAGGAGGTTGTAGACAGGCAGGGGCTATTGGCATTTAAGAGACATTCATATGTGGTACTTCAGGACGTGGTTTAGTGGTCATGATAATGTTGGGTAGACAGCTGGACATGATGATATTAGAGGTCTTTTCCAACCTTAATGATTTTATGTTTCTATGATACTATGAAATGTAAGGTCTTTGTAAGCTTGTTTCACAACAGTATTTAAAAAGTGTATGGAAATATATGAAATACCAGCATATAATAGATAAAAAATGCCCTTTAAAATATATTGTTGAGATTTGTCCTATTACCTTTAAGGGTAAGTGCATGTGACTCATCAAACTGTTACACAGTCAAGACTTTCAAACATGATTCTAGGTTGCTGACTGCTCTCCTTCTCTGAAGGAGACAAGATGTTTGGTGTTACTTGGATTCAAACATCATACCATCTTTGACTAGTGTGCAATATTGTAGCAGCTTCTGTGTTTGCTCACTTACACTGATTTTTCCTCTCCAGTCTTTTATTCATATTCTTGAACACTAAGGGGAAAAGGAGCTATGAATGGGTTACCTGTACAAATCAAGGTGCAGAATTTCATTCATTAATTCCTGCATGTGATTTCAAATTCAATGAATCTTTCTTTATTTTCAAGTGATGGAAACCCCACTATGACTGTAGGTAACCTGGCCTTGTTTTTCATCCATGACTGTGAAAAAATATTCCTGTATTTTCAGTCTGAATGCATCTAGCTGCAGCTTCCAAGCTTCAAATATAGCTAAAATATTGTTTTATTTCAACAGTTTATTTTTCTACAAAGTTAGCCTGCTTTTGCCAGTTAATCAGGCCACACCATTCCCCTGTGCAACCCCTATTTCTCTTTCTCACTTTCAGTCTTTGTTCACCCCCTGGATTGCATATACTATCATGTACTGTGTCCATTCATCTGCTGTCCTCAACACTACCGACACTCAGCATCCCAAATTCACCTCTTTTTTCCATGTGAACACAGTGCACGAGCCAGTCTCTCTGTTCCAGTAACGTAAAGTAAATCTCTAACTGATCCTCAGTCAACTGCTGCCTGCAGTTTCAGTTTTTCTGCAAGGTCCCAGATGTTGTCCAGAGGCAGCCTGTTGTCCTCTGTGTTGGGAGCTGCATTAGGCTCTTGCAGTGCAGGTTTGTGCTGAGGCTCAGATTATACTGCAAAACACTGCAAGGGAGGACCTCTATCAGACAAATGGGATGCAAGCAATTCCTGAGCAACACATGCTGCACCTTCATGTTATTTTCTGCATGAACAATGACATCGAGGTTGGGTTTTTTCCTAAGCATTGTTGCAATGTCACAACCTAACAAGCAGTAGTTGTAACCTACAAAGAACTAAAGCTTTTTTTTCTCCATCCATAAACCTGTATGGTGTGTATTGCTGGTCTCTGAATGTGGACCAAAACAATCCATTGATTTTTCAGGCTTCTCTGCTCTGTGTGTTACAGACTAAACTAGTTCCTTGCTTGCTTCAGGATCCAGACACCATCAGAGTGGCCTAAACCCACATCTCCTCTAATCCTCTGTGGTACTGTGCTGATTATGGCTTATTATTTGTGGAGTTTCAACAGCTGATGGTTCAGGATGTTCAGACTGAAAAGCTGAATATGGCCAGACAGGGAAGAAACAGAAGTTTGAAGAAGCATAAAAAGCAGTGGAAGTCAAATGACATTCTTTCTCCCTCTCCAACTCCCTTCATGCACTCATACAGATTTTGCCTGCTTAAGCACTTTTCCACTGACCTTTTTTTTTCCTTTCCCTTTTTTATTTCTCTCTGTGTATACTGAGAGGAGAAAAAAGGTACACAGCCATTTTTATGAGAATGTTGACTGAGGGTGGTCACCATCTGTGCAAACTGTCTGAAATTGTGACTTCCTCTTTGCCTTCTTTTCCGTCTGAGAGAAAACCTCACTTCTTAGGTAATCCAGGAATATTATTATCCATTACCCTCATCATCATCCTTCCCCACATTGCAACCTCCTTCACATGATTGGCATTTTCCAGTCAAAACATGCTTGAAAGGACTTCTTTAATAAAATAGACATCCTGTTTAACATTTGAGGAGATGACTAGTTAACACCAGAAGCTCTGATGTGATTATTTGGGTATTGAAACATTGAGGCCTAGCATGGCTGTTTAATTAGCATAGCAAATAGTTAAGTTTACCACTTATTTACAGGATGAGGAATTTGCCCCTCCTCTTCCTTGCTCTTCCTCCACTGCTGCATGTTAGACCTGTAGAAACCTAAAGGATGACATGGAGGCTGATAGAATGTTGTTGTTTAGCAAAGATATGTAGCAAACTTGCCTAACTAAAACTGGGCAAACCTCTAATGTTTGCCTCGTATACTAAGACTTTTCCAGGTACATCTTGTTTGGTTGAAGTCAGCACTGCCCCAGGTGCTGTCATGATCACTAACTGAAGGTTACAGTGCATTCATATGAGTGCTTCCTAACATAGTTCAAATCAAGCTCCTGGTTACTGGTAACCGAGCTGATTTTACCTGAAGAGGTTTTTGGAGCTCTCCTGGCATAAATGAGCTGATTGTGGTCTAGGCCAGAGAGGTGCAATAAGGGTGCTGAACAGTGGGAAAGGACATAATAATTATCTGCACAGCTGCTTGTGAAATGGACATCTGCCTACAGTCTTAACCTATAGACAGATGTCTTTCAGATCTATCGGTGCCTACTAAAACAGTCACTACCCTCCCAGCATCTTGTTTCTGCCCATGTGGGATCTGGGAGCCCTTCAGATGAGCTCCTTAACCCAATCCTGGCCAAACGACCTGGACAAACATCAGGGGAGTGCTCTGCCAGCCCTTCTGTCTGAAATAAGGCCGTCTGTCAATCTTGAGCAAAAGAGAAGCAGGGAAGACAGACTATTTATCTTGTGTTCATTCCTGACAGAACTGAGACCATGGACAACTGGTTTAGTTGTATTTAGATTAGGGGTTTGCAGTAATTTACCTGCAGTATTTGCTGTTGGCTAATGCAGGTAAACCTGCACAATGCAAGCTGAGTTTGGAGCTCTGTCATTTAAAATGATCCTGATCTTATACCTGTATGCTTATAAATGTTACTTTTGTAATTTATTATTACCATATTTTCACATGGTTTCATGACACTGGTGCTCACAATGCCCTTCACACTTCTATGGCAATTTCCATATGAAATCTTATAAATTTTATAAATAATACTGCAGATCAGCTTGGCTTCTCAAAATGCTGTGGGAGGAGGGAGCAGGGCACTGTGCTTCTGGATCTCAATGTGAATTAAGAGAATAGCCAAAGAAGTTGCAGTTGCAACATCAGATCAAAGAAAAGGTCTCTGAAGGAGAAAGTTGCAGGGGCAACAGGGAGGCTAGTTGAGTTTGTGAGCTTTAGGATTACTCTGTGATCCTCTTTCAGGAACTCTCACTGAACCAGTCAGATGAGTACAAAGCTGACACAGAGATTACATTTTTTGATCTTTCAATGATCTTTTAAATTTTTTTGGTCAAGGTTTTTTTTTTCTCAGTGGCTTTTCCTCAGAGAAAAGCTGTTTTTTTTTTCTTTCAGGTTCTTCATTTTACTGCTTCCTTTTGCATTCTTGGAAAGGGGTAGTGTCTATTTCAGCAAAGCAGTTTGAGCTCTGTGGCTGAAAAGAACTATCTGAAGATGATTTTCAGTGCAGCATTTTTTAAAAAGAGCTTATTATGAGCCTCAAACCTCACAACATCTATCTGTTCTGTTGTAGGTGAGGTTGCTGTTGAAGGAGGCGGGACTATAGCTGGAGAATATGACTCCTGGTAGACTTTTCTTAACAGCACCAGGACATGACAGGCTCTCCCTGATTACATGGCCCCCTGTACCTGAGTCAGTCCATTGGACAAACAAACAGTTTCCCAAACTGAGTGGTCTGATTTTACTACGTGGTGCAGGACAGAGACAGTAGAATGGGGTGGCAAATGCATGATGAAGGGAAATTTCATGACTGTCTCTTCTAAATACAATAAGCCTGACAAGTTTGAACCATGTAATTTAGCATCTGGAACAGGCAGGTGGCATGTCATCTGCTGTCATTCTCATTGCTCAACAGTTCTGTTTGAACCAACACTATGTTTTTTTGAACTAACATACTTTTATTCCCATCACTTGCTCAATTTTTCTCTAGGAAGACCCACTCCTGTGAATGCTCTCACCTACCTTGTGAAGCACAAATGTGCTCTCATTAGACTAAACCACCTTCACTTAGGGGCATAAGTGAAGCCTGTAGAAACAATGGCCTTGTTTTGTTCACCCTGATGTATATCAGAATCAAGCTGACTGATAGCAACACATTTATGCTGATGCAATACTGAGGTAAGATCAGAATCAGGCCAACTGACTTAAAGTATATCCTTCTGTGTTGAGGGCTATCACTAATGAGTTTTACATTTCATCTGAATTAATATTTAACTTCTTGATCACTAGACAAGCAGAGTCATTAATGTTTTCATCTCAGCAAAATATGACACTGACTTGAACTCGGAAGGTGTGCTGTGGCATTTTCTGTATGCAAAATCAAAACATCCTACCAAGCACTGAAGCTGGTTAAACAATTACTCCACTGTGTTCCAAGAGGGACAAAGGTAGGGGAGAGAGGACTTGCTGAATGTTTGCAGTGTATGAAAGAGAGGGATCTGTTAAAATTGCAGCTGACACAGTTACATTTCTGAATCAGAAAAATATATTTTGAAAAACAGTAGAGTGTTTGTCACTTGGATCCTTTCCTGCTGCACTGCTTTTAGAATAGGTATGGTTGGTATCTCAGAGGTCTCGGTTACATATCACCCTGAAACCACATTGTTATCTTCTACAGAAACAAACAAACAATTTAGCCTGACATATAGTTTAATGTTTAAAAAAAAAAAAAAAAGGAGAGATGGTCAATGGTGAGTGCCCCACTGTAGTAATAAAATGTCTAGACAGCAATTAACATCCATTTCCCTTAAGAATGCAACTGTGTCATCAGCAAATCTTTACTACTTTGCAAGGGACCAATCTAAATATGTTTAATCATTAATCAATTTCCAAAATCTGAACAGGATTTGCTTTTCAGGGGCTTTGTCTTCAAAACTGCAGTCACTTTATGAGGGAAAAAAACAACCAAAAAAAAAATAAGGGGGGATTATTTTGGCCTCAGTCCAGTGGGTGAGCCTGCTTAGAAGATCACTGGTGCTGTGTCTTGTTTGGGAACATTGCACTCTTTCTGCATACGTTAGCACTTTCAGTTTCCTCGATTCTTTTCTATTTCCTCTTTGTCTGTGTGTATTCATAGCCAGCAGCAGTGGCTGAAAGCACCGAGTAGGATTCTGCGCACAGACTGGTCCTGTAATAGCTGGCAACTGTATCTGTCTTGTGAACTGCCTTTGAGAAATACCTCTCTTTCCTCCCTCTTTGAGTGGCACTTCTCTTTCCCCAGAATTATTCTCTCAGCCAATGGTGAAGTCTCTCACAGGTCACCGATTGCTGTGCTCGCATGGGATCACACTAAACTTCCTGTCAAGTACAGGGAGCAGGAAATTACTATTTAGCTTCCTACAATTAAACAAAAAAATCACTGTGCTCCCACCACACACAACTACCGAAAGGTTTTTAAGCCCACTGGGAAAATAATACGATACACAGCATAAATCAGGAGGCAACTTAATGGACAGAACCGTGATCACTACAATAAACACAAACTTCTTTAAGTCCACCAATGCCAGCAGTGGATTTACCCTGATTTACAGTATCATAACTGAGCTCGGCCTTGGGCTCTGGCATGTTCACTGAATACATCAAAGAACTTCCCAAAGAGGAAAATGGCACAAGCTGATATAATTTGGAAACTCCTCTGGTTTTTTTCACTTTGAGAACTGGAAACTTCTCCATTTAGCTTATACCCTACTTCAGAATTCATTGTTCTTGCCAAATGAGTAAGAAATGTGAGGATTACTGCACTGGAGATATGGCATTTCTGGAACAGAGTGTTGTTTGGCAAGGCAAAACATTTTTTGCTGAACCCAGGGAATGACACAGTCAACACTAAGCTTTGCTTACAGGTTTTATGAAGTTTGTTAATAAAGAAAACAGTTTTGACAGATCACTGATTCCCCACACATAATACAAGCTCCGTATGAAGCAAACATCACAACTGTGTAAAAAAGGATACATTGCCTTTATTTATCCACACCACTTGGGTGACTGGATTGCACATGATAATGCTAAAAGAAAGCTGGAAAGAGCAATGTCAGCCTCTGGGTGGAATGCTGTCCACCAGTACAGCTTCCAAGGTAAGTAAGGAGTTCTTCAAGCAGATAGTGTTAAAACCTTTGCATCTGTGAAAGGAAAGTAGCCCATGATCCTTCCCCTTCCAGAAACAATCATTCTGATGGAGACGTCACAGGATGCAAGTCCAAATTGGAGAAAGGAACCATTACAGCAGGTCATATTGCCTGGTACCCACACAGCAGCTGGGCCTGGGGAGCAGAAGGGAGGGCAGAGGATGCAGAAAACAGACCCTTGCCAAGGACTCTGTAGCTATGTCTGTTTGGTGCCACAGCTGTGTGCCAAAGATGCCGCCTTCTCTACGCAGCTGGTTTTATTTCTTGCAGCAATCAGGGCACTCCAAGGGATGAGGGTAGTTTTGGGATGGGTCAGATGTGTGTGGAGTCTTCTGGAACTTGTCTTGGCTTGGGATTGAGATATAATAAGGATGTACACGGGGAGTTGAGAGTGTGGAAGCATTGTCAAACCTACAGACAAGAAAATGTAGTCCTCACAGTATGATTGAGGGATAAATGGCATTCCGCCTTGAACTGATCTGCAATTTGACTTCAGAAAACACAGAGCAATGGTACTGAAAACCTTCTTCTCCCTGGAGTACAGCATTTTATATTTGAGTTTCCAAAAAAATCAAAACAATTCTAAAAAAAATCTTTTCAGCAAATGCATTTGGACAGAGCTAAAAAGTCCATCAGTTCTTTGGAACGTTTATCTCCTCTCTTTGGATCTTATGTTTAATTGCTAAATTTGATGGGGGTTTTTTTTGGCATACAAAGGATGTCACCTCCTTAAAGATCTTTGAAAAATTAACATAATTGTCCATTATCTTAGTCCCTTATTCTTTGCCTTTCAATATCTGCTCCTCCTAACATTTCACAATATATCAATCTCTGATCCTTGGCACTAGTAGAATTCATTTTCCACAAGATGTTACTGAGATTGTAAATAATGCCACAGCATCAAGGGGCAGACAAGACGGAGCCTGTCAGATCTGGAAGTCGGCCCCAAAGTTATAATTACAGCAGAGTGGTGTTAGGTGAGTTCTTTGCATCCATAGATTTAATTGTCATCAGCTACTGAGGAAGTAAAGCACGGGGAAAAGAAGATGGAGAGTGATGGGGGTAAAGAGTGTTACCAAATATGTCCTAGACTGTTTTTGCAGTTCCCATTACTTAACTCATAGCCATCAGCAGAATAGCAAGAGGCCCTATGCTTAAACAGCAGTGTTTCTGCAAAGATGACCTTTTGTACTGGAAGCATTTTCATTGCAAAAATTCTGAAAATTACACTCTTGTAAGCTGAGCTGGAGTAAAAGAAAAATACTAATATTCAGATCTAATTTTCAGGGAGGTCAGGCTGCTCCCACAGTCAGCTTAGGTGCATGGCTCTTCAGTTGGTGTTAGCACAGAACAGCATTCTGAGGGCAGAAGTAAACTAACTGCTTGGGCTGAGAGCGCAAAAAAGGCCGTGTGAACATGGTAGAAGTATTGCTGCACAGAAACTAACATCATCTGCATTCAACTGCACCTTTATCTTTCCTCTCACCATTTCCAAAGCACTTTTATTTTTTTCTGCAAATATTTTACCCCCTTATATTGTTCAGAGTGTATTTTTATGTCACTGCTTCAGTGAGATTAATATGTAAATATTACTTACTAAGAGCCCAAGTATCGAAATCTGGCCTGATAGGATCTAAATATTAGTTTGTGAGTAATACTGTCTGCATGCAAGAAAATGCCAAAACAGCTCAGTCTGCTATTGGTCATCTGATGTCTTGCTGTGAGATCTCATTATCTCAGAATTGAAGATGGAAGTGACTTGCAGAACTTTTCTTCTACTGTATGGATGAGTTAAAAGTCCAAGACTTTGAATGTGAAGACAGTCTAAACTTTCCTAGAATTCTGCTTAGATTTGGATTTAGGCTTAGGGGCTAATAAATGCGGCTAAGAGAGACCATCAGTTGGGGCATAGATCCTTTCAGTGTTTGTTAGGTTTTATATCAGTGCCACAAATAAGATTTCATTGCTAATGAATATATACATCAGTAGGCATAGAAGTGGGCAGAAAATATCTATCAAATGATGCTTGGAAATACAGAAAAGATAAAGGAAAATTTTGGTGATGTGTTTTGTATTCATTTAGCTGTCCTACCATTTTTCAGCCGATTTCATCTTGCTTGCCTGGAGGATCTCTTACACAGATTGATGAGTGCTTCTGTGGTCAAAGAAAGTAAGGAGTCAATGTGACCTCCCTCTAAGATGCCACTGCTCAGTAAGAATGCTACATACCTCAAATACTTCTCAGCAGTGAAAACCAGTACTCAGCATTGTTTGCAGTTTGTCATAGGAACGGGTAGAGTTGGAAATGGAAAAAACCCACTAGGTCATACAGTCCCCCGATGGAGATGTAGAAGATTATTTCTTTTACAATAGCTGTGTAATTTTTAGAAATTATTTTAGAAATTAACAGTTTAGAGATCATGAAGCACAAGATTACAACTCAATTCTGCAGCTTTTTCTGCAAGTTCAAGGTTTGTCTTATTTTGCATAGAATGAAAAGCTTTATAAAGGTTCCTAGAAAGAGGAATATCTCAAAATACTTATTTTCAAATGGAAGCCACTGCCTTTTGCTTCAGATAAAGTGGATAAATCATCTTCACATGAAACTATTCTCAGGGATAGAAAATGCAGTGGTCCAAAACCCTAAAAAACCTGCAATATAAACCAAATCTCATCCCAGATACCTTTGAATCAAGGTGACTGGGGATTTGAATGCAGATATTCAGGACAATGTCTTAATCTACTGGGACATTCAGAGCAAGAATTTTACTCATTATTTTCCAGATTAAAACTTCTCTGAACTGGACATTAGCATAACATTTAAATTCCCATTACCTTTAAAAATGAACTTCCTAATGAAGAAAAAACTTAATTTATGAGGTATATTATAATGGATGGTAGACCTAAGAAAAAAATCTTCAATGGAACTATCCCAGGAATTTACTTCTGGTTAGGTACCTGTCTGAAAAGAGAATAAAGATACATTATTTCAGAAATATTTGATATTTCTGAGGTCTTAGATTGAAGAATAAGAATTTTATTACGCAGTGTGGAAAGAAACCTTCAAGAAGAGGTAGAGTACAACTGTTGATATTACCATTAAGTGTTATGTGTGTCTTAAACACATAAATGATTGACACTATAAATAGTGACATATGAAAAGTCTTACATTTGGGTAGCAAACCCCAGTTTTCTGGCATATCAAACCCAAGAAAATTAATTTGTCAAGTTGAAGAGACTACTATGTACTTGTGAACCCCATCATTTGTTCTTTTAATTGTATATATGGCAAATAGAAAAGGAAATGTATTTTAACATTATAAACCTCACTGGAGAGCCTAAAGTGAGGTTCAGCATCTCTGTGATAGACATATACAACCTTTCTACCCACCTGTCCTGGTTGGAGTGAGAACAGAACTAATTCTGGTCAGTGGTTGGACTTCTCAGCTCGGTCTCTCCTGACTCCTGCGCTGTCTGAAGTTAACGGGATGTTTTCCCAGGCAGTGGCTGCTCCCAGCAGTGACAACGCTCCATGGTGAGAGTGACTGCCCAGGGCTGGGGTGCAGACCAAGGCCACTGCTGGATCATGGGCACCATGTTGGGGCTGCAGGAAGTACAAGGCTGCACCTGTAAGGAGGAGTGGACAGGACAAGTGTCCCCAAACTGACCAACAGGAGTGGACAGGACAGGGGACCCCAAACTGACCAACAGGAGTGGACAGGACAGGTGGCCCCAAACTGACCAACAGGAGTGGACAGGACAGACCCCAAACTGACCAACAGGAGTGGACAGGACAGACCCCAAACTGACCAACAAGGGAACCTTGCAGGCTCTGAAGTAAAGATTTTCCCTAAGGTATTTTTAAAATACTATGTTTATGAGAAAATATTAAAAGAAGAGGTATAATGTAAGAGAAGTTTGAAAGTGAATTTGCAACTTGTTTTTTGATTCTAGTAAAATTCTCCTTAACTGAACAGAATGTGTTTAGGAATTGCTGTTATAACTTCACAAAATTTACTAAAGTTTCACTGGAAAAGCAATCAACCTCAGGTTGTAATTTAATTTTTCTGCAGGTGTAGTCTAATGTTCTCAGCTTGAAGGCATGAAGAGAACACATTTTAATGCAGCTATCCTTGCAAAGAAATGCAGCTGTAGCAGACAATTCAAGAAATTTTACTAGAAGAAGTCCATCTAATGGGATAAAGATTGGGCTGAAATATCACATGACTTTCTGCGAACTATAGGTAAGCATGACCTATGGTAACGTAGTACTGGAGAATTCCAAGGCTGATGTGGCAGGTTTATGGAATGGTGCTGCAGATCATTATCTGCTTTTTCAAATGGTGTATTTTTTCTTTAGACAATTTTAGAAAATATCCTCTCACATTTAACAGACAGAACCTGTAAAGTACGTGGATAAAAAATGAGACTTAAAATTTACTACAATTCTAAATTTAGCTCTATCATTTTCAGAGAAATGGGAAAATATTCTATACTAATCAATAGAGAACAATAACCTAGCTATAAAATTGCAGGTTACTTAATTGTATATTACTTAAATTATTTGATGGGATATTTTTTATTGTTCACTAAATTCTCTAAGACTTTTTCGTAAGGTGAGTATTGGATGACAGAAGAGGTAGACAGTAGACATCAGCAGTGTTGCGTGAAGCTTGCAGACATCATTAATGCTTTCCATCCAACTCCATTAATTTAAGAGGTGTTAGAACACATTTAAAGACTGACTTCATCCTCTTTTATTTTCCTGCTAGTGACAAAAGAAAAATAGGCTCATGTCTTATGGAAGGTTTTGTTGAGCAGGTTCATAACTTATATGGAACACGTATACTTAAGTTGCAAGTCTTAAGTTTCTCAGCTCACACTTGGAGGGTGATACTCACCCCATTTCTCTTGGGGCTCACAGAAATCCCCTTTTTATTGTTTAGGTCACATTTATGAGCTCTTTTGGCAGTAGAGCACATCAGCTTCACAAGTTCTCTACCTGCCAAAGACTAAAAATTCCCCTGTGTAGGTTACATAGCAGGTAGGTTACATAGCAGGTAGGTTATAAGGGACATATTCAGATATGGAGCATCTATTCTGCCCAGTCTCTGAAGGAGATTCTTATAGCAAGATAGATTATGCAGTTACTGTGCATCAGTCTTTAGAAACAACAGACAAAACCTTGTTAACTTCTCCATTTTTAAAACATAAAATTTTCTATTAAAATTTTCAAGTGTTCATGATTAAGTTTCTGAGGGTTTTAAACAGATGTTTTCTTGCCTAAATGCTGAATTCCACTGAAATGATTTGTTTTAGCTCTGGATCCTTAGATGAGCTTGTATTAGTACATCTGTCAGACAGCTGATTCTCCGTGAATAGCATAGAGAGAAAGTGCAAAATAATAACAGAAATAGTTTTAAATGCAGGGGGAGGTCAGATCTGGCTGGAGCAAAGTAGCCAAGAGTCAATATATAACGTTAGGGAAACAATGAAGTCACATCATTCCCTTACTCTTAACAGAGAGGACCTAACAGGAGAGAGTCACTCCCACAATATTTGTTACAGGACACTGGTGACAGAACCTGGAAGATTTAATCAACTTTTGCTGAGGAGTATGTACCCAGAGTGGGACACTGGCTCTACAGACATCCCTTCCTATATGGGCACCTCAGGCTTAACACTGTGATAACGGGTTTGTCTGTACCACATAGGTAGATGGCACACAATACAGAGAGGTGGCAAACACTGTCCTCGTGCATCCTTCCTTCACGGGTTATAGCAAAAGCTATAATCATCTTGATGCTACCAGCCAAACAAGTTGGAGAAATGATAAAATCTGGGGAGGCTGGTGTTAAAAGCATCATGGGAAAACATCACCAACACTGTGACACAGCTTGATGGTGTGTAATTAATTCTCTGCCTCCCTTTGCGTGCTGCTGTGAGACACCACAGCACTCAGGCTTTCAGTGTGGCTGTAGCTGTTTGCCCAAAAGCAGGCAGGACCCTAGTGAGGCAGCTGTTAAGGCACAGCCTAAACCAGGATGCGCCTGGCACTTCTGGCTCCGTGTCTGTCACCCCACAGAAAGCTCTTGTAGAGCATTTTCTTTGCTTCCTACCCTACCTATTCCCTACCTGGTGCATGAGAGGAAAATGCTATTTTCCTTGGTAAGTCTCTATGTCTTCCCTATGTTTGCAGCTTGAGACTGTGCTGATCCAAGCACTAAGTTTCCTTGATGCATCTGCCTGTCATTTTCAGAGTTTTTCATGGAAGGATTAAGGATTGTTGCCAAAATCTTCACATCTTCCATCCCAACACTGGATGCTGGAGTAAATTCTGTATATGGAACCAGCAAAACATAGTTACTTTAACTGAAAGTGAATGCACTTGATCGGAAGATTTACAGAATAATTTATTTAAAAAACATATCTCTCAGCTTTGAGCTGTTGGTAATAAATATACCTACATGCCCTCACTGATCTTCTACCCAAAAGACCTTTTACTCTTCTGAGCCACTAGCAGTTTTGCAGGTCATGACTGAGATGCACTGCAAGTATCCTTGGAAAGACTTAGCATCAGTCTTTCTAGACCTACCCCTTTGTGCAAGTTAACATCTCTTTGTGCAAGATGCCAGCACAGATTTTGGGTGACATTGCTATGCCATGTTCACATGAAATGAACAACCACCCCACTTTACATATATGATTCAGTCCCCTGAAAGGAATATTTGAAATCCTTACTATTCCTGACTGGCATATTGGTGCTATTCAATCCAAAATCAAGACGGAGTGTTAAACAAAAAGGCAATCTCATTCTCAGTCTCTCTGTAAATATGTCACAGCATTAGCTACTTAGCTTGAAGTGATGCTCTTCCTAAGTACCAGCACCTTGACAGGTTTGTTAGTTCCAGTTCTGAAATTCTTTACCTACTTTCAAACTAATAATGCCCTATGTTTGGAGGGTCTCGCAGTTCACTGAACTAGTTCAGCCTAGACCTAAATCTAAATAAACATGAGGCTGTCTCGTCTCTTACGCAACTGTTGGGCACAAAATTCCCACTAAAAGTCAGCAGGACCTATTTAAGTTACTGCCATCCATGGCAGTAACATAACTGAGTATTGAGGCAACACAAACAAAAAACTTGCAAAACACGCACAGACAAAAAAAACCTATCAAACAATCATTAGGCATTTCCTGAAGAGTCCTGTCTACCTTGGCCACCCATGAGCTCTTTGCCTATTATTCAAGACAGCTGGCCTAAAAAAGGGATCTGGCTTCTGCTCATATTTATTAAATCTGCAGGAAAGGCCCATCAATCACAACAATGGGTTTTAAGTGTTTGCTGGGTGAGAGGAGAGTCCCATAAGCAGTCTTTGAAGTGTCTTTTGCTGAAGGTAAACATCTGAAGAACATAAATAGCTGCTCTTCTTTCCAATGAGTGACCTTGTCAAAGTGGGTAGAACGGAGAGACGGGGGAGGGGTGCCATCATGAAAAGGAAAAGCAATAAAGGATTCCTTATGACAGCAATTTGCACATTTACTGCTCTTTGATATGTTAACTAGATTTTGCAAAATGGAATTCTTTGTCTTTTAGAGGTCCTTGGGCAGTGATAGCTCACAGTCAGAACAATGTTTTGCAATAGGCCTAATGCATCTTCTAATTAATAAGGTAACTTGGGCAACCTCTGTAAATCAGTGACATTATCATTGTAACAGGACACAAGTGAATAGTTGTTTATAAGGAGGGAAAGATGCTCATAACAGCAGTATCATTATTTACTGAGCTCATTGACTAAAGTGAATTGTATCGAATACAAGGGGATCAATAGGTTATGGGCCCTGTCCACTAAACTTTTACAAGCCATTTATGAACCTTTGATTCTAGAAAACAGCACTTCTCTGTTCAGAAAACTGGGAAGGTAACACTGATGATTTTCAGTTTTCATACTCAGCATAGGCTAAGACTGTGATGCAAACTCTCCAGCTGCATTGAGAACAAATGGGCAGGTCAGTAAGTTCTCTCAAAGGAACGATACAATATTTCTGAAGAATAAAATATACAGGTATGGATGTGTATGACCACTATGGGAAAACAAGTAGCCTACAGAAAGAGAAAAAAAAAAGATATTTTATTTAGAAAAACATTACAGTAAGCAATGCAAATCAGGGCAACCCCATTAGAAGACAAAACATGGACTCTCAGATGCAGGCAGCAAACTCAAGATTCTTTCTTGGATGTAAACTCACTTGTTATGTTGCAAACTACATCACAGTGAGTGAGCTTCTTCACTTCCTTGGATATAAGCAAAGGAAGCTGCATTTGAGCAGTTAGCAAAGTGATGCACAAAGTGACACAGATGCAGAAACTATTTAGGGATGCTATATGTATTTATAAAGCACTGGAATAACTGCACAACACAGAGGAGTAAGAGTACTTAGCTCTTTCAAAATAGAGTGCTGCCTCTTGTTTTAATGGGTATGATTCCTAGTGTTCTGGAGGGGAATAATACATTTTTTTCTGTACTGAACAGAATTCCAAGCCATAGACAAGATCAGGGCTGATATGGGGTCAGTTTTTGTACTGCTCATCAACAGCCCTTGCCAAGATTAATCTTTTTTACTAAGTCTCTTTTCAGCCATCTATTTTCCATACCTTGATCTCAGATGAGCTTTATTTCTGTCACTTTAACAAAAGTGGGAAAAGGTATTTAATCTTGAGATATTTACCCAACTTTCTTTAGTTCACAGGTACCAATACCATGGAGTGAGGTTTAAGGTGATGCAAGGAGTTGTGAAAGAGACATCACTGAGAGGACAGAAATAAATGTTTCAGAACACTGTCCCTACTGTAAGCTTGCATCAGTTTGCTTCTGGGTTTTACTAGGAGCTGGTTCTGGTCTGTAAGCTATTGCTTCTGTCTATACCATCCCACATACCACAAAGCTTGTAGCAGAGGAAAGGGGGAAAGGAACCAGACAAAAGCAACACAGTCTCACCCTGGCTAGTGCTGGAAGTGGCTACATTAGCTCCTTGTAGGAGCATAGCCCTGACTCAAGGTGCAGGAACACTCTAGACACTAGCCTGCCAGAGGTCCTCCGTGAGACTGGCGACTGTGCTGGGCAATGCTGAGGTTGAGTAAGACCAGGGTACAGCAAAGGTCTGCCTCTTCCCTCATCACTCCTGCATAGGCTCCTTGTACTCAAGTAGCTAGCAGTCCTTGTCCTGAGGGAGAGGAGGGACTTCAGCTGTAGATGATACTACAAGGAGGGGGAATGTTTTCACCTACCAAAAGTTGGAAATGTGAATGGTAGTCTGACCAGTCACAAATGTGTAGCCACACTAAGAGACTGTGTCTGGCCCTCAGCATCTTGTTTAGCTACACCAGTTATGGATCAGAGATACAGCCAGAGAAGTTCTTGGTTTTCTTAATTCCTCCTCTCCATTTCTTAAGGAGTTAGCCTTGACTTCTTTCTCGAAATTTGGCTGGGGATGTTTTACTTTTATTCTTTCCGTGTTCTGAACATGCATCTACCACGACATGGGCTGGTGTCACCCTCTAGGAAATTGTCTATTATCTCTCTCAGTATTATTTCTTTCCATGATCTTCTTCCTGTGAAAAATTTGAGGATTTTTTCTTTCTTTACCCTAACTCTTCTTGCATTAAGCTTTTTTGTTAGAAAAAGCAAGCTCTAAGAAATATATTCCTTGTTCTGGGAGAAAGATAATTTATCACTAAAATAGAGATGTGCATAAGCCAGCAGCCCAATATCTGTGGCTGAGTAAAGATGATGGGTCTGAGTACCCTTTCCCATGAGGTTTCATCTGCCTCTGAATGCTGTGCCTCTGGCCTAATCCATACCATTAAAGGCAAAACCACGTAAAATGCCTCATTTTCCATGACCAAACAATATAAACAACAGGTCACTGTCTGCTCTCTAGTTAGAGAGGTATAATTCCACTGAAGTCAGATTTACACCAATAGCAGCAAGAGCAAAATTAGGTTTCCCCTATAGTTGCTGTTAACCTTTATCAGCATCGCCCAGTAGTCCTGAGATGGTAGCATTAACAAATACAACACAAGGCTGATCTTCAATAGCCCTTCTCTCATTTACTTCTTGCTGATTTATCGCCTCACTAATGACACAATAGATTTTCCCATTAGTTTATTATTATTATTTATTATTGGTATTAGTGTTATCCTGAAAGAAAATGAAAATAGAGAACTGACCTCATCTCGGCATGGCATATTATTTTCAGGAGTTCAGAAACACTGCACAAAATGGACAGTTTCCATTTCACCAATGTTCAATCACTGGCATTTGTCTTTTGTATCCCAGAGCAATTGCATAACTCTAATATTGACCTTAACCAGAGCCCTTTGTTTCTCACCCTAACAGCCAAAAGCATTAAAAATGCGTGCTTACTTAATTTGTCCTGGCATGCAATGTAATTACAAGCAGTTTGTTTTCTCTGTTGTAAAATATGGGCTAGAGAAGGAATAAAGTAATGTGGAAAATTAACATTGTGATGTACTGTATAGTGGAATAACACTAAAAACACTTAGCTGTGTTAGTACTGGAGGTGCTATTTGTGTTGTGTGCAAGAGCAATAAAGAATTAAATGCCTCTTTCTAAACTATATTTGCATGATTTTCAACTGCAGTAAATTAATCTGAGCTGCCTCCAAGTACGAAAGGAAAAAAAAAAAATCGAAGTGCAGATAGAACCGAGCAGCACTTATGCAGTTTTTGAAGTTGTACTTTTCTGTGTAGTGAATTCCAGCACACCATTTACTGATGTCTGTGGTTCGTTCACAACTGGACCAGGCACTACCCAAAGCCGTGCATTTGGTGTGGTTATGGCCATGGCAAGAGGACCTTTCTGCTGTGACATGAAGGAGGCTGGTCTAGCAAGGTAGTTTTGTAGGATATTTTCCTTCTTTGTGTCTCTGGTATAAATATTGCATCCAAATCTAGCATTACTGAATATCTCTGCTAATTCCTTCTGTGAAAGACTCACTTTGTCCCTTCTCCCTCCTTTATAAAGCTTCTCTTTCCTTTGAGAAGTACTAAGTGCTATCATAATTACAAAAGTACAAATATCATCCAAAGCTCTTAGATTTAGGAGAGTATTACCCGTTTGTACCAAAAATGCCATGAGCAAAAAAGCTCCTTCTCTCTCAATGTTTTGCTATTCTTTTTTTTTTTTTTTTTTCCTCTGCCTTCCCTTTCATACTTTCTGTGGAAGAGTTTAGATGTTGAAACAAAAAGAGCTCCATTTCCCACCATTTATGTACATATGAAACGTCAAAAAATTAAAATAACGTGGGAAAAGCATACCAAGGCACTCCATTATGACTGTAAGAGGATTTTTATTTGTCTTTTTATCATTTTTTCCCAAAGAAGGTTTTCTTTCAGAGATGTTTGTTGAAAAACATACCTCTCCGTGAAAGCAAATGTTTGAGCCTCTTTTTGTTGTTGTTTTTGTTGTTTGGGGTTTTTTTTTTGTTCCTGTGGTAATTTGCCCTATGCAAAGAAATACACTACGCCGTTTCCCTGGTGTCAGACAGCCACTCTCTCTTTGAAGAAAGGGATGTTCAATCTCCCTGTTCTGGCCTCTGTGCAATAGAGTTTATCCACTTTGTCATCTGACTCATTTATATTTTTTAATAACAATTTGGGATGAACCTGGAAGACACGAGAGCTTTTAACAGCAGTCGAAAAGAAATCCAGCTTTAGCCTACCGCAGACTGGAGCTAGGAAAGTCATTAGATTAACCTCTCTTGACAGGTCAGGCTCAGCAAATATTCTTAAAAATAACTCTTCCAGTAATTTATGACCTTTGGGGAGCATAATCAATAGTGTTAAGAGGAGAGGCAGCCAGACAGCACTTCCTAGTAGGAGAAAGTTTCTTGTCTTTGTAATGTTTGCATTCTGTCTGCTTGTATGCAATAAGACTGACTTGCCAGTGATATCATACCCCTTTTACTCCATCAGTTTTGGAGACATACATTTTTATTGTCAATTTACCGTCTCCTCTGTTATTTCATACAGTATCTAATTCCAACAAAAACCAATGCACAAATGTGATTACAAAGTCAAGGGAAAATGCACAGTTCATTTTCCTCCACATTCCCTCTAACCTCTCTGGATCATTTGAGGGAGAATGGTCCTCTGCCCTAGGATATCGTAATGCAAACTCTTTAAACATATACTTCATTTTAATGCATGGTGAGCTACTCATAGTGCTTAATTAAACACATTCTTGCATCTCCCTGAGATCAGCACCTAGGGCAATTTTGTCCTCTATGTATGGTTTGTTTGTTTTCTTGGTAAGATTGGATAATCTATGCAAGATTTGAACATGCAAGTGACAACAATATTTCTGCATTTGTTAATAATTTTAATGCGCTTTATCACCAGTGAGATTTCCTCCGGCTTTTTTATATAATAAAGAGCATTGCTCTGGCTATTCAAACATAGACACATTCCTTCAGGGATCAGTATTCAAATCCCATTTTCTGAAACTGGAGACCCTCAGGAGGATACATTGATTTCAGTGGGGCCTCACATCCACTGTCTACATACACATGCTCTAGCCACATGGACCTGCCTGAGGCAGGACTACTGCCCATCTTTCTCTGCAAGGACTTTTAGGGACATAGGAAAGGATACCGTGTGTCACACTGTAATGTGATACTGCACTTATTTTGACACCACTCAGAGTATTACTGGATGTTGGCTTTTCCAATGTCCTTGGCCCGGAAGAACAGTTTGGAAACTCAAAAGAACAGAAAGAATATAGAAGGAAAATCAACCCCACCCTCACAATCTCTGGCAGAAGCATTAATGCACACTACTTCAGGTCAGCTTTGAGCATCTAATGCTTGTAACTACAGCTGAGAGAAGATACCATTTTACTCTGGAACTATGGTGAAAATGAAAATTACTTTTTTTCCTCCCTTGCTTTTCACCTTCATTGCCAAGCTGAAGGGGAAACCTAGACAGTATAAAAAGTGACTATAGAGGTCTGGAGGGCAGTAGTGAAAGGCACAGGGGCTCAGCTGGTTTTCTCCTTGATCCTGCTGGAAGGCCCTGAAGGGGCTTAAAAAGTCTGGTTAACATTTAAAGATCATCTCCACAAAACTCAAGAGAGGTTCATCCCAATGAATAGAAAGTTAGGCAAAAATTTCAAGAGGACTGACTGGAGGAACCAGTAGCTCCATACTGGAACATGAAGAGGAAGCATTGGTAACCTAGGAGGAATACAGAGACATTGTCCAAGCATCCAGAGATGAGGTTGGGAAAGCTATAGCCCAAATGGAATTGAATCTTGGAGGAACAACTCTGTGCATATGCTAGTGTGTTAGGGGCCACCCAGTTGGAAAGCAGCTCAGCAGAAAATAATCTGATGGCCCTGGTGGTCACAAAGTTGACCATGAGCCATCAATATGTCCTTGCTGCAAAGAAGTCTAGTTCTATCCTGGACATTAAACTGACAAGCTGGGATTGTCTAGCTTAGGGAAGTTTCAAGGGGGGAATCGTATTAATTTTTATAAATACCTGAAGGGAGGGTGCAAAAAGGATGGAGCAGGACTCTTCAGTGGTAGCCAGTGACAGAACCAGAGACAATGGGCAGAAACTGAAATGCAGGAGATTCCATCTGAACATCAGGAAAACCATTACTGTGCGGGTGACTGAGCACTGGCACAGCTTCCCCAAAGAGGTTGTGGAGTCTCCATCCTTGGAGATATTTGGAAGCCATCTGGGCAAGATCATGGGCAGCTTGGTCTAAGTGGCCTTTTTTAGACAGAACAAGATGACCTCCAGAAGTCCCTTCCAACTTCAAGCATTCTGTGATTCTGCAGTTCTGTAAATATGCAGGTCTTGGAAGTTTATCATGAGTGGAAAGAGTAAACACACAGCTATGGTCCAGATCTCCTTCCTTTATACTTTGTGGTACAAAATCTCTGGTGCTTTCTATGGAACGGCATAAGTTTTCCTCTATAAGCTGTGACATTGATAGGCTTACTACCAAAATTAGCTTCCGCCTAGGTTTTACCATATTCTACCTGGCATTTTCTGGATAAGTATGTGCCTGAGTCCTCTTTATAGTCAGAATGATGACTCTGAAAAGCTCCAGATCTATTCCACGTGCATTGCGCAGTCATTATGTTCACATTAAATCCATGGCACAGTTCGTCTGCATGTGCACAGAGGATGTCATCAGGTTTCCAAGATCTGGACTGTAGGTCAGTCAGAGGAAGAGGTCTGTCTCTGTGCCAGGAAATCCTGAAAAGATGTTACAAATTTACCTAACTTGCACTCAAATTTTTTTTTTTTTTTTTTTTATGTTGTAGTTACATCTAAAGGAGTGAAAACAAATAATACACCTAATAATTATCCGTAGCCCATGTGACTTCTGGGAAGTCTTAAAAACACTTTATATCAAGGATGCAATAGTTTCTGTCAGATACTACCACAGTGTACTTAATAAGAACTGGAGGAATCCATAAGCAACTAGAAGTAGTAAACAAACAGGCACAGAAATGCTATCTTGCTCCTTATATAATGATGTAGGGTGCAATTAAATTTTATTATCCTTTGGGAGGGATAATAGAAGTCAGTTGTGGCTTCAGAGTTAGTCATATCATCATCTAAACATATGGCAACAAGAAAAATCAGTGGTATCTACTGTAGCCCAAGTAACAACATTCTTCTCTCTCTCCTTTTGATAAACTATGGGCCCAATATTTAATTGAATTCCAATGCAATGTATTTTCAAATGTGAAATTCCCGTTTTCCTTTGTGGAGTTCTTGCAATACTAAACCCTAAAAAACATTCACCTGGAAGGGCTAAAGTGAATATTGTTCAAGTTTGTTTTGCAGTTTTCTAGACCATTTTTTCTTCTTTCTGACACAACATTCGTCAAATCTTTGAAAAAATACTCATCTTTACAGTCTGTAGTCAGCATAAGGTTATCACCTTTATCTGACTGTGTGCATCGTATATTCATATTCTTACATAATGTTTGTCAGGTACAACACTGGCCAGTGTAATAAAGGACATCCCCTTTCCTTCTTTTGTGCCAAGCTGATTTCTTAGGGCAGCAAGTAACCATTGTGGCTTAGAAAGTTGAGAAAGGAAGAATATATTCTACCTCTCTGTGTCTTATAAACATCCTTTCTCTTCCACGTTTCTGTGCATATGTAGATGAATATATACAATTGAGGTTCTTTTCCCATGCTTATATTTTCTCATGTTGAAATAACAGCAGATTTAAAAACTAGAATGCAATTAATTTAACTATTTTTTTAATATCCAGTTTGGTGTCTAACCAAGCTATTATTAAGTTCTGAGGAAAAAGCCTGCAAGACTTTGTCCATCAAGGAAATAATATATAAAAATGCAGCACAAGCTCAGGAATTGTGGGATAGAAGAACGGACAGTGGAATGGACTAAGAACTGGCTATGCATCAGAGCCAAAAGAGTGATGATCAATGGTGCAGAGTCCATCTGGAGACCTGTAACAAGTGGAGTCGCACAGGGATCTGTGCTAGGTCCAGTCCTGTTCAACACCTTTATCAATGACCTTGATGACAGGACAGAGTGCCTTCTCAGCAAGTTTTCTGATGACACAAAACTGGGAGGATTGACTGATTCACCTGAAAGCTGTGTGGCCGTTCAGCAGGATTTGGACAGACTGGAGAGCTGGGCAAAGAGGAATCTAATGAGGTTTAAGAAGAGCAAGTGCAGAGTCCTGAACCTGGGAAGGAACAACAAAATGGACCAGTACAGGTGATCTGCTAGGGAGTAGCTCCATGGAGAAGGACCTTGGAGTCCTGATAGATAGCAAGGTATCCATGGGAGAACAATGTGCCCTTGTGGCCAAGAAGGCTGATGGTCTCCTGGGGTACATTAAGAAGACTGTGGCCAGCAGATCAAGGGAGTTTCTCCTCTACTCTGCCTGAGTGAGACCTCACCTGGAGTACTGTGTCCAGTTCTGGGCTCCTTAGTTCAAGAGGGAAAGAGATCTACTTGAGAGAGTCCAATGAAAGCTATGAGGATGATTAAGGGGCTGGAACATCTCTCTTAGGAGGAAAGGCTGAGAGACCTGGGGCTTTCTAGTTTGGAGAAAAGAAGACTGAGAGGGGATCTAATTAATGTCTATAAACACATAAGGGCTGGGATTCAAGAAGGCAGGGACAACCTCTTTTCACTCATGCCTTGTGGTAGGATGAGGGGTAATGGATTCAAGCTTGAGTGCAGGAATTTCCACCTCAACATGAGGAAGAACTTCTTGACTGTAAGGGTTACAGAGCACTGAACAGACTCCCCAGAGAGGTTGTGGAGTCTGCTTCTCTGGAGCCTTTCAAGACCTGTCTGGATGCATTTCTGAGTGATCTGCTCTAGTTCTGTCCTGCTCTGGCAGGGGGGTTGGACTTGATGATATTGGGAGGTCCCTTCCAACCCCTACCATTCTGTGATTCTGTGATTTCCTGTGTTCATTGATACACTTTTCAATGCACACTTTCAAAGGGAAGATTTTGTCCACACAGCTCAAATGTATGATTCTGAAATTCGGTGCTGGTAAGTGGCTACTGATGTCAAAACCAATCTTTTCTGTTTTAAGCTGAATTGCATCTTTTTCTTTTAACGTGTTTTTTGCACAAATGGTGAGTAAGCTTGTCTCTGCAAGACCTGGCACATGTCTTATGTCTCTTCACTGACTGATTGACAGGAAGGATCCATGCCATCCCTGCTGCTGAATGGCTTTAGCAGTTGCTGGTGTTTTCTTTCCTGGCCAAAGAAATTCAAAACAGAGAGATTAGAATTTGCTGGACTGAAGTGTTTATGTTTACAAGAGGACATACCACCGTCTGATGAAAACCTACACAGTTGGAGGTAAATGACTGCAGGTGGGTAGTGTGTGATGTTAGGCTAGAAAAGTAAACCCGGGCAATGCTATTAACTTGGGACAGCTTCCCCCCACCCCCCTTTTATTTTTATCTTTATTTTTCTTTTTCCTCTTTATATTTTAGCTCTAGAGAGAATCATAAAGTCATAGAATTCTGTGTTTCTGTGAATGGCTTAGGTTGTAAGGAACCTCAGAGATCATTCAACTTCTTTGACATGGACAGGGACACCTCTCAACTGGACCAAATTACTCATGGCCTCATCCAGCCCGGTCTGGAACACCTCCAGGGAGGGTTCGCAATTCACAATTTCTCTGTGCAATCTATTCCAGAGTCTCATCACCCTCATACTGAAGAAATTCTTCCTGAGATCCAGTCTAAACCTATTCTCCTTCAGTTTAAAACCATTTCCCCTTGTCATATTGCTGGACACTCTTGTGAAAAATTCCTCTCCAGCTTTCCTGTAAGTTCCTTTCAGGTATTGGAAGGCAGTTATAAGGTCCCCCTGGAGTGTCCTTCTCTCCTGGCTGAATAATCCCAGCTCCCTCAGCCTATCCTCCTAGCCTCTGGATCACCTTTGTGGCCCTCCTCTGGACTCATTCCAGCAGACCTATGTCCCTCTTAAGGTGAGAACACCAGAACTGGACACAATGTTCGAGGTGGGGTCTCACGAGAGCAGCATAAAGAGGGAGAATTACCCCTCTTGACCTGCTGACCACGCTCCTCTTGATGCATCCCAGGACACAGTTGGCCTTCTGAGCTGCCTGAGCGCACTGCCGGCTCATGTTGATCTTCTCATCAATCAACACCCCCAAGTCCTTCTCTTCAGGGCTACTGTCAACCCACTCTATACCCGTATTGTATTGAATATTGCATTTTGAAAAGAGGCAGCACTTATTGGCAATTTTAACTGCTTTTTTTTTCAGGGTACTTCTGCCTTCCCAGCAAGTTCTTGAATGCATGGGGAAATCATTTCAGCATATATTGAAATCAAACAGTTATTTGTGCAAAGATTGACAATATTGAAACCATTTGAATGTCTTAATTTGAAAATAACCTGGAGGCATTTAATAGTCTTACTTTTCTTGTAAGCATTTGATTCATAGCTGTTAAAAAAGGTATCATCTCATATGAAATTTGGGGCATCTGCTTTGACATGTCAGAATGACAACTGGGTAAGATGCCAGGATGACATGGAATTAACATGAAAAAATCCATCCAGCTGCATGGAAATTGTTTAAGTGTCTCTCTTGTGTGCATAACAGTATCCATTGGAAGAGAAAAAAACTGTGCAGACCATGAAACAGATGTTATTTAATTCCCCTTCTTCTATGAATGCCCATAGGTGCAAAAAGCCCATGACTCTTCAGATTCTACAAGCGCTTGTATAGCAGCATTTTAAAAGGACAAAAAGCTCTGCAATGACCAGCTGGAGTTTCTATTGTTCTCCACTGAGAGCAAGTGGAAAATAGGGGCAGAGTTTATAGCTTTTCCTTTCTCCTTACAAGTGGATATGCTATTTTACAATACTCCCTTTGTAGGGTCAGTAATCTCTTCCATTTTTGTGCTCATAAAATAACAATTCTTTTCATTCCATAAATCAATCTTGAAGCATTTTCAGGTGCTATATCAAGATACATATAGTTTTTGTGCCTCAGAGGTTTATTTACTAAGCCTGAGGAAATAGGGCAAGCAGTAAGCTGGAAATGCCTGGTTTCCTTAAGAAGAATGGCTTCAGAGTTTTGAAGACTAATTTGAACACCTGAGACAACTTGAATTTGCTTCATGTCATTTGAGTAGATACCAAAAGCTGTACAGAAACCTGCCTTTGCAACGTAACCATTTTTTTTCAATGTGGAAGGGACCATTCATGATGTGTATGAATGCAGTTGTTCACTAATCATAGAATCATAGAATCATTATGGTTGGAAAGGACCTCCAGGGTCATCAAGTCCAACCTTTGTCCTAGCATTTCTCTAACCATTACACCATATCCTCAAGAACCACATCTATTCGGTCTTTAAACACCTCCAATGAGTTGCAAGACCAGAATGGATAATATGCCAATTAGTGCCTGATGACAAATTAAGGACATTTTGGAATAGCATGAGAAGTAAGAACCTTATGGCAATTGTGTTGGGACAAAAGTTTCTTTGGTCACTACAGGTAAACTTTGCTTTAACCAAGCAATTCTGCCACAGGCCTACTGTCTCTGTGGTCACTACTGTTGGTGTAAAGTCAGAATATATCTAGTTTGTAGAGAGCCTTTGGTTTTTTGCCTAATGAAGATCTTTGGTATATTAGACACAAAGTTAAGTAATTCTTTTTCCTTTGCTTTGTGATTTTGATGAAACTGTTTGTATGGGAATAGATACACAATAGCACATATGGCACATGCATACGACCAGAAAATGGACTTGCAGTTGTGCTCTTAGGGCCTTCTTTTCAAAATACTCAAATCAATCATGTGACAACTTAAAGACAAGTCAGGACTCCCTTTGAAGCAAAAAAACCATAAATCTAAAATCTTTCAAGTCATCAACAACATGGAGGTACCTGGCAGACTATGATATAGAATCACAGAATGGTAGGGTTGGAAGAGACCTCTGGAGATGATCCAGTCCAACCCCCTGCCAGAGCAGGGTCACCCAGGGCAGCCCACACAGGAACAGAGCCAGGGGGGTTTGAAAGTCTCCAGAGAAGGAGACTCCACAGCCTCTCTGGGCAGCCTGGTCCAGGCTCTGTCACTCTCAAAGTGAAGAAGTTTTTCCTCTTGTTGAGGTGGAACTTCTTGTGTTTCACCTTGCTACCATTACCTCTTGTCCTATCACAGGACACCACTGAAAAGAGCCTGGCCTCTTCTACTTGACAGCCACCCTGTAGATATTTATAGACATTCATAAGATCCCCTCTCAGGCTTCTCCAGACTAAACAGTCCCAGGGTTCTCCATCTTTCCTCATCAGAGAGACATTCCCATCCCTTCATTATCTTTGTAGCCTCCATTGGACTCTCTCTAGTATTTTGCTGTCCCTCTTGAACTTGGGAACCCAGAACTGAACACGATACTCCAGATGTGTCTCATCAGGATGGAGTAGAGGGGGAGGAGAAACTCTTTCGACCTGCTGGCCACACTCTTCTTTATGCATTCCAGGATACCATTGGCCTTCCTGGACCCAAGGCCACATTGCAGTCCCATGGAGAACTTATTGTCCACCAGGATGCCACGTCCCTCTCCACGGGGCTGCTTTAAAATGGGTCTACCCCTCACCTGTACCAGTACATGGTGTTGTTCCTCCCCAGGTGTAGGACTCTACCCTTGTCCTTGTTGAACTTTAGCAGGTTCCCCTTTGCCCAGCTCCCCAGTCTGTCCAGATCTCACTGGATGGCAGCACAGCCTTCCAGTATATTGGGCATTCCTGATGGTGTAGTACCATCAGCAAACTTACTGAGGGTACACTCCGTGCCTTCATCCATGACCTCTGAGCTTTGTTGTTCAGCCAGTTCTCAACCCATCTCACTGTCTGCTCTTCTAATCCACACTTCCTGAGCTTTCCCACGAGGATGTTATAGGAGGTGGTATCAAAAGCCTTGCTGAAGTCAAGGTAGACAACATCTGCTGCTCTCCCTGCATCTACCCATTCCATCACACAATCGTAGAAGGCTATCAGATTAGTCAGACATGACTTCCCTTTAGTGAATCCATGTTGGCTACATGTTGAATCCATATTCACATGCTTAAGAGTATTAAACGTGTGAAGAGATTCATCCCCAAACACCTTATGAAGCACAGAAGAGGTTTCATCTAAATTTTATACGTAGTATACAGATAGGAGCCATTGGACAGGTGATCCTAAACTGACCAGTGAGGGATATGATGCCATGTATGTCATATTCAGCTGAGAAATCATGAGGGTCAAGTTCTCTTCTTCAATGGCTGGTATCCACAGAGGACTCTATTCATTCTGCCTTTGATCCTGACCTATGTGCTACTCAATGCAGTTCCAGAATCCAGCTTCTAAATCCAGTTCCCATCTGCTGCTGAATCCAGTCTGTGTCTTCCCCAGTGTCTGCTCATACTGACAGTGGAGACAGTGACGTAACTGCCATCAGGGGGGTTGGGTTCGATGTTGGTTTTGTATCTATTTGTATATATTCCATTTTATTATTTTTTAGCTCATTAAATCTCTTTAGTTTTCTTTTCCAATCTACAAGTCTCTCCCTTATTCCTCTTGTCTTCCCCTTTTTGGAAGGGAGAGGGGTTAATAGAGATTGTCTGTCATTTGTCTAGTGGCTGGCCCAGCCCCAACCCTTGACAGTCATGCAGAGATTTCCAACCCAAAATGACACAGTAGAAATAAGAAGGTATTTCTACCACTGCAAGGGAGGAAATACAATTTTGCTACAAGGAAGCAGAAGTGTACGAGCTACTCCACACATGGACAGTTTGTATTCACTTCTGAGCATAAAGACACACACTATAAAGATGTAAGTAGAGATGCATACCTGAAAGAGGTGTCTAAACTCAACATGACTGGTCTACAGCACAACCAAAAAACAGAGAATGATGCAAGAACAACCACAATGAAACTGTTAAGATGTACAAAATGGAGTAAAAGTGGTTTAATATTTGAATGTCTAAAAATAAAGGCACATAAAATGTGTTACTGATAATTTATTCAAAATATATTCTATCACTACTGAAACTACTGGAGACAGTGCTTGAGAAAGTAAAAATTATACTGACATGAAAAATGGTTGATTTATTGATTATTGACTTCTTATTATACCACATTCTTAACAGTTGATGTTTAAGGTTGTCTATGTTGTAGTGAGGGGGAAAAAATAAAAAAAGCAAAACTGAGAACATTAAATAACACTATAAGAAAGAATATATGTAAAGCAAAACTGAGAACATTAAATAACACTATAAGAAAGAATATATGTAATTTAAATTAGAAACAGGTATTTTCTTCAGGAAAACCTTATTAAGGAGAGTTTCCCAAGTTTTGTCAGGTGTTAGCCACTCCTAGCTCTCAAATGTTTTCTTTGCATTATCATCAAGCTTTTAACTAATAACACAATAATTGTCACCTCACCTCACATAGTTCTGGATCTCAGCTGTGGATCTAAGCATGTAGATTACTTAGCATTTCATTTCTCCAGTTCTTTCTGGTGGAGTACCCTACTGGTCATTTGTAGACACCTTCATTTTCACTTTACAGGAAATCACATTATCTATATATGAGTAATTCTGAAAATTTTGGATTACAACTAGTACTATGGGAAGATGTCTGTCCAATTACATTAGGGCCAAGACTTTACTAAAACCAGATGCAAAATGTGGCAACTATGCAAAAGACTAAATATCCAGATAGTATTTAGAATTGAGTCAAACTTGATGTTATTTCCTCAATTATTTTACAGAAATAAAAGTAAGTTAACAAGGTGAAAATCATGTTGAAAGGGAAACTTCAGGATCTCAATGAGCAAAACTGATTCTTGAAGAAAAAAGTGTGTGCACTGGAAAATTTGCCAGTGCAAAATACTACATTAAACTGGAGGAGGATTTACACTTGCAACCAAAAGTGGAGGGAGTGTATAGCCAACATTTCAACATCCCAAATAAAGTTTCCCTCTAAATAGTTGAAGCTATCAGAAATGAAAAGGCAAGCGAAAAGAAAATCCCTGATCAGTAACATTGGGAAGCTGATATTAAAACAGCCCTCTAGAATTTGCTGAAAAGACTCATGGATGCTAGAACATCTAAGAAAATTATCTTAGTAGAGTCCTTTGCACTGTTACTTGGCTATAAAGGTCCTTGAGGATCCTACTTTACTGTGTGACTTAGACGAAAGTGAACATCCGTACTCCTCTCTCTGTGTTAGGATCATATTTAGAGGAATTTTCAGTGTCAAGCTAAAAAGGAAAGAATTGTTTTCTGTTCTTGAGCAATGACTACAATACAAATGAAAGGGTAAATACTGTAAACTAAGAGCTATGACAGTTGCTGAAGTATAAGAGATCAAATGAAAGAAGTAATATCAAATGTAATTCAGTAAGAAAAAACAAAATGCATCCTGTGAATGTAAACAGATATGATCGATCAATCATTTATGGTGCCACTTGGTCTTCCTGAGGTTGTGGTTCTAGCAAGGTCAACAACTAGATCCAAGGGCCCTGATTAGGAATCCTAAGTATCCCTTTTCATTGCAGTACATCCAGTATGGATTGTAAAACACCTTGTTCTAACCATATGTTTGATTTAGAAATGAGTAGGTCTATATGGAAGGTGGTCCCCACCACTTTGTTCTTTGATTCTCTATTGGGCACTGAGATAAGCAAAATGCATTTAGATATTACCCACTCAGCATCTTCCTGTTGGAAATCCTGTTTACACTATTTAATTTCATAACCTTTTTGTAATACCCCCTGCACACCTCAAAGTTTCTGCTTTGGATGAAAAGATAAAGATAATATACACTTCCTTACTCAAGCAAAACTTCCACAGGTAGATTTCAGCTGGAGTTTTATTAAAGGAAGATGAAGGTATATCAGATGAATATAATTTGAAGAATTGAAAAGAGCACTGTGCTATATGTCAGCTTTGAATAACTTACCAGTGTCTTTAAACTTGTCTAAGTGTAAACAAGAATGGAATATTCATAATAAGCATTTTTAGAAGTAACTTCCCATTTCTTTTTTATGTAGTATATTTTTATTTAGTGTATACAACAACATTAATAAAACTAAGCTTAGAGACTGTATTTTGAGTATGGAATTGAAAACAGATTTGATAATAAACCTGAATGCACTGAATCAGTGCACTAAATGTGTAAGCTGAATGCACTCTCTTAGTAAAATATGTTTTCTAGAATATGGCTAAATAAAAATATCCAAACATTAAATGAAGTATTAAGGTTTAGAAAATGAAAAATTCTCAGTCCTTTTTCAGCTTTAGTCCAAACTTCTCATTAAGAATTAGCTTAATTTGAGAAACTTTAGGCTGTAATTGTCACAAAAAGTCTTCCTTCAATAAGAAAGCAAAGGTATTTAAAACAAAATTAATTGCCAGAAAAGGAGGATATGATTTTCAAATACTGATTTTTTTTTTTCATGACAGAAGAAAAAAAAACAAAAGCAGCCCACCCTCCCCAAAATACACAACCAAAAAAAAAAAACCCAAAAAACCAAACCCAAAACCAACCCAAGAAAACCCAACAAAACCCAAACCCAGAGCAAAAAAAACCCACACAGAACAAACCACCAAAACCCACTTCCAACTCTGCTAGTCAGTTTTGTATCAAAAGGAGGCAAGCAATCAGGCCGAGGAGTTACTCATGTACTTCTGGTTGTGGAAGTGATGTTGGAGACGTTGTCCCAGCGCCATGGACAGTTCCACGGAGGGAGGGGCCCTGGGCGGTGCAGTCCCGGCCCGCAGAGCAGGGGACCGATCCCTGCGGGGACGCAGCTCTTATCTTGGTCCTTCTAGTTATACACACGTGTCCACACAAAAACCGACTCATCTTTATCTCATTACTATGTAATGTAAATTTTCTGTTCACTACTTAACCAAAAATGACTTCTGGATGGTACTCACTTTTCTCAGATTGTGGTTTATTTTTCAATTATTCATTATCTATTCTCCCTCCACTTTAAAAGAGCCAATACCACAAACAACTTTCTGATATTTCAGTGTGTCTGATGTCATTCAGTTCTTCTCCCTGTTGCTACACTGTGTTCTGTTTGCTGTTAAACACTAGACTGTCTTTCCTGTCCTGATAATCCTCCTGACTACTGTGCTGCCCACCTATCCATCAGCAGGCTGAAAGCTCTTCACACACAATGCTCACAGAAAATCATACACCATTCGTCCTTCTTTGTTTGCCATAAATATAGATGATTTTCCCAACACACGTTTGTCCCCCCCCTTGAAATATCCTATAAAAGAGTATTTGAATTTTATAGCTTAAAATACTGCTATTACAGTTGCCACACATTCTCTGCCACACCAAGGGAGATAATAGGCATCAAGTTACCTTTCTTATTGGAAGTGGTGAAAAAAGCTCGAATAAATTTCAAAGCACAATGTTCAAGAAATGAGGAAAAAAACATGTTGTATGTGGAAGGTCGTTTCTAGATGGTTTCATCTGTCCTGAAGAAGACATTTTAAAAATCTGAACCTAGAAAAAACCTGGTTAGTGAACTTCATCTCAAGGTCTACTGCATAGTCTGATTGTGCCTTGAGGGTAGAATAACAGGTAGAGGGGCAAGTGAGAGAGAAAAATGATGCAAAGGGAATTAAGGGTATATTTTGCTTCACTGAATTGTTAGCACAGCTTGCTGAAACTCTGTAGAGGTTATCACCTGTTAACAGACATCCCGCTCTGATGAGGAAAGGCTGAGAGCCCTGGGGCTGTTTAGTCTGGAGGGGACCTTATGAATGGTTACAAATCTCTACAGGATGGGTGTCAAGTAGAAGGGGGCCAGGGTCTTTTCAGTGGTGCCCTGTGATAGGACATGAGGTAATGGTAGCAAGGTGAAACACAGGAAATTCCACCTCAACATGAGGAGAAACTTCTTCACTGTGAGAGTGCCAGAGCCTGGCCCAGGCTGCCCAGAGAGGCTGTGGAGTCTCCTTCTCTGGAGACTTTCAAACCCCCCTGGCTCTGTTCCTGTGTGGGCTGCCCTGGGTGCTCCTGCTCTGGCAGGGGGTTGGACTTGGATGATCCCCAGAGGTCCCTTCCAGCCCCTACCATTCTGTGATTCTTCAGGAAGGGTTGGACAGAGAGTAAAACTCTATATCCCTATTTTAGGGCATGTGTCCCTCTATCCTATATAGTCTGATGTATTCATAAGAAGTGGGATCTCTTCTGCCATCTCATGATAGAGCCTCATTCTTGCTGCAGTTCAGCTTCTGAATTCTTTCACACTAATGAAGACGGGAGCTTAAGAAAACATGGTGAGTGTGTTGCCCTGATAATAGTAGCAAACTGGAGTATGGCAAACTATAATAAGGGCCATATTTCAGATCATATTGAAAAAGTCTTGGAAGGTAAAAACAGTGAACAGAAAAAGCTTTCTTTTCTTAGATACATACACTTTAATTTTGGAAATAAACTGTTTTACATAGCACATATGTGGCAGACTTACTTATTTTCTGTATAGGAAAGGTTTGCCTTGCAACTGAATTTTTTTTGTCTTTAATTTTTTTATTCCCAGGAACTGAATTCAATTTGATTTACTCTATGACCACATCAGCTCGACACTATTTTTAGGCTATAAATAACTGTTATTTCATAGTGACATTTAACAAAACCACCATGGATGTTAGAATGAATGTTCACAAAGCCAGTAAATATAAAATAATAAAATTTAGGCCTTGAATGTAATGACTAATTATTCTTGACAAAAATCCATATGATTTTTTACCTTCTTCAACTGTCTACGGGGTTTTCCATCACAATCACATCGTACACTGCAATTGGTTTATGGATTTTTTTTTAACCAACTTTCAAGTGAGAAGTGTCATAACTGCAAACATATCATCAATGCTATGCTGTGGCTGGAGAGAGGGCTGGCCCTTTCCTATCTGAAGCACAGGAATAACTTCATCATTTTAGAGAGGGAGAGGAGAGGTTAGGAAAAGTTTGTGTTTATCCATATCAGACTTAACTGGTGCTGAGAAACTGAGGTCAGGTCAGAAGAAGCTGTTACAGAAAATGGGAACATTACTCCAGATTAACATTGTTTTACACTTTCACTAATACTTCACTGGGAAAGCTAAGCTCAGCCACCCTACATGCCAGATGGGTTGTTCAAAGAATGTTCTGAAGCATAAGAGAGACTTAAAATGGTGGGATCTGACATTCAATTTGTAAGGAGAGGGAAATAAATAGGACTGAAGCCTCTTAGGGACCCACAATTTTTTTTATTTGGTCTGGGAAACATGCAGGATGATGAAAATAGCCATGTTTTTTAGATCAGTGATCTGTTTCTTCCAAGTGCATATGTATGTAGAGGTTGGGATATAAGCACTCCTCTGTAAATCCTGGTCAAACTGCTTAAGAGCAGGCATCTCTGAACACTGTCTGAAATCAGCAAAGCCATTCACGTTCAGGACTAACTATACAGCTAGTGAAGGCAGCAGTGCATGCTGGGCCGCTTGAAGAGAGATGGAGAACACAGATCCAGGGAAGGTCACTTTGCAGACAGCTCTCCTAAACTTCTATAGCCCTTCACACGTGTATTCACAAACAGAACTGTCAGAAGGGTCAACCTAGAGAAACGGGTGTTTCTACTTCCACACCACCGTCTGCTGGATCCTCAATTAAATACTGATGTCTAGTTATCTTCACAAGCTATATTCAGTGTCAACAGTGGTGTTCAGAAGTCTCAGTGGGATACACCTAATTGATAGTATGCATACACTGTGGGGAGTACAGCAGTTCATGCACTCTGCCAGTTGCAGTGTCTTACAAAAATAACCGTGACTTTCCTAAATCCCAATCATAACAAAAAACCTGGCTAAGTTAGCAGCAATGAATGTGACAAAACCAGCAAATAGATTTTATAAAAAAAAGAAAATAATTATTATATATCAGTGTCAGCTGTCAGAATTCCCTGTGGTTTGGTATTCTCCTTTGTGATAGAATTTTTTATCTGAAAACGCTGAGGTGATACGTGGGTTCACAGCATGGCTGTGGGGAATCACTGGCCTGTTCTGCAATGCCAAGTATAACTATACTTGTAACCAGAGCCTGGGTAATGGTGGATGGACTTGCTCTTCTATTTTTATGCCTGCTTTCCCCATTCTTTCTCCCCATTTCCTTTGTGTTACAAAAAAAAACCCAAAAAAAAAACCAAACTTGCAAAATTACATCTGCTAATGACATTTTAAGCAAAGATGAAATGCAGAATATAAGTCCTAAAATAAGCACTATTAAAAAGACAAAACCAAGACTCAAACTCTCTGCTACATTAAAATCAAGCATTAATAGCAGAAGCTCTTTTCAGTGATATTGAGGTATTCTCATTAATGTTTTACCAATCATGTTTTCATAAGCCTGACCTATTACAAACACTAAAATGAAAACGATCCTTTTCTACCTATTTAAGTGGATACCATATCAGTGGAAGTTTAGCCTTTAGGCTTTTTTCCCTTTCTTGATGTTCACTAAAAGTAATTCTGGTTTGTTCTATGCTTATAATTGCTCATGCTTTTCTAGAACTGAATTTGAACTTTCTGGAAAGCCCTATTTTAAATTAAGTGTCTATAGTAAAGTGGGCAAAGAAAATGAGGAAGGAAAAATAATCTGTACATAAAAAGAAAAAAACCCCAAAACTCACATGTTCCCTTAATTATGAGCCTGCCTTGCTGAGACCTGAGTTAAAATCATCAAATTTGGTGTCGTAGAATCATAGAATCATAAAGGTTGGAAACAATCTTCTAGATCATCAAGTCCAACCGTCTACGAAACACTATCAGGACCACTAAACCATGTCTCAAAGGGTCACATCTAGATGTTTTTTAAACACCTCCAGTAAGGAGGTAAGGTTGTACTGGTGCTCTGAGCAAGCATAGTGAAGAGCAGAGTTTAACAGACTTCTCAGGGAACACCATTACTGTGCAGTGGGTAGTTACAGGGTTTGTTGATGATAAAGCGTGTGTGCAAGTAATGCAACTGGGAATAAAAATGTTCCCTTTCATGGCTGTGGCATTTCATGGTTCCTGTTTGGATTATCTGTCTCTGTTTTGTCTGTGAAATTGTTGAGACTAATAAATAAAGAGCACCATATTTTTTTGGTCTCAGAACCAGGATATTGGATTGTTTGTAGATACCTTGTATGCAGTTATAAATAGAAACTATCAAGAACTAAGCACTCACTTCATAGATAAAATAAGCAGATTCTGTCCAAACACTCACTGTCTGCCAGGTCAGGAGAATTCTCCCTTTCAACAAATTTGATCAGATCCAACAAACTGTGAACAACCTTTGGGTAAATTTTGCAGTTGATAAATAGAAATATGCATGTGTGGCACTGAGTGAGGCGAAGGTATTTCTAGTAGCCTACATTGTAGTAAGTCACTGACGTGATGATTTTAGAGAAAGATGCTGTTTTTCTCTTGCACATTTGTCCTCTCTTCAAAATTCATAAGAAAGCAGCAACAGAAGAGAAGTGAGGAAATAATCAATATATCAGCTAGGATATCTGGACCTCAAAATTGCTGCCCTTATATTGAGGAGGTGATAAAGGTAAATCTTATTGTTGGTATTCAATTTTATTTTTTTTAGCACAGTCAAGATTGCTATGCATGGTCTGCATTTCCTGCAGCAGATTCAGTAAGAGTGGGAATGTCTGGTAGCATTTTAAATGACAGTAACAGATACCAATTAGGCTAAGACAGACACGGACACAAGATACTGAGTCAGTCATCTTCTTAATACAGTCTCTGGAGTTCAGTTTCCATATCTGTGTTACCCAAATATTGCACTACACCTTCTGGGAAGTTTATATTAGGAAAGCTTTCACATGGTTTTGGTAAAGCTAAATAGGTTTGATTCTTCTTCATGGAAATGAAAAAACGGCATGCTAAAAGTAATTTTTTGTTTGTATTTGAGGTCAAAACAGGAGCCTCACTGCAACTATTCCATGATGCCTACTTTTTGGCTCCAAGAAGACAAAATACTGACTGCAAACCAGAACTGCAGTGCCAGACTGTGCTGCATTAAGAGCTCCTCACTGGAAGGTTCCTTCCACACTGGAGGACCCATTGTTTTAGGTTTCCTAGAGAAACAGGACATTGGCAGATTGTCTTCATACTCTGGCAGTCCTTAGGTCCTAAAACAGCTCACTGGGGACTGCTATGGACAGTCAGGCACAAGTCAGAATGGCCCTACAGTCAAGTCCTAATTTTCCACAATGCATAATGTTGGGGTGTATAATGGCATTATGAAGTCACAGTGGTTCTCATTACCCTCAAACTCTGTGGCCATATGGTACGGTGCTTTGGATTTGTAACTAAAATGGTGTTTTGGCTATTGGCAAGCAGTTCTTGAATAGCATTGAAGTTTTGGGGGGTTGGATTGTTGGTTTGTTTGTTTGTTTGTTTATTTTGTGGTTTAGGGGCTTTTTTCCTTCTTTTCTTTCTTTCTTTTCTCTTTTCTTTTCTTTTCTTTTCTTTTCTTTTCTTTTCTTTTCTTTTCTTTTCTTTTCTTTTCTTTTCTTTTCTTTTCTTTTCCTTTCCTTCTTTCCTTTTCTTTTTCTTTTTTATGTATTTCTTTTTCCCATGCTGCCTCCCCCAGGGAGTAGGATGGGCGTGGTCAAGAAGCTGGACCAAAGGAATATGTCAGACCATATAGTGTCATGTTCAACAATAAAATCTGGGGGAGAGGAGGAGAAGGAGAAAATACTTGGAGTTATGACTTGATGAAGCCCTGATTTCCAGGAAGGGCTAAACATCTGCCTGATCTTTGTATATGAAGATTTCAAGTGAGACTTGGGGCACAGTCCTGTTGTTTTTGAACAATCCATAAGGTCTGACTGGAAATTAAATTAGTCAGAACTTCTGCCTTTAATACCTACAGTGACTGTTTTATGTCACCTAAATCGTGTAACTAAACCAGAAGCATTTTTAAACAAAGGGTTTTGTCAAGTTCATTGGCTTACACTTAGTCCTTTGGAAGAGTTTTCACTGAATGGGCTGAATTGTACCTTATTAGCTCATGCTTGATTTAGGGGAATGTCAGGGAAGTGTTACCACATGAAGAGTTTGTCTCTGAGGGCAACCTGGGGATGAACATGAGCTGTGGAACCACATGAAAAGTGAAGAAGGCTTTCTGTAGGCTGGTGAGCATTAGGAGGGTTTTCCAGAAGCCCTGAATAGTGCTGTTTATGCCACTGCTGTGTCAACTTTTTGTGCTACCAACTAGGCATCGCTTTCTGCTGCTCAGACATGCCTTTAGTGGAAAGAGGAGCATGGCTGTAAACTTGTTTCTATCCTTCCCTTTTTGGGTGATCAGCAAGCTAAGAGTTGAGAACTCAAAGTCAAAGATTTCTAATGGAGCAGTAAATAGAGCTCTTTAAACACCTTTGGAAATCCCATCATTAGCCTGTATAGGCACTTTAAACTAACATTGTATACAATCTGTAACTTTGAATACAAAGGAGATTTAGGTGAAGCTGTTGCCATTAAAACACAGATTCTTGGGGTTTTTTTCAGTAAAAACATCAAATACAAAAGTAAATTTATTCATATTTTGCCACAAAGCAAGTGCATTCCAAATGCTCTTGTTCCAGTCCTATCTCAACTAAGTTCTGTAGTGCATATGGTGCTCCACCAGAATGTCTCACAGCCCTGCACAATGTTTTATCTTTGCAAAGAGATTATATTGTAATCGCAAAATATACTTATAGACCATCCTGGCAAAACAAACCTAGCCCCGGTGGTATGTAACATTGCCCAGCATTAGGGGACTCTGATAAAGGAATATACATACTGCATATTTTCTTGCTGACCGCATCATAATGTTTACCAAGTACATCTGGCTTCTCTCAAAGCTTGGAAAACAGCAGCCTAACAGGTTGTCTGTGCTTGCAACAGGGACCGTGAAAACCAACTTTGAGGAAAGTTAAGAGAATGACAGAAGGCAGTTTCCATGTTTTCAGCATGAGGCCACTACCTTGTAATCACCCCAGTGATCCAATTCGTTTTTCTAATGTTTGCAAGGGTACAAGGGTAAGTGAAGACCCTCGATGTGCCACCATTGGCTTGACTTGAGCAACAGTGGCACTTGCCCACCTGCCTACCTTCTCTTCCAGCATTTCTCTACATCTGAAAGACTAGCAGAGAAAAATGGCTCGGATTAACAGAAATTGGCTAGCAAAACCCTACATTTCATCAGTCTCAGTGACTGCTTTTCAAATTTGAAACAAACTGCCTCTTTCTGGGTAAAGTTTAAAGAAAGCAGGCAAGTAGTTATAAGCTGAAGAGGAAAATCAGTGGGTAATATTTCAGTGAGGAGCTCTCCAGAGCTCTGCCCTTCACTGACACCTGTAATTATCAAGGTGCATTTTGCTATTGGAATGTCAGGTGTCATTGGCAGAACCTGAACCATGAATAGACTGAAGAGCTCTCCATACATTTCGATTCCTTCCACCTGATCTACTCTGCTGTGTTATTATTTCATGGATTCTTTTCTTCTTCAATACACATGGAGCAAGTTAAACCCTGCATAGCTGTGTTAAAGTGTAACATTTAATGCTTGATCTGAAGTAGTATGAGAGAGGTATTTGAAGAGCATTAACATTTTTCAGAGGATGCTTGTTTAATATACATTAACCTTGTTAAAACAAAAGCATATAGGACATTCAGAGAGGACATTCACGTTGAATGATACAAGGGGAGCTTCATTTAGCTATTTTCTGATGAGGAGAAACTGCAATGGAATGGACCTTGTAATTAAAGTAACTCAAAATGTTGGAGGAAATTATTATAATCTAATGTAATCCAGAATGATCTCCATCCTCTTCAAAGCCATCTAGTCAGAAATGTAGCATATAACTGGTCCAGCAGGGTACAGGGTGGGGGGGGCAGCTAGCCCAAGTGTTGTACCATGCTAAGACATACATCAGCACATGTTTAATGACCTAGCATCTACAAGAGGCTCTGACAGCATCCTAGCTCAAGTGGAATTAGTCTAAACACCTCTAATTCTTCAGTGCAAATATTGGTTGTGGGGAGCTTACACATTTGTAGAACTTGCAGTAGTGCGAAGTGTTGCCTATGGTCTGTCCAGTATAGAATCACACAGTCACCGAATCATAGAATGGTAGGGTTGGAAGGGACCTCTGGAGACCATTGAGTCCAACCCCCCTGCCAAAGCAAGATCACTCAGGGCAGGCCACGCTCCATGACCTCTCTGGGTAGCCTTCTTCCAGGCTCTGTCACCCTCACAGGAAAGAAGTTTTTCCTCATGTTGAGGTGGAGCTTCCTGTACTCCAATTTGTGACCGTTGCTCCTCATCCTATCACAGGGCACCCCTGAAAAGAGACTGGCCCCTTCTACTTGACACTCACTCTGCAGATCTTTGTAACCATTCATAAGATCCCCTTTTGGGCTTCTCTTCTCCAGGCTAAACAGCCTCAGGGCTCTCAGCCTTTGCTCATCAGAGAGATGTTCCAGTCCCTTCATCATCCTCGTAGCCTCTGCTGGACTCTCTCCAGTATTTCCCTGTCCCTCTTCAACTGGGGAACCCAGAACTGGACACAATACTCCAGATGTGGTCTCACCAGGGCAGGTAGAGGGGGAGGAGAACCTTGCTTGTCCTGATGGACACGGTCTTCTTTATGCCTCCTAGGAGATCATTTGCCTTCTTGGCCCCAAGGGCCCATCACTGTCCCAGGGATAACTTACTGTCCACCCGGACTCCAAGGTCCTTCTCCATAGAGTTGCTTTCCAGTGGGTCAACCTCTAAACTGTACTGGTGCATGAATGCATGTATACTTTAGTCCAGAAACATGGGAGAAAACCATTCTCCCAAACACATACAATTTGATGGTATCAAGCTCTTACATGAACATAAATTTTGTCTGAGGCTTGCCAGTAGACCAACAATGCCCTCAGACTCCTATTTCTCTATCCTTCATATACTCCTATTTTGCTGTACCTTTGGTGTCTTCTTAGTGTGTTGTATTCTTAGTTGTGAAATGGCCAATATGTCTTTGTAGTCTCACTTCTGTGTCTTCTGGCATTGTGATACACCAGCTTTCTCTCTAGTGCATTGTAGAGGAAATTACACCAGGAGCTAAAAATTCCCTAACAGACTTCTCTGAAAGCCCTTTTCTAGTTCTGAAAAAGAGTAGAAATGTATTTGGGTGTTTTTAAATGCTGTATTAAACCATGCAAGCTGAAGAATTCCAGGCGACCCAGAGGGCACTGCTTCATCATGAAGCAGGTCTTTCTAACTCTTGCACAGTCCAGAAGAAAGCCTGAAACTCGGAGACAGTTGTCATCTTCTGCTTGCCCTTTAAATAATCCCTTCTCAGGGGTTATTTATTTATCTCTCTGACCTCTAGATCAGACTGGCAAATGACAAGACCACATAACAATAACAAAAAAAACCCCAAAACTTAGTTCTGTGGCTTTAAGATCAAACACTTCAACCTCAATTCCTCTTCCCTCCCCTGGATCTGTCAGGTGCAGGAAGTCCTCTTCTACATAGCATCTCCCTGTCTGAGCAAGTAGCAGGTCACAGGAGGTGGTGACCATTATTTTGGACTGTGAGGATGCCTATATGTACATCCCATTTCTGGCCTTACCTTGTTTCCTCATGCCAGCATGAGTGACAGTTCATAGCACACGTGAGACACGTTCTCAGAGAGCCACAGTGAAGCAATACTGGACCAGTTGCTTCTCAGTGAGTTTCCAGCTTGCAGCTGCCCTCTGTGTCCATGTAAAAGGCTCCTGGTTTCCAAGTAACCACCCTCTTCTATTTTACCTATTTTCCCAAGTGACAGATACAATTTTCTGCTCTGGTATGATATCCAATCTCAATATGCCATCATTTCATGTTTTTCAAAGCATTAATGGGGAAGACCAATGAAATAATTCATTTGTATAATAAATGAAACATTTATTAATGAAAAACTTACAGGGCATACACAATAACCTGTTTCTAAAATGAAATAACTCTGTTCGTTTAAATTCCCTTTCCTAGCCAAGGCATAACAGGGGTTAGTGCACAGTATAGACTAATTGCCTACATAATTTCATTTTATGAAACAAAGCGCTTTAAAAAAATTATAGGGTTATATAAAAGCATGTGAAACCACTAAGTCAGCTTTGTTTTTCAGCCTCGTTCAATAGTGGCAGTGGTTTAGATGTGGTGTGAACTGCAAAGAATTTCTTGGGGAAAAAATGTGTCATAACTTTCTGTTAGGGTACCTGACTGTGTGCTGATGATATATTCCTTTATCCTAGTATAATGTTTGGTTTACGGTTTTTTGCCCCTCTTTCTCTGCAAGAAAAATTGTTTTGTCCTCCTAACCTCACTCAGTAAGTGAAGTCTCTCCCTTTCCCTGGCTTGGTGTCTTTCATCCTTGAACCCGTGTTGAGCCAATCATTTTTCTGGCAGCAGAGAGATGAAGAGAGCTCCTTTGGTGCTTCTCTCGGGTCACAAGCCAGAACAGCCGAGGGAGCGCTGTGTGTATTGCTTCACTGGGATCCTCTCTCAAATCCTTGATGTCAGTAGCACTAGGCTACAAGGCCAGCCCATAAAAGAAGTTTTACTACTAGCTGAGCAGTAATGCCTTTTTTTTTTTTTTTCCTTCCTGTTTTGCTGTCCCTCAAAATAAACAACAGGAGGGGAAAAAGTAGACAGCAGGAGGCAAAAAATACACTGAGAGCTGCTGTCACTGGGCTGTAACCCTACCTGGATTACTCTGCGTCAAAAATACGTATCAGCCACTAATGTTGAGTGGTGGCAGGTTTAATATCATGAGACTGTGATGACTTCAGACCTCCTATAAAATGCACAGAACAGAAGTCATGGTGGATATATAACCTTTTCACTGTTAAGGAGAGCGTTTCCTCAGCAGGCAACACACCTGGGTGCAAAACAGATCACAAAGGTCCTAGATTTAGCTTCCAGATCTTAGCTCTTACAATACTCCTCTCCAGATAGTACAGAAATAGATTTATTACGTATATTTGCCCAACATGTTAGGGTGCTCTCCCTTAATTAAAAGCACAGCCAACCCCTGATAGCATCATATTGCTGGGACAAAACAAAATGATATTATCCACTCCGGCTCTTATCCCGGCTGCCGGGTACATAAAGTGGATTAAGAGGGGGAAGGGCAATTTTGAAAAATTGTGGTACAATAGCAAGCCTGTGATCTCACCTGATTGAATCTTATCAGCTCTTAACATCACTGGTGCTCTTCCTTTCTTTTTTCTTTCTTTCTCTCTCTCTCTTTATTTTTTATTTTAACATATACTATATCAATAAGAAAAAAAAATCTTACCACAGCACTTACTGTAATTGTTTAACCCAACACAACATGCAGATTCAAAAGTCAGGACCTGAGAGGCAGCTAACGCTGGAATCTAGAAGTTGCTCGGAGTTATGCTTAGCATAAGATCAAGGAAAAAAAAGGAGAAAACACAGAAAATATAATTATTGTAACACGTTGCTCAGTGAGAGGCAGATCTCATGTTCTGAGGTGGGCAACAAAGGTTTAGAGGGAGATACGCTGAACTCGCTGTGCGTCTATGTGCATGTGGTGAATAACCTGCCTGGCTCAGGTGCCGTTGCTCAGAATAGCTAATTCTCTAATGCGTGTATATTTTACCTAAACCAGCTTTTAGAAGTTTTTTGGTTTTCGTGTGTATTATTAAAATTGTGGTTGGTAATGCCAGAGCCAATTTCTTGTTCTCGTGGCGAGGCTGCAGCTTGCTGTGCTGCAAATGTCACCAGTGAGCCATTTGTTAGGGCTGCACTGCATGCCGGTTAATCTGTTTACTTATGCAATGGTGGAAATGTGACCTGGCTATTGTGGTGATTAACAGAGTCAAATATCCTCACATTAACTAGTGAGCTGGGCAATCAGGCTGGATTATTGTTACATTCAATTTAAATTACAGTGGCATGACAGGTCCTGAGGTATTTAGTAACGGATTTCACAGCACAGATATGCTTCATGTGTAATGAATAAACTCTGGAGAGCAACAAAAGGAAAAAAAAAAAAAATAAAAAGGTATTTTATGATCATTGTGAAAAATTTATGGAGTGTAGCTGGCATGAAATTCTATAAAATGAACTGGCTCCAACCAGTCCAACAACAAAGCACACACTTTTCTTCCTGCTGCTTATGAATTATTATTACCGAGTCCTCCTATGTTTACTCATTAGCATTGAACCCTTTGGAAAACTGTGATTCAAAATTGAATTCTTCTTAATTGAAAATACCCCCAGTATGCTGGGAGAAAGAAAGAAGGGGGAAAATGGCAGCAGCACCACAATAGGCCAGTTAGCTCTGTGATAGTCAGAGGGGGTGGCTGCTCTGAACTTGAATGTTATTCAGAAGTCACAGCCAGATTATACGAAGGAAAAAACAGGTTTCTCTCAAGTTGTTCTGCACACTGACCTACATATAATTTAAATATTTAGCCACTGGTGTGCTGCTACAGTGCGTTAGCCCACTAGCACCATAGTGCATTAATCCTGTTCTCTGTACGACTTGCTGACTTTGACCTGTTTTATGCTCTGTGACTGAATAACACATAGCACTCTGCTTGGGGAAAAAAAAAAAAAGACCTAAACAAAATACACTATGATCTCAACACGCATTGGTTTCAATTAACTTTTAACCATTTGATTGCACTAATTCTAGGCTGTTAGTTAGCTATTGCAAGGCTGCTTGTATTGATTTTGAACAGAATAAGCTGAAGCACAGAACAAAGCATGTGAAGAATGAATTTTTGCAAAATAATCTCCAATTGTTTCATTGTTTACTTGCAAATATTTTTGCAAAGTCTGTTTTGATACTTATTTTTATAAGAAAAAAAAAAAAAAGGCCTGATTATTTCAAGCAATAGGAACCATTAGGATTTCACCCAGTATGATTCAGCATTTATTGAAGCTTAAGAGAGTGATGCTGTGGTATAGAAGTGTTGCAAAATGGCTTATATGAAAAGGTACAGAAAACTGCAAATAACAAGTATCAGTGCTGAAAATATTCTGGTTGGTGAGGTTTTCATGTGCTGCTCGGTGGGCCTGCACTAGGGAGCAACTAATGGATCCCCACATGGGAATCTTTTTTATATGGTCTTGCATGTACCAATCATTTAAAATGTTGTGTAGTAGAACTGAGAGTACAATGAGGCTTCATTTAACTGCAATGATATGTAAAATCTTTAAAATCAGGGATCATTTTACAAAAGAGAATCAGAGAAGAGCGTGGCATCTGTGCTATGGCTTTCAAAGGAAGCTCACTCTGGTAAACTTATGCACCAGAACAAGAAAAATAGTGGGTTTTCTCTCATAATTTTTAACCTCAAGATAGAGTCCAGTTCCACCCTGGTCAGAATCCCTAGTAGTCCTCCAAATCCAGTCCTCTTTGAGCATCACCGTTAGCTCACCTTGCAACTTCTGGGTGCTTCTCCATTGCAGGGAGTCACCATAAAAGACCTTGTTCAGGTGTGAGATTTGAAAAACAGAGCCATGAGGAGAACAGATGCACATTCAAGCTGGTCCGTGCTGATGATTAAGAGAAAGGTATTCCTCTCAAGAAACTGATGAGAACTGACACATTTGGTACACAATAATGCAATTCCTTATTCTGTAAAGTATCTGTGGTAAAAATTTTCCAGGAGAATATCCTAAACTCTGGAACATGTAATTAGTGGCCATGTGGCCCAGTGATTCCTGCAGTGCTCTCAGCTCCCACTAAGCCGTAAGTGTTATGTGCATCTCTTGTGTTGCAATCTGTTTTGCATGTCCCTTTTGAAAAATGCAGCTTTCTACACTGTAGGTGGAATATCAATGTCTAAATCAAGGAAAAGATTTTAGAGCTGCAACTCTCATCCTCAGTCCTACCAGACGTGCTCTTTTGCTACAGTCATGTGCATCTCCCCATCTGTCAAGATGCAGCTGCTGAGCTTTCTGCTACTGATTCCTGTATACATCTCAACACCTGTTAAAGGGTTTTCACATGGAGAAACGTGTATTTTAAAAACATTTATTCAGAAGAAGTCGGCATGCTGTGGACCACTGAAATTTTACACTTCATCAACCTTAGTGTTGTAGTTACTGCTGTAAAACATTCCCCTCCCATTAGAATTTCCCAGGCGGCGGCAGTTTGCTAAAAGATGTTCATATGCTGCCCACTCCTCTCAAACCAGTTTGTCACAGCACACTGCCTACTCTGAGGAGAGGGCAGAGCGAATCTTTGACACTCAAAGCTAAGTCCAGCGTTCAGCCCATCTCGTTTATGTAGACAGTGATAAGAATGGATCATTTTGCCATTTCACCCTTAGGCAGTCACCATTGCTGGAGACTTTTAACATCCTCCCTCCCCATAACTGTCACAGGAGATGAAGTGGGAGGATACAGGACAATATGGTTCTCCTACCAATCAATAGTCTCAAAAGTATGTGCAAGAGTCATCTGACCAGAGAGTCACTGCTGTGTAGCAGGCGCAGATAGAGTGCCAAATAGCAGATGCTTATTGAGGATTCTAATGATTTTAGCTGGAGAATGGATCCCCAGGTCCCTTAATTCTGCAGACTCTTCTTTTAGAAAATAGCAATAAATAAATCTTATGTTTTCCTTCTATTGAAACTTATCTTTAGGGCTTTTCTGCCTCCCCGTGACATAAAATGATATGGTTCCACTATGCAAAACAAGAACATTATCCATTATCTGCCCTCCTGTTTCCAGGACATACTCACTCAACCCAGAACTATCCTGTCACATCAGTAAAGTTAGTAACCTCAGGTGACCAAAGCATTAATACTTTATCCGTCTGAGCCATTTGTATACCACATCTACTGTCTATAGAGGACAATACAAGAGGCTTGTGTAAGAGACAGGAAGCCTGCAAGCATGATGTACCAATACTCTTAATGTAAATTCTGCACAAAACATGAATGATGCAGAGATATGTTTGTGCCCCCTATTTTAAATTACTTCTCTGCAGTAAATGGCAACGATCTTCCAAAAGGGAGATACACAAAGAGTCTACAACAGTCTCATTTAGAGCCCAATGACTCACTTGGTTGAATGAGGTAGCTGCTGAGATTGCATAAAGATAGACAGTTAAAGAAAATGATGGAAGTAAATTTTCAATGAAAACATAACCTTTTCCATTTTGCCATAAATTCTATCTAGAGCATAAATCAGTATCAGTTACATGCATTAAAACACCAGCTCCCCAATTGGGAAGACAATGCCCTCCCCCTTGCACATTTTAAAGGACATGACACTACGTAGAGAGAGCAATAATTTCCTGAAGATTCATGATCAAGGTAATTTGACATACCTGGTGCTGCCTAAGTTAAAGTTACTATAAATAAAAGGGAAAGAGTTTGTCTACACTGCTGTGTGTGTGCTGCCGAGGCATTCGGAAGAGTCAGATGCTGTGGGCATCTAGTTCATATGCTCTGAAGCATCACATTTCACTGGGATGCTTGGCAACAGAAAAGTTTGCAAATGTTGTACAGTATTTGGAAATAGCCTGGAGTCGCTGCAAACATTTGAGAAGGTGACAGTAATGTCTTTAAAGGGCTTCTTGTCTTAGCAAGGGTATTTCTTATCATTTATATAGTAAAACCATTCTTTGGATGTCAGCAGAATGGTCTGACTGTTGGCTGACGACTGACTTTGAGGACTGCTTTGGTTTGATTATATCCAATCTAGTCCATGAGAGGAGGAGTGGGGGTGGGGGAGGGGGAATTGCACCAGGTTTCTTAATTAATCCGGATGCTTTGCTCATTATACCTTGAACTTCCTCAGAGGACAGGAACAAACTAGCTTGCTCAGAGTAAAATGAGCATAACATCAACGAGAAGCAAAAGGAGGGGGTGGAATTATTTAGAGTGGTAAGACTGTATCTGAACAAACAAAAAAGGCAAAGTCTTAGGAGGGTGTGAACTGTGAAAAGTAGTCACACAAGTGTGTGCAAACATCTGCACATGTCTATGTGTAGAGATATACATGACAACCCTGCCTAAATGCAGTGAAGGATGAAGCAGAAGCCTTTACTGTTGCTTTTTGTCCTCAGAAACAATTAGATGAGGCAATACTCAACGTCTTTCAATGGCACAGGCTCTGCCCCTGCATCCCGAGTAGCTATGCAAATTCTCCTAATAAGAAAGAATGAGGATGCTGGACAGCCAAAGTTATCCTTTTTTTCTATCTGCCTGAGAGGGAGAGTCTACCTGCTTCCAACTGCCCAAAGATGCCACAGAACCTAGGAAGTGGCTAACACCAAGCCCCTGAGATCAGCTAAGATTTAGGTGATCCACTCTTCAGGGCCAGAAGCTTTGTTTGGAGATGATGAGTTCTTTTCTTTTAGAAAAACAGGAGAGGGGAGATTAATGGAATTCATGTGCACCTGCATGAGCAATTCCCATGTATTCAATCATCTGGCCATCAAGAAGTAAAGCCAAGAACCCTCTTCTCTGACTCAGCATGTTAGTGAAAGGACAATTCTGCTCTGGAAAACCAACATCAGTCTAGCTACAACTGCACTCTTCCAGGAGCTTGATGTCAAATGTACACAGATAACAGTCTTAGTAGAGAAAAAGTGTCCTAGTTCCTGTCATTCTTCTCAGCTGATTGCTGCCAAAGAACTAATGAAAGTATGAGTGGGAAACATAGCACGGGGCATAAAGTGGCAGATCAAACGCAACCTTCTCTGTTGCAGTATTCTCCTCTGTGCCCTATGTCTTGCACTTAAATGGAAGAATTAATAAAACTAGCATGATGAGATTTCTTGGCCAACAAATGAGGACAACAAAAGGATTCTGTGTGTGTGACACTGTCCAGACATTTCCTTCTCTGGCACCATGTAGGTTTCAGATAGGCAGATGTCAATCACCAGCACAGCAATGAAGAAGGAACAGTGCCCCTTTCACACAGACCAGCTGCCTTCCCATGCATCCTGACCACTGCCTCGACATTCTGAAAGTTTTTTTGCTCAGTTACATTTTGCTGGTTTGTTTTTCTTAACCCACTTTTCCTCAAGAACATAATAGTTTCATTACTGGTCCCAGACTCTGCCCATTTGGCTCTGTGAATTTTCCCTTAGAGCCTGCACCAAAGTCTCCTTGCTGCTATTTTATTTGAAAAACCAAACTGCTGAAAAACATCACACCTGCAGCAGTAAGAAACCACCATGATCACTACTCTTCAAGGCTGGCAATGAGTATCAGTCTCTTTTAAAATTGTGAATAAGGTTCTCTGAAAATATCTGTGTAACCGTAAATTCTGTAGGACCAATTTCAATCATACACTGGTGCAAATTTATTGATTCAAGTGGAGTTGGTCCTGATTTACAGTGAGGAAAGCCAGGACAAGCATTCCTTTCTTCCTTCTTTCTTTCCTACTTTTTTTTTCCCCCCACCGTAAACATTGATCTTACCCAGAGTCTGGAACCATGAATTTCCCTCTATCTGACCCAGACTTGGTTGATTTTACTATTTTCACAGCAAAGTAGCTTTTAAAGTTATGAACAGTGTCTCTTCCTGCCTTTCATTTTCACTATGAGTAGCTCATGATTTGATAGAAACCCACAAAGTGAGCTTGGTAGTGGAAGCCTCATTCCCTCTCCTCCCCATCTGCAGAAGTAACCCTGCACTCCAGGTTCACCTGAAGCACCTCTTTGTTAGCAAAGCTCACACGCCGATGGCTGCTGCTGGACACATTCAGTTTAGATGCTTAAGTGCAACAGATAAATGGGGACAGTTCTCTGCATTGCATGTCAACTGTGGCCCTTGTATAGACATCTATAGCACAAAACTTCCTGCCTACAAAGGTTTTCAAAACCAGAATCCTGCATATGGAATTAGGGTGTTTGGTTTTTTTTTTAAATACATGTAGAAAAGGAGGAGGGGGGAACTATGATGTTGGGATTTATAAAACTTGCATATTTTGGTATTTTTCATCTCTCCTTAATCCTTTTCTCTACATTGCAAGAGTGTCATCAGTGTGGCCCTAATGTGAGAGCTTGGTAGGAATTCTGAAAAAGCTTTGAGATGAGTCAAAATGAATTTGTCCAGCCTCAGTCCCAATATTAAGTAAATATTTTGAATGAATGGTGCCTTTTGCTGTTAATAGTTGAACACTCACCTTAGGAAACTCCTCTTTTACAGAGAAGAACATGTTCCTGAGGTTGTTTTGACGTCTTAAAAAAAAGTGATATTTAACATTGCCACAAACAATTCGTTGTTTAAAAGAACTGATTAGCACAGTTGTTGTCCATCAGAGTATGCTATGCTCCCAGTGTTAAAACATTAGCCAAGTGCTATCCTAGAACCATTAAACTACCTTCAATTTCAATCAGTTTTCCAGCACAGCCTGATTAACAAAGTTCTGTTTACCCAAATGGGATAAGGTGACTGACCAGATGTTCTGATTTTTAAAGATCTGTTGGTGTCCCAGCAATTTCCGCTGGGACATTGAATTGTCCCAGATTTTCCTGCTGAGAGCTTGAGCAGCACAAAACTTGCTTGCAAGGTAAAGCCCCTTTAGCCACTAAGGAGTTTGGAAAGAAGGATTAAGGAAGGATCCCCCTCTGAGAGTAGAAGATTCATCCAGTGTGGCTCAGATTAATACGTGAGTTATTATAAATAACTGTACTGGTATCCTTTGCTGGAGAGAAGCTACAGAAAGAACAAAAACAAAAAAAAAAGAAAGGAAAGAAAAAAAAAAAAGAAAGAAAAAAGAAAGAAAAAAGAAAAAATAATAATAATAAAAAAAAAAATTTCCAACTCTGAAGCCTAGACCAACTTAAAGGAAAACAGGCTTCTTTTCCATGCTGTAGACTTATGGCTCATACTACACGCAGAACACCAAGGAATTCTTAATGTACTTTTCTCCGTTGTGGTTTCTGTGTCTGTGTGTGTATAGGGGGTAAAGGAGGAGGGCAAGGGGGAAGGGAGGAGGGAAAGGGGGAGAGAAAAAAAGAGAGAGAGGGAGAAAAAGAAAGAGAGAGGAAATCCTCTTTGTCCTGTGAAGTGCATCACACAGACCTCCTGTGTTGTAATGTAAAACTGCCAGGGTGGCTAGAATGACCATATGCTGTGAATGTGAGTACTGCGTCTGTTTAAATGTAAATTTCCTCTGTATCAGAATAAAAGAATATCTGTTTAATATGGAATGAAGGCTGTTTGGCAGGATATGCACTACTTCAGGTAAGCCAGAATAAACAGTAACATTGATTAAAGGAGCCCCTATTCTGCACCTGTCATGTTCACCTCCTTTGCCACAAAGGCCTCACTGGTTTATTTACCTGTAGAGCTGTTATAATATTTTGCTTTCTAAAGAGATTTGGAAGCCACCTGCCATACCTTTGGCATTTCTTTTTAACAATAAAGCACTTCAGGCTCAAGTGCAGGGGTCCATTGTTCTGCTCCACAGAATGGAAAAGAAGATGAATCCAGAAGCACAGGATCCAAACAGAAATTATTATTGATTTAATCACATAATCAGCAGCAAACACTTCAGGCTAAGATAGCAAATCCATAACAGCCTGCCCACATAACCACCCTTACAAATTTACCAGCAAACCACTGCGCACACTTAGCAAACAAGAAGAGCAAGGGTCACCTTCACTTGGCGGCAAAATATTGACATTCCTAAAGCTTAAATATGTTTTGAGTTAAGTGTTATCAATCAGTGATAAGAGTTGAATGTCTGTTAAACATAACTACATTGGCAGAAGGATTATAGAATGCTTTCTTGCCATAATCTAGAAGCATCTTTCAGACAAAACTCTGCTTGAAATCAATTGTGCACAAGGAGCTGCCTGCTGAGACCCATTCAGTGTCATACAAAAGAAGAGAGAGTCTCCCTGTGATCTTTAACCATAACCGGTTATCTAATGAGACCAGGGCTTTAATTTCTTTTCACATCAAACATAGAATCAATGCTCTGGATTCAACAATGTGTGTAAACAGGCCGTGAAGCCATCTCTTCAGATGGCAGCCAATTCAGCCTTCCAAGCCCCATGGCATATTTATTTCAGTGAATCTCCCTTTAGTTCCAGGTAACTGCTCCCACCACATTGCTCCTGGCTTCCTCCTCGGGGATGCGAAGGCAAGCTCACTCTTGTTACCTTCCACTGGTAACGTAAAACTTGAGGAACTGAGTCCTGTAGGAACACTGGGAAAAGTATTTTCAGGGTTCTTTTCTAATCAGTTTGGAAATCCTGCCTCAGCTTTAACAGTTCCTACAGGCAAACGGTGCTGCAGTCCGTCTCCCCGTCATACCTCGCCACCAAACAGTTGGATGCTGCCTTCACTCAGGGAAACACAAAACCGTAGTAACATCGCTGCGGTTTACTTTAGAATTACACTGGCATAACAGGTGACACCTGGTGCAAAGAGTATAGACCAAATGTCGGCTGGGAAAGCCCAGTGACATTCCAGACAGGATTAAAATGAAGTTCAGCAAACTGATTCATTCAGCCCTTGTCCCACTCTGGGATATTTACAAAGTGTGCTTTTTGTTTCTAAAGAGGGCATTTTATAGCGTCGCTGTCTGTGCTGAATGATTTTGAAATTTTATTCTGCAGATAGCAGGGCAAGCAGTATAAAGACAGCTCCTCTGGCAGCCTGATCTAAATAAAGAAAAAGATTTGCTCTAAATTTTATGCTGCTACTGCTACCCTACATCCTTACTGAGAGAAATGTGGCTGGCCCTGCTGTGTGGATCTGACGAGTAGAGATCCAGTGTGTCAGCCTCTCGACCGTGTTAGACTGTGCCATCCTGCTGCCCACAGCCTGTGCCTGCCTTCTTACCCAGCTTGCTTCTGCAGCAGGCGTTGACATCTCTATGCTTTATTGTGGCTGCCACAAAGCACCTCTATGGCTGAAAATAAGACACCATGAACTTCATCTGTCAGTGATCCACTGGGATTCAAACTGGCTCAGCTGTGACTCATGGAGCTGCAGCTGCCACTTAGGACCACAGAAAATTTCACCTGCCTTTGTATTTTCATGTAGTAAGTTCCCAGTTACACATGATGTAAAAAGCATTGCTACAAAGAAAAAAAAATACAGTAACAAAACATTTCAGATAGACTCACAGAGTGGTAGAGGTTGTAAGGGACGTATGGAGATCATCTAATCCAACCGCCTGCTAAAGCAGGTTCACCTGGAGTAGTGTGCACAGGATTGTGTCCAGTCAGGCTTTGAATATCTCCAGAGAAGGAGACTCCACAACCTCTCTGGGCAACTCATTCTACTGCTCTATCATCCTCAACATATTTTTTTCCTTGTGTTCCTTGTCCTGTCACTAAACACCACTGAAAAGAGTCTGGACCCATCCTCTTGACCTCTGCTCTTTAGGTATTTATAAGCATTGAGAAGATCCCCTCTCAGACGTCTCTTCCCCATGCTAAAGAGATACAGGTCTCTCAGCTTTTCCTTGTAGGAGAGATGCTCCTTTCCCCTCATCACCTTTGTAGCCCTTTGGTGGACTATTGTCTCCCTTGAACTGGGGAGCTCAGAACTGGACACAGGACTATAGATGTGGCCTCACCAGAGCAGAGTAGAGGGGGAGAAGAACCTCCCTCCACCTGCTGGACACACTTTTCTAAATGCACCCAGGATACCATACAAGGACACATTGTTGGCTCATGGTTAACTTTGTTGTTCAACAAGACTCCCAAGTCCTTCTCCATGGAGCTGTTTTCCATCAGGTCAGCCCCTCACCTGTACTGGTGCAGGGGGTTATTCCTCCCCAGGTGCAGGACTCTACACTTACCCTTGTTGAACTTCATTAGGTTCCTCTCCACCCAGCTCTAGCTTGTCCAGGTTTCACTGAACGTCAACATAGCCTTCTGGTGTGTCAGTTACTCCTCCCACTTTTGTATTATCATCAGACTTGCTGAGGGAACATCTCTTCATCCCAGTCATTCATGAATATGTTGAACAAGAATGGACCCAGTACTGACCCCTGGGGAACACCACTAGCTTCAGACCTCCAACTAGACTCTGTGCTGCTGGTCCTAACCCTCTGAGCTCTGTCATTCAACCACTTCTCAATGCACCTCACTGTCTGCTCATCTAACCCACAATTCCTAAGCTTCCCTCTGAGGGTGTTATGGGAGACAGTGTCAAAAGCCTTGATGGAGTTGAGGTAGACAACACCCACTGCTGTCCCTTCAATCTACCCCGCCAGTCACACCATCATAGAAGGCTATCAGATTGGTCAAGCACGATTTCTCCTTGGTGAACCCATGCTGACCACTCCTGATAACCTGCTTTTCCTCCATGTGTGCAGAGATGGCACCCAGAATGAGCTGCTCCATCACCTTGGACTGGCCTGTAGTTTCCTGGGTCTTCCTTCTTTCCCTTTTTGAAGACTGGAGTGACATTGGCTTTCCTCCAGTCCTCGGGAACTTCTGTTCTCCATGACCTTTCAAAGATGATGGAGAGTGGCTTAGGAATAACATCAGCCAGCTCCCTCAGCACTTGTGGGTAACTGAATACCCAGAAGTCTGACTGAGAATGCAGAGGCTGTAAGTATCTGTACGTAACTAAAGTATATTAGGATGAATCATGTTTTAGGTATCTCATCAGAACATGTCTTACAAGGTCCAAATTGGGTCAAGTTTATGAACCACGTGGCACTTAAGAAGTGATGACCTTCAGGCAGACAGCTACCATATTGAACTGCTTTGAACCCCTCTGGGCTCTGGTTGCTGAAACTGATTTGAGGTTCAGATTTTTTCGCCTAAAAACACCAGCTAGTGGGGAGATTAAAGAACAGGTGAAATCAGAATTTCCTCTCTGCGCTATCCCTCAAGCCCCATGGCTCTTCTCCCCTGTTAAAGCTGCTTTGACCACACCAATGCTCCAGAACAGGGTAGGAGGGGAAGCCAAGCAACACTGAACTGTTTTGTCTAAAGCTCAGAAGCAACAATAGTGGTATTGTCCCTCTCTGTCATGAGTGATGTCAGGAACAGAGAATTTATGGCTGCTAGACCTGGATCCCAGCAGGAAGGCAGTGAGGGAAAGCAGAAAGTCTAGTGAGGGTTTTACAGGGATAGAAGAAGCGGTCTGTATGCTTGAAGGTGTACCAGAAGACCAAGCTTGGTCTTGGAAGCAACTGGGATCTTTGCCTCTTTTGTTAGCACAGCTCCTGGTAGTGAGTTATGGTAGTGAGTAGGCCCCTCCACAGCATGGTTGTACAAATAGATGAAAGTCAGTTTAAACAATTTAGTGGAGAGATGAGCAAACGGTGGAGAGGAGACTGAACTAAGCACTAAAAAAGACAAAAAAGACAAGAACAAAACCCAGACCCCTTCCATGTCTCAAAATAGCTGTGGTGAGACAGATACTGAAGAGCAGAAATAATTTTAGTTGGGCTGTAACAAAAAAAAAACCAAAAACCCAAAACCCCAATAGTTTGTATCTTTTTAGACTCTGTTTTTCTGGAGGGGAGACAGATTTTACTACAATGGCCTACTTCATTTTTAGCAATCTAGAGACAAATGGTCTGGTCAGATCCCTCCCATCACCAAATGCATTTCAAAACTGAACTGGACAAGGCCCTAAGCAACATGATCTGACTTTGAATTTACATCTTCTTTGGGATAGAGATTGGACTTTCTAGAGTTCCCTTCTAACTCAATTTTTTTTATGATTCTATGATTTTTTTTTTCAGCAAAAACATTGACTCAAAGGAGGGTTCTACCTGCAGGAAGGATGATGCAGCATCAGCTACATGGAAACAAAGCTGGACTTTGCTGCAGAGGTTTAAGGACATTATTCAGAAAAATGTTTACTGGTTAGAATGTGCTGAATCCTGAGTTTATCAATGAAGGAATAGCACCAAGCATGTAACTCAGCAGGTCCCACAGTGCTTCAGCAAATTAGTACCCAAACATGTAAGTATTAAGGAGAAGCAGAATAGGGACATTGTTCTTAACCAGGTGACTTTAGGAGAAGATTTATGGTACCAGAAGCCCAAAAGATAAAATTCAGTAAGAGAAGGGAAAAAGAAGAATCAAAAATTTGGAAAAAAAATGTAAAACCAGAGCAACAAGTTCTTTTCCCTGGACTGGTAGTTCCACAATAAATAATGAATATGTCGGGAAACTTAGACATGTTTCTGTGAGTTACTTTAGAAAAAAAGCAAAAGGCTCTGAAATGTCTTCCAGTGGAGTTTCACTGTAAGATTGTGAAAGGGAAATAATACAATATATTGATACTGGGTTATAGAAATAACACTGTATATTATAACAAAGTGCTTTTCTATATATTCATTTTATTAAAAAATCTTTTTTATTGATTCTCTAATTAACACTAACAACCCTAAAGACAATCACAAACAAATATAGACATAAATCAAATAGATACTGTATAAACAACTGAACTTAATTTAGCTTGCCCATAGAAATCATTGTGCAAGAATACCTGACATGGCATGTGGCCATGAAATGGAGAATCTGAAAGATAACTATTGGAAGAGAATAATGATACTAAAAAAAAGCAATTTTAATCCAAATGCAAATATACCAAATACCTGTATTAACTGACATAATATGATGAAGGCTAGACTTGATTGCCTAAATATAGAGCTCTAAATCCATACTTAGGCATATTAATAAGAGTTTTATTTTTCAGATGTGCTAATCATTTATAACTCCCTTGATAAGGGAGGATCAAGCCTTAACTACACAAATACAGCAACAAAAATAACACTACACTCTCAAATAAATCTGTTCATGGAATAAATGAACATATTTATTGAAATGTGTACATAAAATGATATTAGCTATTTGTCTATTAGTTGGTGATTCTTTTTGTACTTTAGAAAACTGCTGTAATCTGATTTCCAGTGCTTAATTACATTATGTGAGAAATGCCTCTGAAGAAGTCAACATTAACATTTCCTCTCTTAGAGCAGGATATCTAGACTCGGTTTTCCCTCAGCTGAAGAAGATGGAAGAAAATAGTATTATATAAAATAATAATTTGGTTTTAATAGTTTGAAGAAATTTACTCTTACATTGGTAGTAAAAATCATCATTCACTTTTTCATGGAATAATCTGGCAGTGCATTTCACTTGGGCCTCTTACTGATAAGACTGTATTATTATAATATATCATTAAATTGTATTGTTTTTTTCTAAAAAAAAAAAATTATCACTATTCTAGCTTTCTCAAATATTGTATTATATTTGCTGAGAAAGAATATCCATTGTTATGAAATCAAGAATACCAAATGGCATGCTCTAATGTCAAGTCAATTATAAGGGTACATCTTATAAGATATTGGGCAAACTAGTTATTCCTTTTGAGATTAATTCCCTTGTAGATGCTCCATGTTTGCATATCATGGTCTGAGAGGATATTCATGATATTGGACTAAATGTCCTCAATTTTTCCAACTTTACAATTTCCTACTTACAAAATGGCAGCCTGTACTGAGAGTGTTGGGAAATTTTTATACAGTTAGCCTGAGTTCTCTCTGAGCAGCACATATAATATCTGTTTCAGTTTTCAATGCTGTAAAATGAGGGGGTAATTATGCTTACTTATTTACATGGGATGGTGCTTTAAAGGCAAAAAGTACCACGCGTGCAAGCTAGCACACTTTGGATTGCATGCTTTATTAAAATGTGAAGTCTTTTAAAATAGGAATTGCGAGTAGTTAACAATGGCTCCAGTGGATGTTACCAGAATACAATACAAAATAAATACTAGAAATTCCTTCATCTTGGTAAGCAGTTGGGAATTGTTTTGGAGAATGGGAGTTTCCTAGGCTCTGCCTACTGAGTAGCAAGATAGGGAGCAGAAAGGCTGATGAAGTGTGTAAGCAGTCACATTATTGTTGTCTCTATAAATGTGCCAGCATATAACCACAGGTGTGAGGCTATTGTCTGCCATGGACTTACACTCTTAAAGCTAAGTAAGCCAGCAGAATCCATGCAAACAAATGGTCTGTGTATGAAACCAAAGCCATCAGAAGTTTGCAAATAGTAATGTAACCTGCAAATCAGGATCTAAAATAACATTAAAAAAATAAATAAATAAAAGAGCCAAAGGTTTTGCTCAGTATCTTAAAAGGGCAGCAAGAACCATATAGAACTCTTATCTACCTGTCTGAATTGTTTGTATTTCTGTGTGTATGCCTTGTGATTAACCAACATAAAAACACTGTACAAATACATACGCTTGTTTCCGGATGCACATAACAAACTAATAAGATTTTCATTTAAATAGATATGTCTACCAACCAATCCATGCTTAGGAATGTGTTAGGAAAGGACTTGTTTGTTTGTTTGTTTGTTTGACAAAATTGATCAAAAAGGGTATCCAAAAGTCTTCAGGTTTGGTTATTTGCTGATGTGGTATCTTCAGAGAATGTAGAAAGACACTAAGGCAACAATCCCACAGTACTGAAAGATGTGGTGACACCATCATCAGGGCAGCTGAACTTTCCTATCCGTGATAAACTGGGACAGGTTGTAATTTTTCTCTCTCTACTTCAAAATATCCTTTTCCTTCCTCTCATGATGCATGCTTAGTTCTCTGCAAATTCTTAGAACTGTTGATTTTGATCAATCTGCCCTAACAATATGATAAAATTAAACAAATTAAACCAAATTTTATGAACTTGGCTTATCATGCAAAGCTAGCAGAAGAAAAAACATTTGTAAAATGATAAATCAAAGAATGTGGAAAAAACTTTCTTTTAAAAAAGGTATCAGCAAACACTGAAACACTTCTGGTAGCATTATGATTCTACTGAAGACACCAGCAAATAGCCCACTTGACTTAATTTTTTTCCTATATCCTCCAAAAACTAATTTTTTTCCTAAATCCTCTAAAAACTCCACATTCTCAAGCTTCTCAGGAAAAGGAAACCAAAATCTAACTCATAAACAAAAGCCTAAAACTAATATTTACTATTTTTCAATGACTAATTTATTTTTTTGGGGGGGAGGGTGATTTTATTTATATGCTTAAAGTTTAAAAAGTAGACTAAAAACTGTCTCCCTGGCATTTTGCTACCACATTAATAAGACTTGCATAAGCTACACTACTATTTTAACAAAAAAAGAAGCATCAAGAAAACTGAAAATCAACAGTAAAAGTGTTAGTAAGAAAGGATCAAAAAATCAGGGACACTATGTAAGGGTTCAATACATACTGTAGTTCCTTAAAACATACAATAAGATTAGGGAAAATAAAAGCTATTTCAGGTTAGCATGAAAGGGTCAGAACTTGACTTTTGATCTATATTATGTCCATGGATTTTAGCAAGGTGTATTAAAATTTATTAAAAGTGATCTGTAGCATTTTCTTTTAAAAGGCTGATGAGACCTCTGGGACTCAGAGATACTATCATTATCAATTTTATCAGTAAAGGTTGAACAGACTTTGTACACCAATCTTTGACAGTACATAAATAAAGAGAAATGAATACAATTATCTCTGCTTCAGTTTTGCAAAGTGAGTAGAAGTAGTGCAAGTGAATCTATATATAGCAAATAGTTTGACTAATTTAGCCTTCTAGCTTACTTATAAATTGTTCTCAGATGGACTCTCATATTTACAGAATTGTTTCTTCTTCAAAATTGCTTTACAAAAAATGTTCTCTTATGTCTTTACCTATGGTTTACTTGTGAACTATTATGTACCAGCTGTGTCTTGGTTACTACTTGTCACTGTCTACTTTTGGACATTAGTCGGGTGGATTTCAGAAAGATTCCTCCCAAGTTTGTCCACTCTTTACTCACGTACTCTCCAGATTTTTCACAAGCAAGAGAAATCATTTGAACAAATAACTGTTTTTACAAGTGTTCATGCAGAACAAAATTAAAGAGATCATGATTATTGATAGCAAAAAAAAGTCAGTTTATTTTATTGTATTCTATAAATTGCCTGCAATTTTTTTTTGCTTCACGATATTCATTCAGCTGCTGTAGAAGGGAATATGGCACACTCCAGTTGGCAAGACTGCGAGAGTTAAGGGGAAAGAGCTTATCTGTCTCTAAAACATTTTCAGACCTTCAGCTAGTTTAAAGCTCAGCACAAAATGCTTCCTACAAAATACTGAGCACAACTGTCACAGGCTTTCCTTTGAAGCTATGGGTACTCAATGCCATCCAGGAGACGCTTCATGGTACGTTGTTTTCTATTGACATTTACAAACATATTCTCAGTTGCAAGAATGTTATCAGAATGTGAATGGCTTGCAAATACCTGTTGAAATATGTGTGCTAATGTGGAGGTTTCTAGGCCCACGGGAGTAGTTGCTTCTTAGCAGTATGCAGGATTTTAGATGATAGCACCACTTACTTTTGGCCAAGGTTTACTAACACATATACGGTGACTGTGTCCTCCATGAAGCAGATCAAAGAATTCCTCGACAGCTTTAATCCACAAACAATGCTTTCAGAGACATTTGGAGGTGGGACATAAAAATCTGCATAGGAACTTCCCCCAAAATCAAATGGATTTGTTTATCAAGTGGGAGGATGTGCTACGGTCTCTGTTTTCTTATTATCAGTGTTTCCTATGACGCCTTAATATACTTGACAGAAGCCTATCATCACTTTGTTGAGGATGAGGAAAGAAAAAAATGATCCATGACTATGAGATATCTCATTGCTGAAAGACAGAGATGGAAAAAATTACTATAGAAACTGCTAGATGGTATACAAAGGTAAGCCTGTTTCTAATATTTGTGCATTAATAGAGCACATTCTTCTTCAAATATACCTATTGAACTAATTTAATTTCATTTGTAAAAATGTAGCTCTCCCTGCAATAGTCAGTGATATGATAAAGCTAATTAAGACATGCATGGTGTTAACAGTTTCATTAGAGGAGATAATATTGCACAAGAAAAATAAGAAATCATTATGATGAATGCCTCAACATTACATTACATGTTAATGAAGTGTAAATGATCTAATTATTTTTGAAAGAATACAGATTCGATTAAACTGTCGGAATTAAATTGGAAAGGACAGCCTATTGTACTTTTTATGTACAGACAAGTTAGCGTTAATTAGGCACAATCTACAGGAACAAATGAGGCACAACCCTCGGTGAACAATCATGTATCCGTTGCTCAAGGCAGGTTTCATAAAGAAATATATTAGGGGAAAAATTGTAAGTCAATTAAATACAGTGCTTTAGCAGTGGGAGGGAAAATGAGCAAAATCTCTGTTCCCTCCCCCTACATTTTGAGTGTTTATAATGCAATCACTCTGCCAGTTCTGCTCCATCACTAATTTCATAAATACTAATTTTGCTGATGAGACATTTTGATTGGTTTGCCATCTACTTTCCACAAATGACTTTCCGGAGGCGGCACAGATTTTGGATGGAATTCTTTTCCTTGGGTGCTTCTCTCTGCTCTGACCTAAGGTAAGATAAGAAAAAAATAACGCTAGTAGGCCATGTAGGCAAGGAGGAAGACATTGCTCAACTAGTATTTGACCTCACTGACTTGTTCTAAGGGGGGGATAGTTGTCATGTGAAATTTAAGATTATGAATGTATTGGTGTTTTTGTTTCTGGTTTTGGGAGTTGCTTTTGTTTGGTTTGATTTCGTTTGTTTGGTGTGGGTTTGTTTGTTTGTTTGTTTTTCTCACAAGAGTAACAGCTATTGACCAAAAAAAAAAAAAAAAGATGAAACCATTGATCTCAGCTGTCACTCAGTGCCCGAATCAAACCTGATTTAAGGTTCTTTAAGCTTCTTGTCATTTTCACACCCATTTCAAGCACAAGCACCATCTACAGACCCTCATGCCACTGGAAATACAGCATTAAAACGTTTAGAGGAAAAAAAAAGTCTACTAGGTTCTAGTTGATTCAAAAGTCTTGGAGTCTGTATTTAGTTATTCCATAAAATACTATAGCTCCTAAAAGCGTAATCATGAATAAAACTACAGAATGGGTAACAGAAATTGTTGTTTGAACCCTATAGTACTAACATATATAATCTGTGCCATAATGTGTAAAGTATGGTCTTTTGCCAGTAACTTATAAAGACGTTGACAATTAGTTATTGTTATCCCAGGCAGATTCATAAGATAATTTCAGGTAGCATTTATTATAGCGTGCTATATTGTCACAATTTGCCTTTTCCAATTTCCTTTGCCCATAATTATTTATTCTTTCTGTTGCATAAAAGACAACAAAAAGCTATCCACATGTCATAAAATTTGATAGGTAATAGTTAACGATATTATTTTTCTCACAATTCCTAAAGAGTCCACCCAAATGCCAAATGATCCCCTTTTGCTAAAGGCAGAATGCAATAGCAGTGCATAATTCAGATGAGGGTTTCAATTCCAGAATGCAATGCCTCGGGAGGGATTGACAACATCATTGCAATTGGTAAGGAGCAAGCCACAGCACAAGGGTTAAATCCTGGGTTCAGTGTAAACAGCAGGCAAATGAGCCTTCCTCACACCAGCCCTGAGATGACCAAAGGGTCACAGCAGTGTGCCCAGTGTTAGGAGACAGATGGAGCTCATCCTCAGCATAGAGCTGAGGAGGTACCTCTGTACCAGAGCTGCACGATACTGCAGGTGACTACCCACAGCACCTGCCTTTCAGGGAATGTCATCCTCCAGTCTTACATGTCATCATGCAACCATGAAGGTTGATACCAAAAAAAAAGTTAGACTCTTTGCACAGAGTACTCAGGCAGAAATCTGTCTAACAGCCTCTCTCCTCTGATGGATATGCCGCTTGATGATTTCCGTTGTAGATGTATCCATAGGCTGGATGCACCCACTGGCTCTGTCTCTGCATTGTCCCTAAACTTAAGCCTAAAGAACTCTTCCTCTGCTAGTGCTTACCTTTCTGATCCATTTACAGAGACAATAATTTCCCTGCTCAGTTTTGTTTTGCCTGGCTAAACATAGTTGGTTTCTGTAAGTGGGAATCTCCATTACTGAGGTGAGATGATGATCCTTCCATAGGCATATTCTAGGGTCACTTCTTTCAGACAGAGGTGACCACAAGTGAACACAATATTCTTGACGAAGTCTTGCTGATACAGTAATAACAACTTTTAATAATGTTTTCAAAAATGTTTCTAGAAACACCTTTGTTAACTTTGATTCTCCATTAATCTTTCTCACATTCATTTTTGGACTTCTGTCTTGTCAATGGCTAGATGTTCCCCAAAAAGTTGTGAAAAAAAAGTGATAAATTCAAGGCAAAAAGAATACAGCTACATAAGCACCTCACATGCACATCGTGTGGATGTCAGAATCTTAGAATCAGCTGCTCCTGCTGTGCTTTATTAGATGTAGACATAGCCTGAGGTATCCAAACTTCAGCAAGGGCTGCGATCTGAGATCATGTTTTCCTTTTGATTACTAGTTTCTAGTGTGCTTGTTTCTGTAAAGCCCATCAGGCATTTATCTCATTCCTGCCCCTTCCACCCTCAGATTCTGCTGCGAAGGTCTAGATGCTGTAAATGGCATCACTCCTTTTCATATCTCAGCCCGAGTGCCACCAAGTAGAAGGAAAATACAAAATCTGAGCAGAAGAATGGGATACTTTACAGTCTAGATCTTTTGGATTAAGGAAGTGAAGTTAAATTCAGTATGAAATTCTCTCTTCCTTCATTTTTAATGGTCCTAATCATTGCAATTTTTCTTTGTATCCTATGTAAAAAAAAAAAAGCCAACATTTTTTCTGCAGAATACTACACAGTGGTATATTTATTACCATAAAAATAGGATTGCACACAATTTAGAATGGTTTGAAGACAACTGGGAAGCAAAGAGACAAAGAACTGCAACACAGAGTTCTCAAAAAAAATTATCAAGTTTGACCAAATGCTTCAAGATGCTGGAAAACATCAGTGCCTAAAGCAATGCACTTAAGGATTGAGAAGGAATGTCTCTCAGATAAAGAAACACAAAGTTGTCTAAGTGCAAATTTCATACAGAATGGTATAGAGTTTTCATTGTATGTACCTGATATAAGCTACAGGCAGGATGAAGGATAAGATGAAGAAATTTTCTGCTCTTATTTAGAAGTTCCAAGTACAGGTTCAACAATTTCAACACTGGACTAACATTGTCAATTTAGCAATTTCAATTTGGTAGATTTTTTTTTAAGCGTCACTCTAAATATTTAATCCTACGTCTTTTGCTTTTATTGTATAGCATGCTGACAATGACAATCAAGTTTATTGCCATACTCATTTCAAATATATTATGGGCTAATTGACCCAAAAAAGTAATTTAAATTTTTCAAATTGATTTTATTAATCCAATGCATTCTTTCATTCTCTCGATGAAACATAGGATGTTAACTAAACAGTTAATGTATGAATATGGTGTTATATTAACAAATAAAATACTAAAGAAACACTCAAAATTACTGAAAATATCACTCAAGAGCTTCTAGCAGCATTTTAAAATCTGATAAAAATAATTTAGCTAATTAATATAATCCAACTGTTCCAAGTTTTTTTTGAGGGAATATCATATATCTTAGAGGACAGAAAATAATCTGCAGCTAACTTGACATTTGGAACCTTGGTTCTTTAGAAGAATGGTGTTCTAATACATCATGGGAGGAAATATATTTTTTCGTTAGGTCGCTACTTGTTTATTTGCATGGAAAAATGTATTTATCTCCCTATTCCCCACCCGCTAGGACAGGGAAAGTGCACAGTTTGGGACCACATGATACCTTAAATATGCACATTGAAATTAAGAATATAAGATTTTACTTTTTACAGGTAATACTGTGAAAAATATCTAGCAACAGTAAGTTAACAACATATATAGCTATTCAAATGGAGCTGTAAAAAGTCCTGTATATTAATTTCATGCTGCTAACAGAAACTTCTGATAATGTAAGGTAAGAAATCAATAAGATTCTTGTTTCATATAGACATGGAGGCAACTGTACTATTCAAATGAATAATTTAAATCTACTAAATATAACAGACAGCATAATATTTTTACATCTTCTAGATATGAGTTTTCATCATACATTGCAACATCTGTGAAGGGACTGAAACAATCTAGACTCTCAAGCACATTTAGGTTTATTGCCAGAGTTGTCCTGTTCAATAGAAATAAAGAATGCAGGACTGGATATACAAGATTTCACACCTGCTTAAGCAACAGCTCATATGAAATCTTCTCCTTCTAGGTACCCTCATCTTCCTCTATTTTTTAAGGTAATATGATTAATTTAATAATAGCACTATGACTGCCAAGGTGATTTGAGGCTTCTCCCTTGTCTTAGAAGTGTTTTATTGGAAGATTGTACATACCATGATCGAAAGCCATGTCTCCTCGAAAAAGCTTTAGCAGAATTAAAGCTAAAGCAGAATTAAAGAATCTACTGAGTAGAATCTGAAGAGGACTGCAATAAATACATATCTTTTGCTTACAAACATTTATACAAGCATCAGGTTTCATCATCCAAAGTAACTTTTTAGCATCACTTTTTTATTCTAACACTTCCCATTAATGAAACTTGGAATCCATAAGCTCCACTGAGTGGGATAAAGAAGCATCAGCCGCTTAATGAATTGTAATGTCTTTGATTAAACCATATGAGTAATTTGCATGTAGTAGGAAGTAATGACCATTCCATTTGATGTGCATTTGTGTTCTAGTTTATCCTCACTGCCTCTGGTTTCTCTGCAGTAACAGCACAGCCACACTTCGCAGGAAACCAACTTGCTTTCCTCCCGCATTTGTCAAAAGAGCCAAACTCCTGCGGGCCCTTTGCTAGAATGGACAATTTCAGGAGCTATAGTGACAATGAATAAAGAGGTCAAAGTACTTGACTGGATTTATGGTACATTAAGAGACTGCTGCAGCCATGGTAGTAGAATTAGGGCAGCCATTTAGCTCAGCTACAGGGACCAAGTTCCCAAGGTGAACATTTTGTGGTGAGTTGCAAAGTGTCTACAAAATATCTCTACAACCCACATGCTGTAATCTTTCTCAGTTTGGAGACTTCTAATAGAGTTAGTAGTAAAACTCTAATAAGATGATGGCCCTATATGGTATGAACCTTGATTCCCTTGAGAGCTTTTTACTTATCTCTAAGACATTCCTGCAAGTTTAATTTTGAAAACCTCCATTGTGGTAATGATTGCCCATGAACTATGATGCTATTACATATACTCTGTAAGCTTTTAATATAGCAGTCTCCACCTAAATAGATTTTCTCAATGGAAAACAGATTTATTTTTAACTTTATGACTTCTTATACTGTAATTTGATAACTATAATGCCAATAGGTTAATCATATTGATGAAGTACCCAGAGAGACTGTATTTAACACCGCTTACCCTGTGGAAAAGTAACCTGATTTACTGGAAACCTTTTCACCTTTAGTGGCAGGGGAATAACTGCTAGTTTGGCCCTGTGTTCAAACATATAATTCCATAGGCTGGCATGTAACCCAAAGGCAATATTACCACTGAAGGATTGATCTGAATTAACAAGCTTTAAAAGGGGCGAGGGGAGAGAGAAGATGGAGGGGGAAAGGGGGAGAGATAGAGGGCTGTTTCAGATACTTGGTATCTTTCTATCTATATAAAGTTCACTTTCAGATTGCTGTTTGGGCAAATTATTTCTTTTATGGAATCAAGAGAATTATTCGCTCCTTTGTAAGTTTTCTGAAGTCACGTGGTGAATATTAGCAGAGATTGTATTTTTTTTAAAGACCTTCACAAAACAAATGAAATCTTAATGCATATATGCAGACTAACAAACAACTTCCTTAAGGAAAATAAGTTGACTCGTAAACTTCTTTCTTCTGAAAGATACATCTGCAAGTGATTTTTTCTATACTTTTGCCATGTGTCTGGATATTTTACAAGGGTCAAACAGCACGCAAAGGTAGCCTTCATTGCATCAGTCCATTATCTTGCTGTGGATGTACTCCCTTGCAGCAGAAGTCATCCTAATGTCAGCACTGATCTTCACATGCTCACCAAAATAAATGATTGCAGGAGCAGCAAAACACCAGTCATTACTTTTTAATGTAATTAACCTGATTTCAGGTTAATTTAATTCAATCACTGGATTACCAGTGACTGAAAAGGTTTTTATGGAGCATCTGCCTCCTGAAAGGAAATCATACCTCAGAATAAATTTACTCTTCATTACCTAAGACAAACTTTCTCGGGGAGATAGGCCACCTTTGTAATACCACATATACCACTAAATTTTCAGGCACCCTGTCAAATAATACTAAATACCCTGGAGTGAAATCATGAGTATACCAGAGACAGAGAAGCAAATTACTTTTCCTAGTAAGACACTTAACTGCTCTAAAAATTGTTCTTAAACTGTTTTTGTATCTCATATCTGTCCTTTGCTGAGAAAATGAAAATCAACACAAATAAGAGAGCAGATAACACAGAAATTGCTGTTCAGAGGTCTATATTGTACGATACATCACTCAGTGGTGGTAGGAATGTAGGTAGTGCAATATTTGGAGTCCATACATGTGGCAAGTGGCATTGTTGGTTACTCAGCACCGAAGCACTAAGGTGGGTCCAAGATCCTCAGAAGGAATTAATAATATAAACACCTTGCAACATGCTGAAGTCTACTTCCCACAAGTTGTTTTACTGTGAGGTTTACTAAGGATTCAGAGGAAGACAATCTGGACTGGAAAGAGGTAGGAATCTAAGTAGTTAACTTTTTAAAGCAGGTAGGTAAGCAGTGGTTCATTGTGCTGACAGACAGCTAAATGCCATAGCACCACTCTTGATTTATTTGCTACTCTTATGCAGCCTTGAATTTCAGAGGGAGACAAGAGGCTTAATTTAGCTAAAGGAAGAGCACATTTGGGACTTCTGCAGCTCGGTTGTTTCCTCACTCTGCAGAAAAAGGCAGAGGAGCTGTGGGGGGCAGCATTGTCAAGTGCACCCACCAGTGCTATCAGTGCAATTTTAATTTCAGCATAATTGAAAGAAGACAATTATGACTCATTCAGTTAAATATAAGAGATGGAAAGGGCAACATAAATACATGGAAATAATAATGGTGTTTTGAGCTTCAGATGAAAGAACAAAGCTGATCTATTGCCAATCCTTATGATAAGAATCATAAATTTTGCAATACTTGACATACCTTCAGTAGCCTCAGATATGGAAGTAATGCAAAAATGGAGGAGAAGTTCTATTTGTTTCATCTATAGCAGCCTTGCACATTCATTATGGAAATGTACTTGGAAAATACAAGCACTGCAGAAGGAAAATAATAAAAGAAAACAAGGAAACTATCCATTTTCCAAGTTCTATTATTTTTACATCAGCCTCAGAATTTTGAAAGGCTTTCTGAATGTTTGGGTGTGGGCAGACATTATCTATAGATAAATAAAATCATACACAGGCAGATGTAACACCACTCAAGCCAAAAATGATTTTTAAATTTGACAAAGCATGTGAGGTATGGCATTAGTCCTGGAGACCCTGCTCATGCATTTGCTATCCAGTGTACCAAACTCTGTATTGTCGTGGAACAACCACCATTACTACAAAGAGTCTACCATCTAACTAGATATCAAGAAACTAAGATAAGGTAATGAAAATAATGTAAGGAGAAGCACAAAGTAATACTGAGATAGTCACAGACATAGCAGTTCCCAAATTACATGGAGCTTGAGAGCTAAGAACACTCCTGAAGGGCAAGTGGGGACAGCATCAGAGAGATGTCACCTTGTGGCACAGCTTTAGCCAGCAGCTCCTGTCCAGTCCATGAGGCTGCCCTATTCTGCTGCTCAGGCATACTCAGTCTGGAAGGCTGAAGATAAATTTCCTTCTCTCCTGAGAGGATTTTCTGATGAGGAAGCACAGAGCTTTTGCATTCTGCTGAGTTCTTCTTTAAAAAGTAGTTAACAGCTGAGAAACAGGTTCAAAAGAACCTGTGTTAAGTAGGGAATATAATTTTGGAAGTGGTGTTTCTTCCAAAGATCCTCATCTGGCAAAGGTGGACTGGTAATTGCAAAGCTGAAGGAGGAAAGAATAAAATCTGGTTTAGGATGAGAGGACATAAATCTCTGGAGTCACTAGTTTTTAGAAATCTCTAGAGTCATCATCTACGTCTGGTTGAAAGGAGGCTGGTAAGTGCAAGCTTTTGTGACTATTAGAGAACATGTAGCCAGGCAGGTCTGCACTTTACTGTCACTATTTGTGATTCTTTAGAATCTCTCCCCTGGAAAGGAGGCTTACAGTGAAAAAACTGCTAGAAAAACTTGAGGATTTTTTACTCATGTAATTAATAACTGTTAGTGGAAACATAAAAACCCAGAAACATACGGCACTGAATTAACTGGTAGTACACTTTAAGAAGTATTTTAAAAAGTGTTAATTCACTGTTTGTCTAGTACTTGTGAAAGTGGAATATTTTTTAAGAGGAAATGTGCTCTGTTAAATTGGTCTGTCCCTGCTGTGCTGATAAATACCTTGTCTCTTGCTATTGATTGTAGTAGTTGGGGCTCTTGGATAGGGCTTGCCAAACTATTTACAGTGAAATTAAAAATCCTGAAAAATGCAAGAGCTTTGGATTTAATTTCAGCTTTATGAAATTCATCTTATTTCACAAATGACAAAATGTCATTTACCTTTAAACCTTCAAAATTAATACAAAAACCCAAGTAGAAACAACTTAATGACACTTATAAGTCCCAGCACAGTTGAAGATGGATACATTGCAGTGTGAGATATTTGGCATTCTAAAATGCGAAAGTTCATTTAAATTTCAAATATTTTAACAGTTAATGCTATGATTTAAATGCCCTATTGTTTAAGTACCAATTAATTCAAAATAAAGCTTGTTACATCAAATCTGTGATGCAATGTCAACTATATTCCGTATGATTTCATACCACTCTATATTCCATGGCATTCCATAGATGCTACTGTCTTCTGGATAGCAAGCAAGTCTACTGTCTTCAGCTGCCTGCTAATTATGACATGCCATTTGTTTACTTGCAGTGAGGGTATGTGGTAGGGAAACTGATCATTTGGGAAAGCCACAAGTTTCAGGAAGATGGGAAACCCTGTGATCTGGTGTTAAGTCAAGAGTGCTGAAAGTGAGGAAGATACAGTAGAAGACACAATGCCACATCAAAATTTGTCAGTGGTGGTCACTTTGCAGAAGGGCCCAGTGCTAAGGATTGCTTTGGAAAGTTCCAAGAATTTGCTGAAGAGCTTCTACTCGCGGGGGACACGAAAAAGAAGAGGAATTCTTCCCTATGGAGAAGGTACAGCCCCACTGAAGGCCAGCAGATGAAAAGATCATGATGCAAATAATCTGAAACAAATGTGAAAGTGTAACCCAATCGTGAAGCATAACTGAAGGAAAAAGAGGTTGCAACTGCCTCTGAATAAATTCATCCCATACTGCTGTACTATATGCTTTGATTTCAACCAAATCATCTTCTTTTCATAAGATGTGCATAGACAGTTATAGACAGCACCCAGGTGGCATGGTGAGCACTCGTGGCTTGTTGGACCTGGCTGAAATCTTCATGCGACATTTTATATGGTTGAATAACTGAATTAATCAGAATTAATATTTCAGGTATTCTATAGTACTTGATAGTAAAAGATGAGAAGCAGAACACTGCAAGTCCCAGCCTCAGTGCATTTTCTATTTCCTCATTGACTTACGGAGAGGAAATCCCACTTACTGACATGGCTGCTGTCCTGTCAGATGGTGGTTTATTCCAATCCACACAGGCTGAGGTATACCAGCAATGACACTGAAATCCTCTTGGCATCTTGGGGTGGAGGGCAGGAATGGTAGAGTTTTATCATATCAACTTTGTCAACTGGAGGCACTTTATTCCCATCAGTAATAAAAGCACAGAAGGCAACACTACCGTTTAGTCAGGCAGGACACTGCACAGGTACAACAGCCATCCATCTTGATGTTTGGCATAGAGAATGCTCATGTGAAAAAGAGACCCACTAAATACAAGCATATTCATGTTTCAATCTTTGTTCAAGAATGGTTTTATTTCACTTATTATGAGTCACAGATGGCTCTTCAAAGGACTGTTGCTATTACCTGTAAACCTTTAGAACACGTTTCTCAGGGAAAATATTTACCGATGGCTCTTTTATCAGAAATGTCACTAGAATAAAATAATTTTCCACCGTATGAGTTGGCTAAAATACAGGCGTCGTGACAGAAGCCAATAATTCAATGTAAGATATTGATGGTCACACACGTCGCTTTCCATTTTGAAAAGCAGCATCATTCTGTGAGGTGCATGAATAGCCCATCTATCACCCGTAGCACATTAGGGATCCCTGCTATGTCACAGAATCTCTTTTTGATGTTCTATCGCTGTTGTTGGCTACATGGCAAATTACTATATTTAGTGTAGTGCCTAACCAAAGCAGCTGTTGCTGGTGTGTAAATCAGGATGTTGTTTCCTCCTCAGTCCCTGCTAAGTTACAGCTAAATGTTTGGAGAGCACAAGTGTCAGAACAAAACGACTGCCCAGCATAACAGCACAGAACATGAACACTGGGTCTTATAAGGACCCACATAATGTGCTCCACAAGTTAACACACACTAAATTGCCTTTTAATTTCCTACGGAGTTTTCAGGTGTATCCAACAGTGACACTTGCAGTGTCTTATGAAGGTTTCTGGCTGCTCTAGAGGAGACAACTCTGCTTATGAGCACACCATTTTTATTCTGCCATTGCCTTTACTTCTCTCTTACTCCTTTTTGCTAACCGTAGTTCCAGCTATCTGCTGCTGTGTTTGATTTGTGTTCTGCCACCCTCTCACTGAAGTGCAATAATCAATTTTTCTCACTTAAAAGGAGAGGTTACTTATCTAACTTACTTAAATATGCTTATTCTGAAGGGAAGCATCTGTTCTGATTCAGGCACAATGGTTCTGATTTATCAAGAGCTGTTCAGCTATCCTGACCCTTACATTTTTATAGGCACATATGTTGATCTAGTTTCTCTTCTTTCCTCATGTCATACTCTGTGCAGCTGCTTAGCAGGTACAACCTGAGCTTCTGACACTCTTCTTGGTCTGTCTGTTCTTCCAGTTCACCAAACAAGCATTAACTCTCTGCCAAGCAGTGCGAGGACATGCTGCTGCAGGAAAAGCCAGCTCAGCATGATGGAAAACTGTGCCCATAAGACACCAAGAAGGGAAGAGGCCCTAACCTTATTGTACATATTTAACACGGATGTGTATAACTAATAAACCAGCATGTTTAGATACAGCAGAACTTCCTCCCTTTGCCTGTCTCAACATGTTTATTATATTTACCTTTATTAGAACTGATTGATATATTTTACAGTGGTCCATTGCCGTTTCAGAAAAAGTGAGAGTTCAATCAAAGACTACTTTCTGGTTAAGTTACATAATTCTCTTCCTGGAGGTGCCATGAATAGCTTTGTGGAAGATTAAGAACTGAATCAAAGATGTATTTCATTAAAATATTTCCTATGAAAATTTTCAGTAAATATCTTGCATCAAGTTATTTGAGGGAAACTGTTTCTTCATACAGCCCTAATACAAACAACTTTTTTATCTGTTATCAGTCTGCTCTTTTCTGCTGGTGGTAAAGGAAAAAAAAAAATTATACTGACTTAAGCTCATTAAATTCTCAGAGGGATAAAGTTAGAAACATATTTTCCATTTCAACATTTCTCTTGTTTACCCTTTCTGTAATCGTTTCATTTTGAAAAACCATGGTAGCCTATGGCATTCAAACTCTAGGTCTGACAGGAGAATCTTACAGATCCTTCCCTGGATTAATACATGCAGTGCTAGATTATGCAGCTATTAAGTACAGTATGAAGAATCCAGTCCCGTGAATTTGTGTGATACAAGCTGAGATATATTTCAAACGGAGTTCTGCTGAAAATTGTACTATTGATCCTTTGACCTACATAAAGTGACATAATATCCATAAATGTCACTTTCTTAAAAGTTTCTAGGACAACTGAAATGAGAAGATAAATCTTAAGTCACTGCAATACTTATTTATTTACTACTTTTGCATTTAAGTAATAGAAATGAGAAGGAGGAAGGTAACACCATCCTGGTGCTCTGTGATGAGAACCCTCCTGTTTAGGTGACATCACCTGGAAGCCAAAGTGGCTTGGCCCTTGATTAAACTGGACCCAGAGTGAGAAGGGCACCACATCACTGCATCATCATTATTGACTCCCCAAAGACTTACAGTAAATATAAGGCACAACTGCTTGCTTCCGTTAGTCTTGGAATATACATATTATGAGGCACAGTTTGCAACCTATCAGCAAGTTTCCAGTCTATTAGTAAGTTGCAGGGACATGAAAAATCTTTCTTTATCTGGAGAAAAAACCCCAGGTATTTGAGGACTTCACCCTTTCCCTTTTACAGCATAATTAACCAGTGTCTGTTAGCACATGACACATAAATAAATGACACATAAATAGCAAGTCCTCAAAACAGGTATTCAGCCACTCAGGGCATGACAACTTCAAAGTTGCTACATTTACACAGTGCTCTTCATATTGAGGCATGAGTTTCCCTGTGTTTGTTTTCTTTCCTACCTATAGTGGCACCAAACCAACACGTGAAAGGCTGAACAGTGGGCCAGGGTGAAGCAGAGTGTCTGGCAGGCTATGCTTTTTCTCCAGCAATGCTGTGACCTTGACAGTGCTCTGGGGTGTTGCTCTGGGTCTGTTTTTTCAAAGGGTAATGATACTTCTAAATGAGCAGGGAATTGGAGTCATAACCTTCATGCAAGTAAAGGGTTCTCTGGGTTTAGAAGACATGCAGCAATTCAGGTCAAGGTGGGAGATGAAAAAGCTCAAATATTACTTGTTCACATAGTTGTGTTTCTTCCTGCCCTAGTGTATCATAGACAGGGCTGTGACCAGAGTGGCAGCGCAGGGTGGGGGAAGGCAGGAAAGGAGGGAAGGGGCAGAAGATACATGAAAGGGTCTGATGTGTCACACGTAACAAACTGCCAGATTCTGACACCAGAGATACCAGCTGTTTGGAAGAAGATGTGAAAACAATAAAAGAATAAGACACTAAAAAGTGGTAATGCATCTACCTCCTTTAATATTATTTTTCAGGCACCATGTTAATTTAGTGAAGGAACTAATTTTTAACCCCAAATCTCTGACAGAGGTTTTTTTCCCCCCAATGTCTCCGTCTTCCAAATGCACATTTAATTTCATTAGGTACACTTTATTTTCATGAGAACACATGCAGAAAGTAACGCTGTACAGAGATATTATTTTAAATGTGAGGGCAGTTTGGCTATGTTATTTCTTTAGGGCTTATTTGCCTGACTGTAATACCACGGTAATGTGGCTATCTGGTATGCTATGGCCACCTTAACTTCCAAAGCTTGCTTTGTTTCCCTCTCAATCATTTCTCATCTCAGGATGCTTCAGTACTGCTTTTCCTCCCACTTTTAGTCTTGTGAAAAATAGAGAGAGCACTTTAGTACCTCACTGCTCTTTTTTTTTGTGGAGATAGTATATAAAAGACTGTAGGATACCTATGCCCTTCAGCCTATAAGCACACCCAAAGGGGGTAAACTAGCAGCAGCAAAATTCTCATTAACACTACTCTGTTTGCATGGTTTCCACAACATTTAGGCACAGATTTGCTGTTGTACAACAGGGAAGCAGAAAAAGAGAGCTGTTTATACTGCCAGATGACCCCTTGAAAACAACACGATAGGCAAAAGAGCATTTCTACAGCTCTGACTGTGAGAGCACTGCCTGCCCAGGTGATAACATTGCCAACACTCACATTTGAAAATGAAGAGATTTCTCCACTGGGCTTTTTTTTTTGTCTATTCTGTTTCTACATCCCTTATATCTTCCTAAGTTTTAATTATCCCATGAGTAAAGCCGGATTTGTAACTGAACGAACAAGAAAACTTCTGACCTATGAATTAATACCTTTTTTCCAAAAAGGCAACATTGCTGGGCAACCAGACTTCTTGTATGCACAGCAGTACTTAAGTAACTTTGATATTCTGACTTCTGTTAATGAATTTTGCGGCTTTTGTTCTAAGATTTCTTCCCTGTTCCCGTGAGAACAATGTATCCTCACATGAAAGTTACTCAAGTTCTTATTTTTGTAACAACACATGTATGAAAAATCCACTTGCATGATAGTATTAAGAAAGAGGAAACCTGATAGGAGACAGTAGTTTTGAAAATCTTCACATAGATGCAGCACACCAACAATACAACTGCTACTGAGTGTGTGGGAAGCATCTGTATCTAGGCTACCAAAAGTTTCTAGTTCCTTAAACAGCAATACGTAGGGTTATAGCACCAATTCAGAAAGGTCTGCCAAACAGTAAATGCAAGAACAGTAAATAAATACAGAACAGTGCCAAAGCTATGTGTGACACGCAGCACGACAGTACTGTACTGGTTTCACTGTAATGGCAACAATCCTGCTCTCGGGGGACATGTGACAAAAGAATTTCACGTCCAGAAAGTCACAGTATGTTTGGCAAAACACATGGTAGAAGTTCAAGCTGCCCTCCTAGAGGACTTCTGTTGAAAGGTTTATTAGGTTTCCTTTCTTCCATCTATTTGCTCAATTTGCTTTATTCTACTTTCTCTCTACTATCCAGATATTATCATTTTAAAGAAGTCAGAGAAAGAAGTTTTCAAGCAAGAGATAAAGAAAACCTCCCACTTTTGCAAAGGCTACAGGTAAAGTTTTGACTGATGGGACTAAAGTGATGGTAGCAAGAAGCAGGAAACCCTTAGAAACAGCCCTAATGCAGACCAGGCTGCTCTTCCTCGTTCAACCCTGCAGATTTTTTATTTTGACTTCAGAAATGCTGGGATTTTTTTTTTGTTGTTTCTTTGTTTGGGTTTTTTTTTTTTTTTTTTTTTTTTTTTTTTTAATAAAGAGGATTGATTGAATTTTCTCAAGAAATGTTCTACATGTTTTTCAGATACCTGAAGAGGATTTCCAGCAGGTACTTCAATAATATTATATAATAATATCTAAAACATAATAATACATAAAGTCTATAGTAATATTCTATAATAATACTTTTATATATACTTCAGTATTCAGTGATAGCCTTCTGTAGTAGCTTCAAAGCACTTTCTGTCACTCTGAGAAGAGCTCACAGGTATGAAGCTAAAAAAGCATTATTTAAGAGAGTATAATTTCCTCTAGACTTGCACATTCTTAGCTGAAGAGCATGTGGTTACACACTGTTTTAAAGCACTAATAAGGACATGATTCTTGGTGGAAGCAATCAATCATATTTTTATGGACAGCTTTTGAAGGATGTTATTCCTACTTTGGTCACAGAGGGTATAAGTTTAATGCAAAGCACACAAATACTCACAGAGGTATAGCCTGAACTGCAGCAGGGATGCCAGCAAGAGTGAGAAGTTAAAGGTTGCTCTTCTAGGAACTTCTGTGGTCCTACAATTCTGGCAGATCAGTTATTATAATCATAGCCATCCAGGCTGAAAAATGGATAAGTATGCAACTATTTGTGAAGTGGTATCAGCTGAGGTTGTAAAAGTAGATGTAATTTATCTCACGTGGAAAGGTCTAAATCTCAAGGTCTGGGGACCAGGAGATTGTAGCCTGTGCCAAATTACAGAAGAGCAGCTATGGAGCAATGTTGATTGCTGATCACTCCCTGAGCTGGAAGGATTCAATAGCTGATGGAGTTTTGGGGCTCCACAGGTACAGGACAGAGGGTAAAGATGCACTGTAAGAATCTGCCAGCTGGCCTTCTTTTCCTTACACAGAGAAACAGCACAGGTTCCACCATGTCTGTAATACTCTGATGCCACAGAGAGAGCAGGTTTCATCCTGAAGTAAATAAAGACCTGCACTGTCTATCACACCAGTTTAGCAATGATTTGTACATTATGGAATTCAAAAACAATGAGGAAGTATCTAAATCTATTGCGGGTATAAATATCCAATGATATATTAATGTTCTTTATATAGCAAAGTTTTTCCAACAATTCTCCACTAGAGAAGTTAAAGAAGTAGTGTCTAGTTAGATCTAGCCCCTGTGTACAGAAAACTCCAAAAAGGTTCTGGGTTAAATCATATGCAATTTAGTTCTTATCTCACACCCTTGAAAAATGTCATTTGGGGAGTTGTAGCTGAGGTTCCTCTTGTCCTTTTCTACCAGCTGGGAGATAAGCCTGTAGTGCACCATGGTCTTTGTCTTTTCCATAGCTCCTATGCCACTGTTCACCTGGGAAATTAGTTAATTAGAAGAGAGTGAAGGCAGAAGGCATTAAAACTACCCTTAAACTGCTAACACCCAGTGAGATTCCCAAACCAACATTTTTGTTGTTTGAATATAAAAGTTTGATCTAGGCTTGAAAGCTTTTGCTTTCCAGTTGTTTGGCTTTCACACAAGATAGCAGATTTCTTGACAGAAAAGGGTAATTTTCCAGTAGTAAAACAATTTCTCAACCTCAAACAAAACATGTATGGCAAATCTCTAGTAAAACCCTAATCAACAGCAATCTGTCTTTGCTATAGGACTGAATTCTTTCCAGCTTAGATATCTGAGGAGGCTATGGGCCAGGGTC